>OZ005754.1:1450631-1618131 GCA_963930835.1 Spongia lamella
TAAAATTGGATCTGTAATACAGTATGGTGACCCTGTTCAGTATGGAGTGATCAAGTGGATGGGACATCTTCCTTATGCAGAAGGATTACATGCTGGTGTGGAAATGGTGAGGCATAGTCTCTTAGTTATTATTTTTATGTAATCGTTCTAAGCTGTATATATACATATACGTATATGCTAAGTATTTATGAAACATGGCAGGGCTTAATATACGTATACTGTACACAAAATTTAAAACGAATATTCTAAATGTAAACGAATGATAAATGAGCGAATGTTCAAATATTCTATAGACAATTCCAATAGCCTAATAGCTCTTGTAATCACAAAGGGCATAGGAAGGTCTTCATAATTGATTGGACCAAACTTAAAGAACGTAGTAACATTCACTTGAGCATAACAATTAATCAGGTGCGTGGGTGGTTGATAATAATATTGTACCTGCTGATATGCCTTTTCTATCTACTGCACTGTGATGTAATAAGCCTAACAGGTCTAAAAATCACACAAGCAATCCATGTATTACTTGCTTTTTGCAAAAATGGAATTTTACTTTCAAACCATAGGATTTCGATATTTCGAAATTCTATTTATTTACGAATGAATTCTTAGAATTTGAGTATTCGGTATAATCATTTTAGCCCTAATCATTCATTTATGTAATTAAGCATGGTAATGACTGTTACACTGAACATCATGAGAGTACTTGGTAATGCATAGTGAATGCTATACTCTTAATGGAGTGTAGGTAGAAAAGAAACAAAATATGCTACGTAGGCTGATCACACACATGACATATACATGTATGACTAAGTTGTGCATTTTGCCAAAGTCACTTCACTCTAGCCCATACAAAAAACAAGGTTGTGACAATTAAGATTGTTTACAATTTACAATGTTGTGACAAGATTGTAGTAGCATTGTAGATCACAACCTTGTGACAAGGTGATTGAAATGAAAAATTGAATATCACAGTGAATATACTGGCACTTATTCGCAAGGTTGCATATACAAATTAAAACTATATAGATGAAGTTGGCAAGCTATTACTCAATGGTACGTATATATGTTATGATGTTGGCTACTACATGTAAGTTATCACTAAAACTACATGATGTAGGATTGTTTATGGCATACCTTGAATAAGCATAACCCACCCACATGTCATACGTATAAAGAGTTGAACTTTTAACTTTGTCACAACCTTGTCGTAGGGTTGTGACAAAGTTGTTACAGATTAAGTTGTTACAGTTTCAAAACAAGGTTGTCACTATGTTAGCTTACCTATAGCCCTCAACACATGCATGTTACCTCATAGCTGAGGCTATACTGCAGTTGTCACCAGAAATATCAGTACAATCATAGCTCTCAAATTTTTCCTTTGAACCCATACACTCCCCAACCAGCTTACAGTATTTGTACTAACACTCTGAACACTTTACTCAAAGGATAGTGCCTAGTTAAGTGCCCCATCTCTAGGCAATCGAAGCAAGTTCCAGGTGTCCTTGGTGGCCTTCCTGAAGATATGTAGTACTCCAGTTGGGCCGAGTTTTGTTCCCTTCTGAAATCTTTTGTGGCACTGTTTTCCTCTTCTTGGTTGCCTTAGCCGCAGCTGCTTTTTAAACCTTCTCTAGCTGTCTCTAGTTGATCTTTGATGTTATTGTTAAAATTAAATTGGTGTTCATTGCCTTTCTTGAAATACTAGGATGCGATCTGCTGTCAGGCGTTTCACCACCCATTGGGTAGCATCTTCATGTCGGGTTGCCACTTCTTTTTGGGGTGCTCCGACTTTTTTCTCAGGTCACGCTGGCATTCAGATTACTCCTTCTGTAATGTCTCAATGGACTGCAGTAAGGCATCAAGCGTCTCTTTAGTCATACAATATACCAGTACGTATATTATAAGATGATAACACAGTAGCTTACATAGCTATGTACTGGTGTGGCCTAGAATGAGCTCATAATCATTGTCTGTGGGAGCTTATTTTCTGAATATTCAGTGTCTTGAACTACAAGAAAATACATTTACTTGTATAGTTAGCTTAAGTGACAATTAGTAAGGTTTTGGATGTGGAGATTTTAAGTTTAATATTTATTTAGGATGATGATATTGAAGAGCCTAATGATGGAGTATGGCGTGGTATTGAATATTATAAATGCAAACCAAACAAAGGGATGTTTGTGTTACTGTCAAGACTGAAACCTGGTACAAGAGACAAAGCAAGAGGTATGTATGTATGTATACAGCTACGTATGTACATACGTACATATGTAATACTTTTCAGATTAATATGCTTATTTTTACATTATTGCATGTGATTTCAACCATAATAAAAAGAATTCATGTGGTTCCAACAGTGAAATGAAATATTGATATATTTTATACAGGAAACCATGCAACCTACCAGTAAAACTAGCACTTCTGATTCTAGTCATAAACAAGCTAATTTAATTGCCAGCAAACTTGTTCAAGCACAAAATCCATATAATCTTGAAGTGGACTGTGCGGTACAATTTAGGATTGACCCGACCTGGTTTCAACCCTGGTCTGAAACTGCTGAGCTGATTTATGTATATGCACTCCAAGTCGTTCAACCGTGCTCTATTTTAAAGAAATTGGTTTAGCATTTATTTAGCTATTCAGTGAATATCATCTGACTTTCTGTTTTCTTATTTCTCTTTTCACCAAGTAGCTAGCTATCTATTCATTTAAAAATCTTATTCGCAATTAAGGTATTGAACCAAAAAGCCTAGCTGTAAAATAGTGTTTTAGCCGAGAATTTTTAAAAACATATTTGCTGAAAGGATGTGAAATCTAAGCTATGCAAAAAATTTTAATTTTAAAAATACATATCTGGCTAGTAATGAAGCCTAAATAACCAATCAAACAGGTCCTACTGCTTTTCAGTTTCTTTATATGACACTTGCTATTAATATTACTGATGGGTGTGGCCTTAGTAACGAAGTGTGTTGTGTCAAGGTAATGCTGTATTTGCCATTCATTTCACAGTAAAGGCCATTTAACCTGTTGTACATTACTAACAAGACAGAGCACTTCAGTTTTAAAAGTGGGCATGCCAAGTTGTAGCAAGGTGTTTAAAAGAAGTTTGGCTTACAGTGTTACAGAAATAATTTTGGCTTGAAACAGCTTTCTACTAAGTTTTACATATTACTAAAGTACTGGAGTGGTCCTTAGTGATGAGTCTTTGCTGATAAAAAATAGCTACATATAGCTACTGCATGTATTTTGCTGAACAAAACCATTCTTTATGTAACTATAAAGGAAAAAATGATTTGTTACACAAGTGATCATCAGATTGGCATTCCCTGGATAACTTTGTTACTACTGGCTGGAATATTTTACCATACTTCTTTTTGTATGTATAGCTATTAGTTATTCATATCTTAAGTCTCTGTACTGTGGTTGTCAGTAATAACTACGTGTGTGGTTTAAATCCCCATCCACTGTTTGGTTAATCATCATTAAGTACGGTAGTACTTAATAGTAGGGATTGGTAAGAAATTGTATGGTTTCCCGATTTTTTGCACTTCATAAAACAACCTTCCAATAGGCTTTACCCAAAAAAACCGACTGGAATGCATTGGTAAGGCTGTAATGATGCTGTACCTTGGTTAAACGAAGTGACAAGTCGAATATTTCGACCTACAGCCAACTTTGAAAATTTCGAAATTCACCTGTATTTTGTCTGCCAGCCTGCCTGCCTGCCGTAAGACCCGGTTGCGCTAGGTGTAGGGCTCTAGAACTTTCACACAATAAAGGTAATGGTGGCGGATTTACGAAAATGTTGTTCCGAAGACGATTTACCCACTGCGCCATGGCGATTCCCTTTATCCTTCCTTGTTCTTCTATATTCCTTTAGCAAGGTGTGAATCTCACCTTCGAAGGTGACAATAGCCTGTTACGGCTTCTACTTATTACATCACGCAAAAACCTGG
Source organism: Spongia lamella (assembly GCA_963930835.1). Lineage (NCBI taxonomy): Eukaryota > Metazoa > Porifera > Demospongiae > Dictyoceratida > Spongiidae > Spongia > Spongia lamella. The sequence goes on from OZ005754.1 coordinate 1,454,588, forward strand.
CTTGCACGTGATATAATTAGTTACAGTGGCACCATGGCACGATGTTTTCGCCTTCGAGATTATAGCCTTGGACAAATAGCTTTTGCTGTTTTTCGAGCGTTATTTGCTGTCACACAGCTGCTTTGCCATGTAAGCGCTTTGTTAACAAGCACCTGTAAACAAGCATAATTATTACGTAAGCGCCTGTAACATTTGTGCGATTATTATGAATGCTTAGCATGTATAAAAAGCAAACAAACTAGAATGATAAAAAAATTAAAAATTCAAAAGGCAAGTAAGGATTGAATTCAATAGTGCTACAAAAAGTAAGGAAACAAGGAATAAGATTTTGGGATGAGAGAACATTCTGGCATGAGATAAAATATTATAAAAGTTTAATCCCTACTTTTGGCTCACTTCAATATAGGTTTGCCAAAAGTAGGGATTAAACTTTTATAAATTATCTCATGCCAGAATGTTCTCTCGTCCCAAAATCTTATTCCTTGTTTCCTTACTTTTTGTAGCACTATTGAATTCAATCCCTACTTACCTTTTGAATTTTGAATTTTTTTATCATTCTAGTTAGCTACAGGATCTGAACTTTTTTCTTCATCATTTGAATTTTAGAACGGCTACTTGATGCAAATTTGATTGTAAATGTTTCATAAGCTTTCAGTTGTTTTTTTAAACTGGTAGTTAGCTATCATCTCCTTTCTTGAAAAAACACAATAAATTCTTTAAATACAAAAGCGTATGTTTGGTAATGCTTAAGATCAAATGTGGATAGGCTGAATACCAACCCAACCAAGTTACAAGATATTTTACCTTAATTGTTATATTCATTGAAATACCTGAATTGGTTGGTGGAGTTAATGAGAATTAATTAATTCCTAGCTAAGTTACGTAACTCAGCAGAGGGTGTATTTTGAACTTGCCGTTGGTCATTACTGCTAATATCATTGGCGTTGTGGTTGCTGTGAAGATCATTTTGATCAGTAGAATCATTAAGTGTCATTGCTATTAAAAAACTTTCAAAGCCACCAGATTTAACTCCTACTATAAACTTTAGAGATAGAATGTCAGCAATGATCAGTGAGTACGTACATACGTGAGCCTGTGATAGATAACCCAAAAAGCAAACTATTTAAGAACCCCTTGGAGTATTGGAAAAACAACAAACAACGTTTTGTCATATTAGCAGCACTGGCTAGAAAATATTTGTTTGCCCCGCCATCTTCAGTTGCCTCAGACTCTTTATTTAGTGATGCTGGAATTATTGACAGCAATAGGAGACGATGTCTGTTGGCAGAAAGGCTAGAGATGCTCACTTTCTTAAAGCGTAACTTTCTTTCAATGAAGCTTACTCAACCTGTAAAAGAACAAAACAGTGAAAATCATTAAATCAATGCTACAAACAGGTAGAAATTATCCTAGAACAACACACAAGTGACATGATTAGTAGCATGTTTTTAGTTATCACTTTTAGTTCTGTATTTATTTACGTACGTATCTGTAATGCCATTGAAATGTAACGTAACAGTGTATTTCTTATCAAGTTTACTATATCGGTTGTATCAGATCGGTATCGATGTTTAGGCTCAGTATATCGGAATATATCGAATCGGTTTAAAATTTCTCTATTGGTACACCTCTAAGTATAACCATTGTGTTAGCTATTGCAGTGCAAAAGTCATTGTGCCCAGGCCTCCAGGGCCATCAATCGGGATGATTATTGAGCTTGGGCTCCACCACCACCATATCCCCTCCACCACTATGCATAATCCACATCATTGTCAAACCTAGCAGAGAAAACAACCGAAACAATAATAAACATGGATAGACATCCTGTAACATACGTACATATCAGTGTCATACTGCATGTTTATCATCATAGGTTTTCAAAAATTTTCCATGTGGTTATGTACGTACGTACGTATGTATGTATGTATGCACGTATGTATGTATGTATGTATGTATGCATGTATGTATGTATGTATGTATGTATGTATGTATGTATGCACGTATGTATGTATGTATGTATGTATGTATGTATGTATGTATGTATGTATGTATGTATGTATGTATGTATGTATGTATGTATGTATGTATGTATGTATGTATGTATGTATGTATGTATGTATGTATGTATGTATATATGTATGTATGTATGTATGCACGTATGTATGTATGTATGTATGTATGTATGTATGTATGTATGTATGTATGTATGTATGTATGTATGTATGTATGTATGTATGTATGTATGTATGTATGCATGCACGTATGTATGTATGTATGTATGTATGTATGTATGTATGTATGTATGTATGTATGTATGTATGTATGTATGTATGCACGTATGTATGTATGTATGTATGTATGTATGTATGTATGTATGTATGTATGTATGTATGTATGTATGTATGTATGTATGTATGTATGTATGTATGTATGTATGTATGTATGTATGTATGTATGTATGTATGTATGTAACTATGTATGTATGTATGTATGTATGTATGTATGTATGTAAGTATGTACGTATGTACGTACGTACGTACGTATGTATGTGTATGTACGTATATGCAGTGTACACTGTACACTGTATAGCTATGTAAGTATTTGTGATGCTTTCATTACATTTCGTATGTAGCTACACAGTTGGTGAAAGGTGCAGTCATTATTAGTGAGATTACAGACAGTGAGTTTTACTTGGCCACTAGTTGCATGTCATTATGTTATGTACTTTATTATTACAGAGGAAGAGATTCCAAACATGAGGGATCTTCGTCGTTACATTATCATGACACATGCACCTCATTGGAGAGATATTGGAGTAGAGTTGAAATTGAAGACCACTAGGCTTAACAATATTTCAATATATCATCCTAATGACTGTACAGCTTGTTTTGCAAAAACTTTAGGGTATTGGTTGAGCTCAAATCCTAATGCTACCTGGGGTGTACTAGAGGTTGCTATTACTAATGTAATGAGAGCAAAACTTGGCCTTGAGCGTGTTAATGATTTGTATGGTGAGTGTGTCACAATCAGTGGTATGTATTTGTCACTGAATATGCAATTTTACTATATTTTCTGTGTGTACGTATGTTTTTGTGTGTGTGTGTGTGTGTGTGTGTGTGCGTGTGCGTGTGCGTGTGCGTGTATTTATCAAACTAACTATACACACATACGTAGGTCATTTAGCTTCATGATCCTGCTGTATTAGTGCTGTGCAATTTTGATAATACGTACACTCCTCTTCCTCATCCTCTGCATCAAGACAATTATTTACTATCTTATGTATATCAAAATTCTTCATACAAGCCAACTACGTAGCTACATACTAATAACTGAGGCGACCTGTTATGTATTTCTAAAGAAGTGAAATGTCAATTAACCAAAAACATCATGTATGTATATGGCTGGAAAAAGTACCTGTCAAGGACTAAAAAGGCCAGGATGAAAAAGAAGTGAAATGGGTGACCAAGGCTTACTGCTGATGGAAATTAATAATCACAATTCAGGTTGCAAAGCATTTATAGCTATGTACATTTAACATAAGATTTTGTGAATTGTGATTGTGATTATAAAATTTTATTTCCATTACCAGTAGCTAACACTAGAAATGGCCATTTTGATTTTACGTACTTCTTTTACATCCTGGCCTTTTAGTTCTTGGCCGCTATTTTTTTGCAGTCATACGTATGCATGATGTTTTTTGGTTGAAATTATCTGATAAGAGCATCCTTTGGTTTGTGACATACGTACATGTATTCCATTTGTACATGGGTTGTTGTTTCAATGTGACTTGGGTGTTGCATTGTTACTCATATGCTAAACAAAAACACCCTGGGTGTAAAAAAAGTGCGAGGCCAATCAGAAGCAGCATTGCAAATAGGTATGTACGACCAAAAACGTTGATATCAGTTGAGGCCAAGAAATTACTTATCAAAAATCTACTTGAATGACATAATAGTTTATAGCATATTGTCACAACTATGATTGACTTTGTCACTTGGCCACCTTTTTTTACCTATTTGCAATGCTGCTTCTGATTGGCCTCGCACTTTTTTTACACCCAGGGTGTTTTTGTTTAGCATATCACTACTTTTTTGGAAGTATAAACAGATGTTATTACTAGCAAGCAGCAGAGAAGTACTGCATGGGCATAACTAGTACTTGCCTAGCACACAATATTGCAAATTAAACTTTGAAGCTTAATTTTGAAAAATTCAAGCCTGAGATTTTTTAAAGACTTTCACTACAGAGTGATACATCATTATAGATTGTGTATCTGAAAGTTTATGTAAATCATTCGAAGGGGGTCCAAGTTATGACAACTATCAACCTGCAGTGTAATAGTCCTTCTCAAATACATTCAAGTGTTTACTTCAGACTGATAATAGTATGACAGGTAGAGCATACATAGGAGAAGTGCTGATACAAATTTGGCTGAAATCCATGAAGAAATGAGTGAGTTATTAGACAAACAAGTGAATGTATAAAAAGGGAGTTTGAAAAAAACTTCCGGGGTTCACGAAAGCTCCCGCAAGCCCACGAAAAAAGTGTGCGATGAAGAAAGAAGAAAGAAAGAAAAAAAAAAGACTGCCGTGTAAAAATTTTGTGGTCACAGGAAGGCATTTATAAGGCTGTATCGGAAGAATGGCTGAATAGATTTCTACGAAGTTCGGGATATTGATTCTTCAAACAATGAAGGTACTAATTGTCTAGTAAACGGGCGAATTGGGCGGGAAAGGATGGTTCGTCGTGCGTAGTCGCACAACGGGCGCCATAAAACTCGCAATGGCTGGTACTTAGTAATGGTGGCGCCTATTTCCTCCATTCTCGGTTTATTGATTCTATATAGTAAGAATGTTGTGGGTCGGTAATAACTAAGCGATAGCTTTAATGGCGGCTTAGCTAGAGCGTTTGCGAGTTTGAGGGCGGTGCTACGTGTAAATAACTCACTCAGTGGTCGCGTTGCTGTGCTTCTTCTTAGCCTTGCGACTCACTATCGTGAGTCTTGATACATGTCATATGTTACAGATACGTATGTAATAAATGGCACATTGTCACTGGTATGTAACTAATGAGTGATGTTTATTTATGTGGGATTATATACGTAGCTAAGGATTTATTACCAAAGGCTTGGTAGAAAAACCTTTGATGGTGATTTTTACCATAAATATTTATGTTAAAAGTTTTGATTACAGATATTACCAAGTTGAGTTTACCTCAACTTGGTAAACTAACCTAGCTTTATTACAGGTAATGCACAACTTGCTGAGACAAATCCATACAACCTTAAAATTGGATCTGTAATACAGTATGGTGACCCTGTTCAGTATGGAGTGATTAAGTGGATGGGACATCTTCCTGGTGAAGAACGATTACATGCTGGTGTGGAAATGGTGAGGCATAGTCTCTTAGTTATTATTTGTATGTAATCGTTCTAAGCTGTATATATACATATACGTATATGCTAAGTATTTATGAAACATGGCAGGGCTTAATATACATATACTGTACACAAAATTTAAAATGAATATTCTAAATGTAAACGAATGATAAATGAGCGAATATTCAAATATTCTATAGACAATTCCAATAGCCTAATAGCTCTTGTAATCACAAAGGGCATAGGAAGGTCTTCATAATTGATTGGACCAAACTTAAAGAACGTAGTAACATTCACTTGAGCATAACAATTAATCAGGTGCGTGGGTGGTTGATAATAATATTGCACCTGCTAATATACCTTTTCTATCTACTGCACTGTGATGTAATAAGCCTAACAGGTCTAAAAATCACACAAGCAATCCATGTATTACTTGCTTTTTGCAAAAATGGAATTTTACTTTCAAACCATAGGATTTCGATATTTCAAAATTCTATTTATTTACGAATGAATTCTTAGAATTTGAGTATTCGGTATAATCATTTTAGCCCTAATCATTTATTTATGTAATTAAGCATGGTAATGACTGTTACACTGAACATCATGAGAGTACTTGGTAACGCATAGTGAATGCTATACTCTTAATGGAGTGTAGGTAGAAAAGAAACAAAATATGCTACGTAGGCTGATCACACACATGACATATACATGTATGACTAAGTTGTGCATTTTGCCAAAGTCACTTCACTCTAGCCCATACAAAAAACAAGGTTGTGACAACTAAGATTGTTTACAATTTACAATGTTGTGACAAGATTGTAGTAGCATTGTAGATCACAACCTTGTGACAAGGTGATTGAAATGAAAAATTGAATATCACAGTGAATATACTGGCACTTATTCGCAAGGTTGCATATACAAATTAAAACTATATAGATGAAGTTGGTAAGCTATTACTCAATGGTACGTATATATGTTATGATGTTGGCTACTACATGTAAGTTATCACTAAAACTACATGATGTAGGATTGTTTATGGCATACCTTGAATAAGCATAACCCACCCACATGTCATACGTATAAAGAGTTGAACTTTTAACTTTGTCACAACCTTGTCGTAGGGTTGTGACAAAGTTGTTACAGATTAAGTTGTTACAGTTTCAAAACAAGGTTGTCACTATGTTAGCTTACCTATAGCCCTCAACACATGCATGTTACCTCATAGCTGAGGCTATACTGCAGTTGTCACCAGAAATATCAGTACAATCATAGCTCTCAAATTTTTCCTTTGAACCCATACACTCCCCAACCAGCTTACAGTATTTGTACTAACACTCTGAACTCTTTACTCAAAGGATAGTGCCTAGTTAAGTGCCCCATCTCTAGGCAATCGAAGCAAGTTCCAGGCATCCTTGGTGGCCTTCCTGAAAATATATAGTAGTACTCCAGTTGGGCCGAGTTTTGTTCCCTTCTGAAATCTTTTGTGGCACTGTTTTCCTCTTCTTGGTTGCCTTAGCCGCAGCTGCTTTTTAAACCTTCTCTAGCTGTCTCTAGTTGATCTTTGATGTTATTGTTAAAATTAAATTGGTGTTCATTGCCTTTCTTGAAATACTAGGATGCGATCTGCTTTCAGGCGTTTCACCACCCATTGGGTAGCATCTTCATGTCGGGTTGCCACTTCTTTTTGGGGTGCGCCGACCTTTTTCTCAGGTCACGCTGGCATTCAGATTACTCCTTCTGTAGTGTCTCAATGGACTGCAGTAAGGCATCAAGCGTCTCTTTAGTCATACAATATACCAGTACGTATATTATAAGATGATAACACAGTAGCTTACATAGCTATGTACTGGTGTGGCCTAGAATGAGCTCATAATCATTGTCTGTGGGAGCTTATTTTCTGAATATTCAGTGTCTTGAACTACAAGAAAATACATTTACTTGTATAGTTAGCTTAAGTAACAATTAGTAAGGTTTTGGATGTGGAGATTTTATTTAGGATGATGATATTGAAGAGCCTCGTGATGGAGTATGGGTTGATACTAGATATTATAAATGCAAACCAAACAAAGGGATGTTTGTGTTACTGTCAAGACTGAAACCTGGTACAAGAGACAAAGCAAGAGGTATGTATATATGTATACAGTTACGTATGTACATACGTACATATGTAATACTTTTCAGATTAATATGCTTATTTTTACATTATTGCATCCATAATAAAAAGAATTCATGTGGTTCCAACAGTGAAATGAAATATTGATATATTTTATACAGGAAACCATGCAACCTACCAGTAAAACTAGCACTTCTGATTCTAGTCATGCATAAACAAGCTAATTTAATTGCCAGCAAACTTGTTCAACTAAGCATAAAATCCATATAATCTTGAAGTGGACTGTGCGGTACAATTTAGCTGACCTGGTTTCAACCCTGGTCTGAAACTGCTGAGCTGATTTATGTATATGCACTCCAAGTCTTTCAACCGTGCTCTATTTTAAAGAAATTGGTTTAGCATTTATTTAGCTATTCAGTGAATGTCATCTGACTTTCTGTTTTCTTATTTCTCTTTTCACCAAGTAGCTAGCTATCTATTCATTTAAAAATCTTATTCGCAATTAAGGTATTGAACCAAAAATCCTACCTGTAAAATAGTGTTTTAGCCGAGAATTTTTAAAAACGTATTTGCTGAAAGGATGTGAAATCTAAGCTATGCAAAAAATTTTAATTTTAAAAATACATATCTGGCTAGTAATGAAGCCTAAATAACCAATCAAACAGGCCCTACTGCTTTTCAGTTTCTTTATATGACACTTGCTATCAATATTACTGATGGGTATGGTCTTAGTAACGAAGTGTGTTGTGTCAAGGTAATGCTGTGTTTGCCATTCATTTCACAATAAAAGCCATTTAACCTGTTGTACATTACTAACAAGACAGAGCACTTCAGTTTTAAAAGTGGGCATGCCAAGTTGTAGCAAGGCGTTTAAGAGAAGTTTGGCTTACAGTGTTACAGAAATAATTTTGGCTTGAAACAGCTTTCTACTAAGTTTTACATATTACTAAAGTACTGGAGTGGTCCTTAGTGATGAGTCTTTGCTGATAAAAAATAGCTACATATAGCTACTGCATGTATTTTGCTGAACAAAACCATTCTTTATGTAACTATAAAGGAAAAAATGATTTGTTACACAAGTGATCATCAGATTGGCATTCCCTGGATAACTTTGTTACTACTGGCTGGAATATTTTATCTTACTTCTTTTTGTGTGTAGCTATTAGTTATTCATATCTTAAGTCTCTGTACTGTGGTTGTCAGTAATAACTACGTGTGTGGTTTAAATCCCCATCCACTGTTTGGTTAATCATTAGCTACAGGATCACTACATTATTTGAATTTTAGAACGGCTACTTGATGCAAATCTGATTGTAAATGTTTCATAAGCTTTCAGTTGTTTTTTTAAACTGGTAGTTAGCTATCATCTGCTTTCTTGAAAAAACACAATAAATTTTTTAAATACAAAAGTGTATGTTTGGTAATGCTTAAGATCAAATGTGGATAGGCTGAATACCAATCCAACCAAGTTACAAGATCTTTTACCTTAATTGTTATATTCATTGAAATACCTGAATTGGTTGGTGGAGTTAATGAGAATTAATTAATTCCTAGCTAAGTTACGTAACTCAGCAGAGGGTGTATTTTGAACTTGCCGTTGGTCATTACTGCTAATATCATTGGCGTTGTGGTTGCTGTGAAGATCATTTTGATCAGTAGAATCATTAAGTGTCATTGCTGCTTTCACTAAAGCTAAGGCACTGCTTGTATTATGCAGGTTGTTTCATAATCAACAGCCAGAGTTGGGGGTAACGCGTTACAATTGTAACGCGTTACGTGATATATTACTTTTCAAGTAACGAAGTAATATAACGCGTTACATGCCTTGTAACTAGTAATATGTAACTAGTTACAATTGCCCAACAAATAGCGCGTCACAAAAGTAACGCGTTACTTAATTCATTACAATCGTTACTCCGGCGTACTTTACGCGTAACAATAGCCAGTTACTCGCGGTCACTTTCGCTACAATAGTTACTCGTTACTTAACGCATTACAATAGTCATGTTCCCCGTAGTTAGTTACCGGCCTGCGTTACAACATAGATAATGCGCATGCAGGCCCATAGGAGTAAGACACATGCCTGGTATTCAATGACGCACAAAGTAACTAGCTAAGTACGTAGTAACGAAAATTTTAAAAATGGGTCGCTAGCTAGTCACCAACTTACGTGAGTAAGGAGTTAGAAACCATGTGCACATGTTTGTATCACGTTCAATTAATGGCATTACTCTTATTAATGCACGTACATGCATGTTATCTCGTGACCAGTCACGTGGTGACGTAATTTCAAAGAACATTGTAACTAGTAACGAAATAACTAGTTACCTGTACAGAAAGTAACTGTAACTATAACTAGTTACATTGGATGAATGTAACGAGTAACTAGTAACTAGTTACTTTGTAAAAGTAACGACCCCATCTCTGTCAACAGCACCCTCACAGTAAACTTTAGCTAATTTGGATTCATCATATGGTCAGCAGTATAGATGAAATCTAACTACGTAGCTAAGAAACTAATAGATTTATATGTACAATTATAAGTATAGCTATATATTTAAATTTTAATCCATAAAACTTTCCCCCTTGAAACTTTTATACGTACGTAGTTTATGGTAGCTATCAGTTAGCTATATAATTTTTAGTGATGTTAGGTAATTTTTAAATTTAGGCTATCTTTGGACACAATATGACTTGGAACTTTCATTAGCTACAAGGGATGCCATTACTCTCCCAAAAAGTATTGAAAAGGAAGTGCTACAAAGTGTTATGGTTTTGCTGGTGACTGTAAATATAAATGCAACTTCAGCTACCCGTAGTTACCTTCAACCACTTGACGGTCACAAAAATATATACAAGTTTTATCAAGGTGGACAACAAGCCAAAGTTATTATTTATCATATTGGTAAATATGGAGCTTGTCAAGCTGCAATTAGAGAGATCCCGCCTTATATTGAAGTGCATGATAGTACTAGCTCTATTTCCGTGATGGCTCATCTGTGTTTTCCAAATCTTGGTGGTATCGTTAGCGTGGGTGTTGCTTGTGGTATAAAAGGGAAGGTAAAAATGTGTGATGTACTTGTCTCTTCACAAATTCTTAAATATGAAAAAGCAAGTGATGAACATGATGAATATTCCCCAAGAGGAGAAGCAATTGTTGTATCATCACAGCTTAAGAAATTAATTACTCAACCTGTCCAGTGGCCAAGTGATGCAATTAAGAAACGTTTGCACGATAATGGTGAGCGTATGCCTGATGTGAAATCTGGTGTGATTCTAAGTGGGCCCTATCTTGTTGATGATCCAATAATGAAAAAAGCATTAGCTAAAAACTTTGCTCGTGAAGCAATAGGTATTGAAATGGATGGAGCACATCTTTTTATCACAAATCAGCAGATTGCAGCAAACACCGTAATTATAAAGGCAGTGTGTGATTTTGGAGATGGGAGGAATAGAAAAAAGTACCAGCCCACTGCAGCATTACTAGCAGCTGACCTGGTTCACAAATGCCTTAGAGATCCTCAAGCTCCTGAAGTGTTGAAAGGTTAACATACGTAATGTGTTTATCTAATTAAATAGCTATCTATTGTTAGTTATTCAGCTTAAGCTGCAAAAAGTAAAATATGTGTTTCTGGTCCAAAATTGACCAGACGACCAGGTTTATATTTTAAGTTTTATTTTCAAGTTGTGGCACAAGACTCAACTTTTCATGAGTATTTTCTACTTAACTAATTCTGTAAAATGATTGCAAATGGTATGTTAAAAAATCACTTGGAAAAAATAACCAGGCAGGAGGACAGAAAAATATTTTAATTTTGTAAGATCATAAGGTAATTGTATTGTCATCTTTGAAATACCTTTCTGCTTCTCCTTTAATTTCTCCGCAGTGTACAATCAGCTTAAATGGTTTTCAGGTCATTTCCTTATATACCATATAACACCTGCATTCTATAACAATGATTATAGTTTCAAACAAAAGTCTCCAGTGTATAAATTAAACCAGGCATTTACATATTTTGTAAGTGTTCCTAAATGCCCTTAGGTATAATGGAGGTAGGCATTTATTTAAAGGTGACTTTTGTTCAAGGATACACAGTTAAACCATGCACCGATTATTTGACTTGTTCAACACTGAATGTTCATTTTGCAGGAAAAATGTTATTACGTCAAATGTTGCAACAAGCTAAAAATGAAGGTCTTACTGTCAATGTAAGACATGCAAAAATCTTATTTTGTGGGGCAGCTAAAGCAGGAAAATCAAGTTTTTCTCGTCTTTTAAGAAATGAAGAGCATGAAAAGATGTATAAAAGTACGCAAGCTGGTGATACACAACAAGTATTAATATCAGAAAAGGTAAATGAAGTTGGCAAAAAAGTGAATGTAATAAATTCAAACTGGATTTGTCTTGACAGTAAGTTAGAAACTCAACAAATTACCAATAGATTAATTCTAAAGTTACAAAACCAAAAGGATACTAAATCTTCTTCAATAAATGATGATGATGATGATGATGATGATGATGGGACTAACTCTAATGTTATTGCATCTGATGATGAATGCTTTGCTAATAATGTACAACCAAATCAACCAACTGTTATGAATGCCACAGATTCTAACAACCATAATCCATCTAATACAGAATTAAAAGAGAGTGTACCTGATGACAACATACAAACTAACAAACAAATCAGTACAGAAGAACAAATCGGCATAGAAGAACAAATGGTTACCTATACTGATAATGTCAATGCATCTGTTTCAGAATTAGTTGAAACCATACCAGAGACATGGGATCTCTTTACGTTACTGGACACTGGTGGTCAACCAGAGTTTATTAACTTGCTGCCTGCTATTAATAGTTCTACTGCTATCACTTTTGTTGTTTTAAACATTTCTGAAGGAAAAGATTGCCTTAATAATCCAGTAACAGCCCAGTACCAATGTGAAGGATACGATTATGATAAACATGACTTGAAATATACAAATAAACATTTGTTAAAATGTCTATTGTCTTCTGTAAAAGTTTCTGCAATGAAAAAAGATAACTTTCTTCCGGAGGTTGTCAAAAAATTAACAGAAGATAAGCACCCCAAACCAGTAGTTTGTATTATAGGTACTTGTGCTGACTTATTAAAAGAAAAGTTTGCCAAAAATTACAGTAAAGAGGTATTACAAATAAACGAAGAAGTCCAGAAATTATTAAAAATAATAAAGGATAAAGATGTATTGACATTTTGGTGTAAAGGTGATAAAAATTTTGTAATTCCAATTGACAACACGATTTCTAGAGAACCACAAAAAGATTTTGAATGTGAAACCGTTGCTGAAATTCAGAAGATACGTGAACATTCAAATGAAGTTTTAAAGCAAAAGCCTCAATACGAAATACCAATTTCTTGGTTTATCCTGGAATTAGAACTTCGCAATAGTGACAAAGTTTGTATACCGTTAACTGAAGTTGAAGATATCTGTGATAGAATAATGCCACCACATAGAAAAATGGATAATAGGCAAATCAGAGAAGTTTTGAAATTTTACCATTTGTATGGCATGCTGTTGTATTTTAGTGAAGTAGATGGCATGAATAATTATGTCATAACTAAACCAGAATGGTTATTTCTTAACTTGACCAAAATCACTATGTGTAAATTTGTAAATAGTGTCAATGATTTGTATGACTCTCATCTTATTGATGAAATGGAGAAAGGTATCTGTTCCATGGAATTGCTTAAAAGGCTTAAATTGGATCTTAAAGGCATCGATTTAAATTCATTTGTAAACCTACTGAGGTTCTTGAAAGTTATAGCACCTGTGAAAACTGGGAAAACTACGGAAAATGCATACTTTATACCGACCATTCTTCCACCATGTGATGAAAAAGAATACATGTTCATAGAAAAAGATTATGGAAAGTCAGCTGCTTTTGCACTCAATGGAGAATGTATTCATCCAGAAGTAGAGCCTCTGTTAATAGAATTTACTTTTGGTACGATTCCCAGAGGATTATTTGGATCTCTCGTAGTTCAGTTGCTTCAGGATAATCCAGATACATATGAACTGTGTGAAAGGGATCATATGCTGTGTCAATATGCTGATTTAATATCATTTTTTGTTAAACCATTTTGGTATGTCTCTCTACGTGATAAAATTTCTTATCTGGAGGTACAAGTTAGAGTTAGTGGTAATAAGCCTTCCTACCATTATGAAGTTCAAACTGCCATTACTAAAGCTTTGAACAAAGTTTGTGAAGATTTTAATTGGCACTTTGGTGACTGCCGTTATGGATTTATGTGTCGCATGCATACAGAAGATTCACAAAATGAACACTTGACATTGTTGTCTGAAAGTCAACCATTTCCAGATGTAATTCCCGAAGATACTTGCTGCAGCAACTGGCCAAGGAAATCAACTCCTTTAAATAAAGCTCACACAATATGGTTTGAGGTGTGTTGATGCATAAGTTGTTTTTGGCTGTTTGTACTATGTTTTTGTCTTCACATAGGATGTACAAGAGATTTCAAAACTACATGATAGTAAGGATATATGTTATACTGAAGTTTTACGCATGATTGTATATGTAGCTAGCTAGCTAGCTAGCTATATAGCTATATATATAGCGTTACTAGCATATTTAAAAAGTGTTGTACTGACTAGCTAGTTAATATAGTGAGTCGCAGGGCAATAAGCACTGCAGTAGTACGCGACCACTGAGTGGGTTATTTACACATAGCACGGCCTTAGCTTTGTAGCCATAAGCCGCCATAAAAACTATCGCTTAGTTATTACAGACTAATACTTACCTGTACGTAGCTAGTGCATGAGGATCTACAAGGTTGAAAACTTTTATGTCAATTAGGGCTGAGAAATAGTGAAAATTATGCTATCACGATCATAGTAGAAACAGTGATATCCATGATCATGGATACCATCACGATAGTTAATTGGCTTGTGTGATTTTATATCCATAAATACCATGATGGATGAACATGAATTTGTCAAGTATTGTCAGTGGTCTTGACTCACTCAAATTTATGTCAAACTGCCAAGTAGCTATCCTATAAAAATTCCTATAAATTCCTATTCAGATGGTCAGGCAGTCTACTATCTTATTCATGAATAGTCCCACACTATGACGAATACTATCACGATAATCACTCAGCCCTAATACCAATAATGAAATTTTTCATAATAAATTCTTGTCTCTGTTGAAGCCTAAATACCAGTAGCTAGCTACCTATATTAAAATCTTGTATAGCTAGGCACTTATCCTTGTTGCAACCCCTAGATATCTAATCTATAGTTTGACTGTATGGCATAAAAATTTGGTCAGGGAAATTTTGACAAAGTGGATTATTGGAGGAGAAATTTGAAAATTTTCCTTGCCACAAAATTTTAGGCCATAGCTACAATTGTTGCATCTTTTTACAGTGCCATCTGAACCGGTTGTTGCTACAACTACCTTACCCAGTATTGGTGTTGAAAGTGAAATTTTCAACAAAAGTAAGTGATGGCTATGTAGCTAGCTATATGGATAATATCTTAATAATAAATGTATCACACCTATAGAGCCAGAAATGTTTGATCTAATGAAAATTGTGATCCCTGAGATTATGAATGAATGGGAGGACATTGCTGATGCTTTACGTTACAATCCTGCTACCATAAGGGCCATAAAAGAAAAGGGGCGTGAGGATCCAAAAAAATGCTGTAAAGAATTCTTCAGAGATTGGTTGAGAACTGGCAATGGTGATAAGGCTGGCCCAAAGGTGTGGTCAACATTGCTTAATACGCTCCAAGAAATTGATGAAATTTCAACTGACATTATTGAAAATATCATTGCAAAAGTAAAAAAGCTGAATTGTAAATAGTTATCAACTTGTAATGACCTTTATGTACCTATACAATTATGTTTTATCATAAAGACAACACTGATAATTATTATAATTTGATTTGGTGTTCTAATGTAATCAGCAATTATATTGTTAATCACAATAGAATGTGGGTAGCTATATCCAGTAAATTGAAATACCGTATAGCGCAAAAGTTTGATGAGGAAAAACTTTGACGAATGGGGCACGCATGAAACTTTGACAAATGGATTGTAGGTTTCATAGGAGAAACATTAAGAGAAAAAGGTTAGCAGGAAAAAGTTTTTTGACGAATCACTAGCCATTCGTCAAATGTGTCAAACTTTTCCACCGTCAAACTTTTGCGCTATACGGTATGACTTAACTGCATAGCTAGATTGCTATAGTAAAGGTTCGGACAGTCAAGCAACAGGTACTAGTTAAGTAGCTGCTAATGTGGCCAGCTAGCAATTTATTTCTAACTCCACACATACTTATGACAAGGTACGTACATGTATCCATATATGCCAGCTATCATGCACATCTCCCAATTTCAAAGCTGCATGTTCTACTGAAGAATTCATAGAGTGTCTACATTGAGGCAATTAGCTGAAGTATAGTGAAGAGGAAATATTACCTATGTGACTTACTGGCAAAACCTCATAAATCAGAAGTCTATACTAATGTAAACCTGTTGATGACTGAGGAGAGTTCTTCATAGTTCATTATAGATGATCCTGGTATGTAGTAATGTAATTGGGGCGAGCCCCACCATATGGGATCAACAGTGAAATCTGTCTTCTTGCTTGCTTGCATGCTTGATACGTCTAAAATCCCTTTATATGGCTGAAAGCCGTTTAAGTGCAAACCAACATTACATCAAACATTACAAGCATTACATAAAACACGTAGAGTGCTAACCATATAGTACGCAAACCATTAAATGCTAACCATAGGTATGTATATACCATTCAAGTGCTAACCATAATTTATTAACCACAATGTGTGAATACAACTTTCTACTCAAAGCCAGGATTGCATATAGCACTGAATGGCTAGATAGATACATTGAAGTATAGTATCAGCTGCCTTGCCGCCCTATAGCCAGCTACATAATTTTCTACAATATAGAAGATAGATGACTATTAGATGTTGTTTATAAAATATATAAGATCTTCCTTAAAAGCCACGGGGCCTCACTATGTCTCTTTTCTTTATAGCTAATAGCTGATACCACCCGTGACTTGCTTATTATGCATACCTTGTGATACCTTTTGCGATCAATTGATATTATTACATAATTATGTTATTTCAATCCGCTGTAATTACTTTACTTTACTGTAATTAATATCTGGCTAGTTTTCATGAAATACGTAGCTACCAGTACAAATTTTTAAGACCATCATGTAGATATAGCTACACTGAGACCGAACTGTACATGTTTTGTTCCCTGTGCTATAATTATTACAATGTCAAATTGCATGTGAAGTCATCAGTGGTACGTAGCTAAGTGTATACATGCATCCATCAAAGCACCAGGCTCACCCCCCAATGCCGTGCATTTCCCCTAGTTAGTAAATCATGGTCAGTTGAAGAAGTACAAGTGCTCAATCTATGGTAATGTGGTCTATGGTAATATATACATACATACATGCATGTTAGCTACACTGGTAAGTTATTTGTATTGCAAAGAGATGTGACATTCAATTCTAATGAATGTGGACATGTTAATTGTAGCTATAAACCTGTAATGTTATTTCAATACAAATTGCTAATTTTTATATGTGTGCTAGTTCCAACTGGTGATCTCCCTGTATGTGCGTGGCATCTGATATAGCTATTGCATGCCTAATTTTATTTACCTCCACCTATAGGCTTCCTTTAATTTGACAAATCCATATCTTGGTCCTGTCCGGGCTATGCTATTTATACATGACAAATCTTGGATCCACCCTAAGCTGTGCTACATCATTTTTATTGCAACTTCGCTCAGTAGCTCTACAAGCGCTAGCTGTGCAAAGAACGCATTTTGACCACAGGTGCTCACAATCAGTACATGTCTTTTCAGTGCAACTAGGCTAACTTGGAGGTTGCTTAATAGTTCCATTACATATCTTTGATCGAATTTGGAAGAGGATAATGTAATAATCACCAGCCGTGCTTTGACTACTGATAAATTGTAGCCATAGAATGGCTATAGCTATAAGGCTAACAAGAGGCTACAAGCTTAAGCTTTCCTAGTAGCTATAGGCTGATCTGTGGTGAGTAGACTCAATGCATTTAATTTGATCATGATTGATGCTGTGCAAAACCTTACGAGATATCCAAAAAGTTCTGCCTAAGCAATTAGGTAATTTGAGTTCCTTTATGGTGAAGATTTAGCATTTCCCCATAATCAGAGGAGACAAAAGATCATTATGTATCGCAATTATATATATTTGCGAGTATTGTGTTAGTTATAATTACTTCCTCTGAAATGTAATTATTGGTATTCTTAAATATCAGAATTACATAATTATTATTACTATATTGGTGGGCGTGCTCATTCCCATGTACGGCCGAGTGTACGGCTCTGTTGATCAAGTGGTAACAAGGATATAAACCGTTAAAGTAAGTAGTTAATGATATACTTGTACTCACCCGATACCTGTTAACTTGCTAACTGATTATCGCAATCTATTGAATTATCTCGGACGCGATCACGCGATCGAAGGTATCTCGATATATGTGGAAGTATATGCTTCACAATAGAAATTAAGTATGTGGAAAACTCCTATTTGTAGTGTCATAGAATATCCATCTGATGGGAGGCTTGCAATATTACAATGAAATCAGAAAAACATGTCTGCTGATGGGATTCCCCCACCAAATTTATCACTCGGTTAGCGAGTTCATCACAGGGGCGGATCCAAGGAGGGGTCTTTGGGGTCTCTCCAGAAATATATCAAAGAAGCCAAAAGAGTGATGTATTGGTATAACTTAAAATAAGTGTCATTTCAGCACTTTATGTAATAAAACAACCTATATCTTCCAAGGGTTGCACCCACCACACCCCCTACTCCATATTTGGTTAACTACTTCCTTGTGTTTACTTACGTATGCTCTAAATCTTGCAATAGGCATGATTTTGGTGTTATAATAACAAAAACCCTATAGCGTCTGTGCCCCCCAGACCCCCTGCATCTGAGATACACCTCTGTATTCAGACCCCCTCTCAGAAAATCCTGAATCCGCCCCTGCATCAATCCCATAACTAAACTAGTACGATTCCATGGCGCATCTAAGCGCCAGACTAAGATGAAACCGCTTGCATGATCTACTCGGTAATAGTAGGTTTAGACTTCTGTGTAATGCACTTCAAGCATGTTTATAATAAATGATGATGACTAGGTTAACTAACAGGCAACTGGTGTTTGCCTTTAGTAGTTAGAGAGCGTATACACTCTCTACTATCTACCATATATAGGAAAATTTTTGACAAAGAATTGTATCAGCTTTACATGCTATTGGGAAGAAAACATTTAATTTAATTTTAAATGGTGAAATATTGACAAATCACAAAAGTCATCAACATTTTCCCCTGTCAAAATTTGCACCGTACGGTGTGTTATAACTTAATGTATGCATGCGAGATAATATTGATTCTAAACAACTGTGTAGTGAGAAAGGCTGGCCAGGAAAGTTTGATGGATTAGTAAATCATGCATGTGATTTGCCAATTATTACTGTGCCTAGATCTAAACATTTGCCCAAGGGACCTGACGCTCCAAAATTCTGAATAGATTTCAAAATCAGATCTCTAACTAGTGTCGCTTGGCTACAGCACTATAATTTGTGCAGGCGAGTAAAAGTACCAGCAATTGTATACTGAGTACTGGAAATCTCGCTGGAAACTCAGTGAGATAAATATAATATGAGTAACTAACTATGTACGTACGTAGTTGACACATGCTCACATGTGGCTTGCAAGCCAGGTAAAGTATGCAAGAGTTTACAGATTTTATGTAATAATTTCTTGATGCTTTACTTTATGAAGCTGATTTCACAATTTTAAGTTTTGATTTCAGTGATTTTAGGTAGGGCATACAAGATTTCAATGAGTGTTGGACCCCTCCCTTTCATTCGCCAAACTTTTGCTCTCCTAATAGTGAGTTGCCCAAACTTTATCAAACTTTCCCACTACACAGTATAAGTGTAGACTCTACTTCTATTATTTAGTGTGAACTATGTATGTAGCACTGATTTTATTTTGTAGTTTTGATCACCAAGAAACATGAGTAAAGTAGAGGAGTTATATGCAGTATTATTGAAGTCTTGTTGTGGATATAAGGAAGAAAATGATGGAAACCAGTTTAAATCTGTTACAGTGCACAAAGGATCTTTGCTTGTCTATCTTGATTCCTTGACTGTTAAAAAAACACAGGAAAAGTACAATTGCCTTATGAATTATAAAGTGGCAGATAGGTATGAAAATCCTCAGTCAGGAGTTTTCTTGTTTGTTACTGGATCTTCCATTTTGCTCATAACAACTTTTCAGCGAGATTTTTTGTTGGGTGTTAAACAAACAGTATGTAGGATGGAACTGTTGGAAAGGCTACGATGGGTACAATCACTCAAAGTAGGGTCTGATGTATACGTCACAATTGCTACCATCCCTACTCCTGTGAGGGGAATTATCCGATACATCGGAGGATTATCTGGTGAAGAAGGGAGAAAATTTGGAATAGAATTGATGGTACGTATATATTTAATGTCTAGACTAATGGTCCACGTATTTCAAAAAATCAGCACCTATGAGTTTTTACACAAAAATATATCAAAAAATATCTTTATAGAATCATGTGATTGGGAGTGAAACATCAGATGGAATTTATTCAGAGATAAATATAGCAATAGATCTGTGGTAAAAATTTTCCCAAAGTACTTCCAGGAATTTCTTAAAGATGACTTATAAAGTGTATTTCAATAAACCTTGACTGCTTTATTAGAGAGTATTGACCTATTTTACCCACTACCATATGCTAGCATATAGCCTTATTATGCTTATCGTGATGCCGACTTATTTGATGCAGGCCTAGACAGCAGCCTGTCATAGGAAAAATGGTAAATCTGTATTTGACCATAAAGTACCATAATGATAAAACAAAATGTTTTCAACAAAATCAAGTACGTCAGTATATACTTTTAAATTAGTATCCAAGAATATTTTAGTATCCAAGAATACTTTAGTATCCAAGAATACTTTAGTATCCAAGAGTAATGCATATTCATAATACCATCAAACTAACCATATATATTATATATAGTCAAAATTCGATCTCTTTGTAACCATAGGTGTTCCTATGTATAATTGCTTTGCTATGTACTGTATGCTATATCCACCTTACATTCTGAAAGATATTTTGCATCACTTATGCGCACCTGCTA
Organism: Spongia lamella; assembly: GCA_963930835.1. NCBI lineage: Eukaryota > Metazoa > Porifera > Demospongiae > Dictyoceratida > Spongiidae > Spongia > Spongia lamella. Next base: position 1,475,352 of record OZ005754.1, read on the forward strand.
TAACGGCTTTTAATAAACTGCTTCAGTTTACCAAGCCATTCCAGCTGTAACAAAATGGTAAGTGTAACAAAATCATAATTTTCTGTATTGTGATGTTACGTACATGTGAATGCACACAGGTCACAGGGGTTAACACACATACACACACACACACACACACACACACACACACACACACACACACACACACACACACACACACACACACACACGCACACACACGCACACACACACACTCGCACACACACACACTCACACGCACACTCGCACGCACACACACACTCGCACGCACACACACTTGCACGCACGCACACTCGCACACGCACACACTCGCATACACACATTCGCACACACACACTCGCACACACACACACACACTCGCACACACTCGTACACACACACACACTCGCACACACACTCGCGCGCGCGCACACACACACACACACACACACACACACACACACACACACACACATGCACACACACACACACACACATGCACACACACCCGCACACACACATGCACACACACATGCACACACACTCGCACGCACACACACACACACACACACACACACACACACACACACACACACACACACACACACACACACACACACACACACACACACACACACACACACACAGAGCTACATTAATTTACATAGTCATACACTTACTTGCATATAAGCTTGCATGGAGAACTGATTTTGGCACAAAACATGGGTGGTTTTTTGAGTTGTTTGTGTTGATGTTTATTTAAACAGGAATGTAGGGGACAAGGAACACATAATGGAGAATTTAAGAAACAAAAGTATTTTAAATGTGAAAAGAATTGTGCAATGTTTGTTTCGATGGACAAAATAACTGGTTGTGATGCTGCAGAGGCTGCCAAAGTTATTAAAACGCCCGATTCCTCTGTATCTAAGCCACAAGCAAAAAATAACCATTCAATCAAAGCAGATGACCCTGTCACCTTCTATGACAAATATAACATACTATACAGAGGAGTTGCCAAGTGGATTGGGATGTCTAAGTCTAACACTGTAGTTGTTGGAATAGAAGTAGTAAGTTACAACTATTATAGCAGCTAAGTGATAGTGTTGATAATTCATATTTTACCAACATATTATAATCTTACATAAAAAGCAACAGATGGTAGCTAGGCTCTTTCCATAATTACCCTAACTAACCAAAGGACATGTGTGAGTAGTCTCAAGTACCAGATCGCTTTTTTTCCATTTTTATTTGTGGTGGCAGAAAAAGGGTCTGGTTACCTTACCTTAGATTTTTGTGCTGTAGATGTGGAGCATTGATTGCTAAAAAGGAAGTATTAAATGAGCGGCACCTACATAAGATGTATAGGCAGCCAATACATGATTTACCGCACCACTTAAACAAGCCTGTATTGGCTGCCTATATATATATCACAGGTGCTGCTCGTTTAACACTTCCTTTTTAACCGAATCAACACCCCACAAATCTGTGGATTCTACAACACAAAATCTAAGGTAGGTAACCAGACCCTTTTTCTGCCACCACAAATAAAAATGGAAAAAAACAGTTTGGATACGCGAGACTAATGTATGAATGTGTCTAAAAATTTTCTGGGTTAATAGACCCAGGTAGCTAGTTACCAGTGTATATATGTACATAAATGCATAGCTACATATGTAGTATTTTAATGTGATCATTTAAATGACCCTTGGGTACAGTCTATTATCAATTAAATCATGCACATCAACACTAAAGCTAAAATTTAAATCCAAGAATAGATTTAATATCGGCTATCCCAAAATTATTTACCATCTTAACTTGATTAACTACATAAATAAAATTAATTGATACAGCTTACAAATTTTGGCCTTGTAATACCCCGTATGATTGGTGAAAATTGTGTAGCTATGTACGTACGTATATGCTACATATTATTCTTTTACAAGATAGCTACATACAGTTTTGTAGTAACTCCTTTATAAAGAGATGGCTACTCATTAACCAATAACTTTATATCTATGTGAGAGCTTCACAGACACCATAAATACATAGTTATAATTATTTCTCACTTCTGACATCTTAAAATAATATATTATGTATGTATAGCTACTGTATGATGTTTACCATGTATAGGAAGACAATCTGTCAATGGCTGATATTCCCTACCGCATAAATATCAGGGAAGATAAGCAATTGTTCTCATCAAAGAAGTCTAAAATTTTTCTACCTATCACCTTTGTTCAACCAGACACTTCTATAAGCAATGATAGACATTCTGGTGATAAGGATACTAGAAGTCACACAGAGAATGTGCATGTACCAACTAAGGCTGGCGAAGTTAATAATCCACATAATCTTGTTGTGGGATCTGCAGTACGGTATCTAAATACTGAACAATATGGTGTTATAAAGTGGATGGAAACTCTTTCAAGTGCTAAAACACCTTATGCTGGAGTAGAAATGGTGAGACATTAAATTGTTTTGAACCAAGTGAAGTTTAAAACTAGATCATTAATTTTTCTTTTACGTATATTAGCTAATTGCTAGACTGTGTGTTAGCTGATAATATTAGAAAATTTTATTACAGGATGATTATGTTGATAGCTTTGGTAGCAGTGATGGAAGTTGGGGAGGTATTAAATACTTTGACTGCAAACCACACAGAGGAAAGTTTGTATTATTAAACTCACTGACACCTGACCAAAGAATTATAAAGGGTATGTTATCAGCTAAGATTTACATTACTTTATACCAGTATAATATACGTATCATGTTTATAACCATGTGTATATTATATAGCCACATCAATAAGCTGCTTACATGTGTATGCACTTTTTGTAGAAAAGTCTACTAAGCCTCCTGCAGAATTAAATGCTACTAAAAGTACCAGCCCTTGTCCATTCCACAATCCCTACAATTTAACAGTAGGATGTTTAGTACAGTATGGGAGTCCTGCAAAGTATGGAGTGATCAAGTGGATGGGATATTTTCCTGATAATCAAAAGACGGTGTATGCTGGATTAATAATGGTGAGGTTATACGTAAGTAGCACATAGCCTACACATTACATACACAGTTTGTAGTGTTTTTGTACATGCAAATGCACATTCACTAGCCAAAATAGGATTTTATGGATTATAAAAAGGAACTTATGCCGAACGGGTCATATTTGATGTTTATATTTATACATACACAAGCATTTTGTTGTAGGCAACCAGCAAGAGTAGTCATGAAGGCTGCATGACTGTTTTAATTTGATTATCATAGTGTATGTGAATGTGAATAGTAGAGATTAAAATCCCATGCCAGAACTTTTAATTCATACCAAAACTTTTTGTGACACTGAAAGATTAATCCAGTGCTTGAAATAAGGATTACAAATTGGTCGGCTATTTATTAAAAATAGGTACATATCATTGGATTCCCCATTGGAAATGTACAGCAAATGTGTCCTAGCATATCAGTTTTGGTCGGCCAAATCCTGAAATTGGTCGGAAAATGGCCGATGGCCGACTGCCATTTCAAGCTCTGTTAATCCCTAGCTACGTACTTAATATTAATTCTTAATTATTGTAGTACTATGAAAATTGATGATACATACATGCGTAATTTGGGAAAAATTCATTGTTAAAAATTTTCATCGGTAGTGTGTAATGACAAAAATTAAACAAAAATATTTTTACCATTGAATAAATAGAGAAGAAGGGAATTATTTTGGCTCACATGCTTGCAAATTTCATGCAATGGATAATTGTGATAAAGTAAAGAATATCGACCTTTACAGAACAAGAGCATTGGGTTATCACAAGCAATAGTAGCATCCAAATCCAAAGTGCTATTTATGAATTTTAAACGCAGAATGGAAGATGCGTATGTCAGGCATAAGAACTGTTTCTTGGCTTGCATTATACACTTGGCAATTTGACCGTAGCTGGGAAAGCAACTGGTATAGTGTTGTGTTACCTGATTAGTCATCGATTGAGTTTTGTATGTAAGTACTGTACCTCCAAGTCTGCTTTGTTCTTGGTTTTAACAAGCACTTACAATATGTATAAACGTATATGTGACCATTGCGAAAATGTGCATTGTTCGCATATTTGTAAACATTTAGAGATACCATTTTGAAATATTCAATTCGTAATATCTCGAGTCTACTTTATGCTACTTGCACGCAATTCTCCACAAATCTGTAGTTATACAAGATAATTCAGTGGGTCTACTGTTGAATGGCTTGCTAGCTGAATTGCCTGCCATTTTAGATAGTTTTTCAACAGTACCACAAGCGATTACATAGGGGTAGTTGGTCGGGGGTGGTGGGGAGCCATGGCAGTGGCGGGCTAAATACATGTCAAGTATTCACACTTCCAAATGGGCATATTTGTGCTGTAGATAGCACAAAAAGTAGCCAAATCAATGGATAGTATCACTAGGCAGTCGTGTGGCAAGTTACAGCCAGGTGGCTTTTCATTGACGGCCACCAGAGCCAATTGAAGACACTACGGGCACTCGTGGACGTCCGACACACCCTAGAAAGCAGCTGCAGCAAAAGCAGACTAATGAACTGCTGGCATCCATACACACATGCACTGTTAGTTTATTGATGTAGCTATTGAATGGCGGTGAAATCTGTGTTTTCATATAGTGTGTGAACAATGCACATTTTGCCAAATCTGGTCACATAATTATGTGCTTGTGTGAAATACGTAGCTACATCGTTTGGCTATGCAAGACTGAAGTAATCTAAGCAAGAAGAGAAATATATTCATAAATTTTTTTTATCTATGTATTACCCAAGGAGACTAAAATATTTTACCATGAACTTTTTTTGCATGAAAATCTCAACGTTGAATTTTTCCTGAACTGCGGTAGAGATACTGCTCAATAATTATCGTTACACACAACAATTGCAATAGAATGAAATGGTTGCAAGAGGTGCTCATGATGGAGTTTGGAATGATACAAGATATTATGTGTGTGAACCCAATAGAGGAATCTTTGTGCGACTATTAGATATTGAACCTTTTAATGCAGGAAATAGAAAAGGTTCAGCAGGTATGTATGTATGTATGTATGTATGTATGTATGTATGTATGTATGTATGTATGTATGTATGTATGTATGTATGTATGTATGTATGTATGTATGTATGTATGTATGTATGTATGTATGTATGTATGTATGTATGTATGTATGTATGTATGTATGTATGTATGTATGTATGTATGTATGTATGTATGTATGTATGTATGTATGTATGTATGTATGTATGTATATATGTATGTATGGACATACATGCTCACGTACATATGCATGTATATATGTATAACTATATGTATATCTTCATGTAAATACGTACATACGTATGTATGTATTAAATTCAAAGTAACTATCCTTGCGATATAGAAAAGCTTATCTGATTCTTCCAATGCCACCTGCCAAAATTGTACGCTAGGCGATTAACCCAAAATTACTTGTATGTCATAATAATAATAATAATAATAATAATAATAGCTAGTGAAATATTCCATTAATTTTTATTTAGATAATATATTGTTGAACAACACTCGCCTGTCTGATGAGACAAATATCACTGAACACCATCCCATATGGCAACCCTCTGTCCCACCTGCCCAATTGGATCAAAATCCACATAAACTAGAAGTTGGCTCTACAGTGCAACATGGTGAACCTGTTGAGTACGGAGTAATCAAATGGATAGGAGTTCTTCCTGGAAGAGAAAATGTACTTTATGCAGGAGTGGAAATGGTGAGCTGCACAGCATCAATACTATGAATAGTTGTGTGTGTAGAATTTTGATAGCCATTATTTTGGTTAAATATCCTCAGTAAGTTATTTTTGTGCACTTATGTTAATTTGTATCAAGATACGTACATACCAGATACCCACAAAATAAAAGATGGTTGAATGCACATTGCTGTTACCATACCATGCAACTGTCTTCTCAATCTTTCTACCTTATGCTCTAGACGTATATGTAAAATGCTTTCTTTCCTGTCCTTTTCTACAGTTCACATGTCCATATAATAAGCATGTCTAACAAGTAGATCGAGTCTTTTAAATATATGCAGGGAATAACAATTACATTAACACTGGTCTGTTAAATTAGTAAATATTGTTTTTTACAAATATTCATATATGCATAAAACAAATGTTTTTATATGTGCTATGATCATTATCTACTTAGGAAAACATTGCTGATAATTACACTGATGGAATGTTTGAAAGTGTACAATACTTTAAGTCACGTCCTGGAAGAGGAAAATTTGTTAAGATGCTAACGCTTCAACCGGATAAACGATTTATAGATAACACCACGTCACAACAAGTTTTTGAAGTTGGTAGCAAGGTACAATTTGGTAGAGCCAAAGAACATGGAGTGGTAAAGTGGATCGGTAATGTTCCTGGTTCTGATGAAGAAAAACAGTATGTGAAAGTAGAAACAGTAAGTAAAAAAAACTGTACTAGATTTGTAATAAACTGCGTACATATATAGTTACCATTTAGCTAGCTACATGAGTAGTACGTACATATGTATGTATTATGTAATATTATGAATAATGACATTTTTCATGTGTCTTACGCATACGTACTATAATATAGGAAGGTAGAATAGAATCAGAACTCATTCCGCTCTGTCAAATATCTGCTCATGTTGATAACTCATCCTTGATAAATGAAGGTAAGGATACGTACATACCTAAATATCTATAGCCACATGTGATAAATTTATGCAATTAAAATTTATGTGGCAATGAATATGTGAAATAACATAAAATGGGAAAATGATTTTATATGGATAATGCATGAACCAAAGCTAATAATAGACTGTAGCTAATTACTATAACGATGAATATGTGAGATGGTACGTACATTGTTCATTTTGGCAATTTAACTGAAGTTTCTATTTCTTCAAAATCTTTGTCCATGTGTACAGAACAATATCACTTGCATAGCCAGGTGCTATTAACATCCCCAAGGCAGCTCTGTTTGTTCAAGTGTGTAATCATCTGCAGTAATTGTTTTGATGATTATGTAATACATACAATGCATGGCACTTCTATTGATAGTACGTACGTATCTATACTCTATAGCAAAGAGTGTTAATGTACATTTTTGTACCACTATGCTTTCTATACAAGTCAGTATACCATAATTCAGAAATATTTGTCATTAATTTTTTTGTCGGTGGTGTGCAATGACGAAAACTGAACATATAAAATATTTTTAGTGTATAAATAGAGAGCTTGAGGGTGTAAAAACACAATTTCATAAAGGATCAAGTGCAGCTCTTTTTCATTTACAGTAATCGGTTGTATATAATTATAGCCGATTATTGACCTTTCCTAATGAATGCAGGTTTATAACCGGTTATTTCAAAACCAGTTTACAGCACTAATGAACCATTTATTTTGAGGCTTGATACTTGATTTATGTGCTTGGCGATTTGATCACAAAGCTGGGAGGAAACATACCCACGTATAGCCGTGTGTTAGTCAATCCAGTTTTATAATGCAAGTGCCTGCAAGTCTACTGTAGCAAGCACTTTTAATCCCTATCTATGTGTGTGTACTTACGTATGTGAAACGCATCGTATGGCTATGCAAGACTGGCTGACTATGCATTGTATGGTGACAAAAGTTCAACCACAAAATATTTGTAAACTGTATTGAGGACAAAAACATTTTACTGTGGACGTTTTCACATGAAAATTTCCAATGATGGATTTTTGACGAACTACGGTAGTTGCAATTAAGTGTTATAACGCATGGCTATAGCATAACCACCTTTGTATGGTAGCCACCCTTGTTTACAAACTGTAATAATTGTTACTTAGGAGAATCCAATAAACCAAAAATGTCTGAAACTGTTCAAGCTAAACCCATTTCAGCAATGCTGGAAGTTGGATCTGTAGTACAGTTTGGTGATCCAGTACAGTATGGAGTAATCAAGAGGATTGAAGAAGATCCTATTTCTAATAAAGAAATAGCCATAGTAGAAACGGTCAGTTAAGGAGTTATGTTGCTACATACCGTATAGCAGGTTTTATTTGTGAGGCGCAATTTTTGCAAATCGTTCGTTTTTATAGTCTAGCAGTAATATTTGCTATTATTAAATTTCCGAACTGCGTGACAGCTACGTACATAGAAAATCTATTACTTACGTATCTCAGTTTAAAATTTACTAGTTCGTGATTCCTCGCAAAATTCGCAAAAATTAGAACCTCGCAAATAAATCCCGCTATACGGTAGTTTAAGGGTGCTTTTATTACAAAGCATGGAAGCATATACGATCATTTGAATGCCTATAAATGCTAATAAGATTATATAAGTCTGTTTTGTCAGATATCTATCCTCCTGTCCTTGAAGAACATCCTTACCATCCATTAATCCATACACGGATTCTCCAATTCACTTAGTTTAGTACGGAAATCTTTTAGATGTTGCATTACTAATTTACCATCAAAGGCCTTAGTTTCTAGAATACAGTATCTTAATGCATACACATAATTATTGCAAAGCTAAGTAGCTACATGTAAATACATGAAGTGTGCTTATTGTAGGAAAAACATGAGCAGTTGAAGTTACCACTTGATGAAATTAAACCTGATAGTAGGTTTAACAGTGTTTCAAACACAAAAGATTGTAAGCATTAATTAATGCACTTATAATAGCTAGTATAATAATAATATGTATATGCATGGCATTGCTATTCTCTCATTTAGCTATGAGTGCAACCTTCATATACCATCTATGTATAGTTAGAGCAATATCCTGTGTACATGTACAAGTTAACAGTATGCTAAACAAAAACACCCTGGGTGTAAAAAAAGTGCGAGGCCAATCAGAAGCAGCATTGCAAATAGGTATGTGCGACCAAAAACTTTGATATCAGTTGAGGCCAAGAAGTTACTTATCAAAAATCTTTTTAACTACTTGAATGACATACAATAGTTTATAGCATATTTTCACAACTATGATTGGCTTTGTCACTTGGCCACCTTTTTCACACCATCATTATTAATAAAGGTGGCCAAGTGACAAAGCCAATCATAGTTGTGAAAATATGCTATAAACTATTGTATGTTATTCAAGTAGTTAAAAAGATTTTTGATAAGTAACTTCTTGGCCTCAACTGATATCAAAGCTTTTGGTCGCACATACCTATTTGCAATGCTGCTTCTGATTGGCCTCGTACTTTTTTTACACCCAGGGTGTTTTTGTTTAGCATATCACTACTTTTTTGGAAGTATAAACACATGTTATTGCTAGCAAAGTACTGCATGGGCATAACTTGTACTTGCCTATAGCACACAATATTGCAAATTAAACTTTAAAGCTTAATTTTGAAAAACTCAAGCCCGAGATTTTTTTAAAACTTTCACTACAGAGTGATACATCAATATAGACTGTATATCTGAAAGTTTATGCAAATCATTCGAAGGGGGTCCAAGTTATGACAACTATCAACCTGCAGTGTAATAGCCCTTCTCAAATACATTCAAGTGTTTACTTCAGACTAATAATAGCATAACAGGTAGAGCATACATAGGAGAAGTGCTGATACAAATTTGGCTGAAATCCATGAAGAAATGAGTGAGTTATTAGACAAACAAGTGATTGTATAAAAAGAGAGTTTGAAAAAAACTTCCGGGGTTCACGAAAACTCCCGCAAGCCCCCCCAAAAAGTGTGCGATGAAAATAAAAGAAAGAAACAAAGAAGAAAAAAAACGACTGCCGCGTAAAAATTTTTGTGGTGAGGAAGGCATTTATAAGGCTGTATCAGAAGAATGGCTGAATCGATGTCGATGAACTTCGGGATATTGATTCTTCAAACAATGAAGGTACTAATTGTCTAGTAAACGGGCGAATTGGGCGGGAAAGGATGGTTCGTCGTGCGTAGTCGCACAACGGGCGCCATAAAATTCGCAATGGCTGGTACTTAGGAATGGTGGCGCCTATTTCCTCCATTCTCGGTTTGTTGATTCTATATAGTAAGAACGTTGTGGGTCGGTAATAACTAAGCGATAGCTTTAATGGCGGCTTGACTAGAGCATTTGCGAGCTTGAGGGCGGTGCTACGTGTAAATAACTCACTCAGTGGTCGCGTTGCTGCGCTTCTTCTTGGCCTCGCGACTCACTATCGTGAGTCTTGATAACATATACATACTAGTGAGCAATAGTCATCTACCATAATATTGTTGTGGTATTTAATTATACAAGATTGTTACTATGCATTGTGCAACCTTGTTATAAGGTTGTTGCTATGTCACAAGGTCGTTACAACCTTGTTACCACCTTGTAACCTTGTCACAATCTTGTCACAAGGTTGTTTACAACTTTGTAATTTCTATATGGATAAGTACATGGGAGTGCTGTATCCAGCCATTGCCTTATATGCTTGTAGCTGTGAAGATCACAAAACCTGATGATGCATCACATGTACTTCCTCATCCTGTTCAGCAAGTTCTAGAAGTTGGATCAATGGCACAATTTGGTAACCCTGCACAGTACGGAGTGATCAAATTAATAAGAAAGAATCCTTATTCCAATGAGAAATTTGCTGAAATAGAAACTGTGAGCATGAATAAATTAAAATTTACTTGTACTTTACTAATAATATAGCTACATAGCTAGCTATGTAGTTAGTTATACATGTGTATTGTATACTGTATTGCAGGAGGATGGAAGATACAAAGCAATGCCTCTTGTTGAATTACAACCTGATGTCAGGTTTGTTAGTAACGCTCAACATCCACAAGAAGAAAGTTCAAATTGTAAGATAATAACTACGTACATACGTATGTATATGTATGTGTTTAGCTATACATGTACGTACTCGTATATTTGTATGCAGTACTGCTACATACATATAGAATATTTGAGACCAATGGTACAAGCATGATATAGTAAGAATTGGCCATTGCACTGCACTGTATTATAGAATTGTAAATTCCTTAGCTTGGTAGCTATACGTAGCTACCTCCCTTAGCAAATGAGACTTAATTGCTTAAGTTGCTAAAACTATGTAGCTAGCTAACAGTTTCTATAGCCTAAGGTGTACATAGTTATTTTTATTTAGCTAAATAGCTACCTAGCTACTTTTACAATCTTGTTTAGCCTGCTACATAGCTAGCTAGCTAAATTATGTAGCTGTCTAAAATTATGTTCATAATTTTTGTTTCAAAACTAGCTCATGCTCAGCACAACTCATCCAAGTTAGAAACTGGATCTTTGATCCAGTTCGGTAATCCTGTACAATATGGAGTGATCAAGAGGATAGAAACAACAGTGGCAGAAGTGGAAACGGTGAGCTATACTGTACATACATGGACACTGTTTTGATAACACATGTAACTAATGGTTACAGATGTAGCTATATATATATATGTACTGCAAATTGCTTATGCTAATTTATGTGTATGGCTATACATATCGTTGTAGGAATACAATCAGTTGAAAAAGATTCCACTTGCTGAACTACAGCCTGATAACAGATTTATTGTTGATGTAAACAAGATAGACGGACAATTAAATCGTAAGATATGCAAAATTATAGTATATATCTTGCCTGATAGGTATGTACATAGCTAGGTTGTTGCTTCCATGCAGAGTTACATATGAAAAGAACACTTAAGTTTTTTAACAGATGAATCTCTATAGCTACTTCTTTTTTAATTCAAAGCCTTTCTGATGCTAGTAGCTAAACTAAAACCTAAACAAAACAGTCTGGCTGTAAAAAAGTGCGAGGCCAATTAGAAGAAGCATAGTAAATGGTTATAAACAACCAAAACATTTGGGCCAAGAAGTTATAAAAATCCTTTTACTTGAATGATACAGCTACAATAGTTTACAGGGGATCTTCACAACTATGATTGGCTTTGTCACTTGGCCATCTTTATTAATAATGATGATACAATAGAAAACTAGTAGTAAAGTAAGTAAACTAGTACCTGTAGTAAACTATTGTAGCTAGCGATACAGCTACGTAGTAACTACTTCCTACATGTAGCTATATAGCATTTGTTATATTTGTAGCATTAGAAAAGGAATTTTATACACATGAAGAAACTTTGTTTCCTGTTCCACCTGCTGACAAATTTGATGCAGTAAAGCACACTAATATTAAGGGCATTCAGGGATACCAAAATTCTTGTTATCTTGATGCTACCTTATATGGAATGTTTACCTTTTCCAATGCCTTTGATATTCTAATTTTGGAGGACATCACTACCAATGCTGAAGAACTTCATTTACAAAAAAGGCTTAAATATGAAATTGTTTACCCATTAAGAAAGTACGTACGTATGTATGTACATACATAGGCTAACTATTTGCAGCATAGCTAGCTGTGTACGTATGTTTTAGCTGTGTGTAGCTATATAAAGCTTAGCTATATGAGTAATGAACAGCATTTAGTAAAGACATGGCATGGTAACATCAATAGTAGAGTGAATAATTTACAGAAGCATGCAGTGATACGTATGTATTGTGCGTATGTGGCTAGTTAGCTGTGCATGTGAGTTTGCTTTGGCCTCTATTTTTTATTCTAAAGGAAAGGTATTGTAATACAAAGCTCAATTAAAGGATTTAGAGAACATTTGGCAGAGGTACAGAACATGAAGGGCCTCACTAGCGAAGAAAAAGGTAAAAAAATTCTATAGCTATACATTGTAGCTACGTAATTGTATATATATTTGTAATGATCAACTACTTTAGAATATTAGTGTAATCATGTCATGACATGCGTAGGTACGTACTGGTATGTTTATATTGTGACCTCAGACTTCTGTGACATAAGGCACTAATGTTATACGTACGTATGTACGTGTGTATTGTTATTGCATATCAGCTTTACTGATTTCTTGTATGTACAATAGATCCAGAAGAATTTTTGAATTTACTCTTTAAACATGTTCTTCATTTGGACCCATTTATAACCATCAGGTAACCAACCTGTGCATGCACGTTAACTGAAGTGGAAAATCTAATCAGTTATTGGTTAAATCATGTACGTATGTATTGTGCTTAATTACAGGCGGCCATCTGGAATTGATAAGGAATTTTTTGTACAGCTCTTTGTAGAGCCTGATAAAGATGAACCTACTATGGACACTCAGAGGTTGTTAAGTAAAATGTTTCAGGAACAAAATATCACTTTTGTAGAGGTTTGTTAAAAAATAGTAGTAGCTAAAACAGCATAGTTTACTGCCAAAATATATCATTTAGTATCCTACAAGGTTGTTATTGCAAATGCCTCGATATGGGAAAAGGTTTAAAAGTTTCCAGCGCATCATACCTTCATTAGAATTGAATGTTACACCTCTTTGCATGACACGTACGTAAGTTTATAAAATTGTTAAAATATAAATATGGTTATCTATTATGTACGTATATGTATGTATTGATCATTATCTGTAGCTGGATTATGTTGTATCTGTCAACGTCGCATGGGCTATGTTTGTAATGACTGCAGCCACCAAAAAAACCAAATGCAGTTTTATTGTAGCACTTGCTCACCTCGTTGGCATCAAAGCTACTGTGATCACATCCATGAGCTGTATAATAATGATTTTGACACTGGAACACTACAGCTCCTCTCTGTGCTCTGCATAGAGACCAGTCATTATGTTTGCTTTACAAGAATTACTGGATCTGGTAAAGATGAGTGGGTGTTCTTTGATAGCATGGCTGAAAGACAAGGTAAAATATACAGATGCATAGTGATACATAACTACTGTATATTGCAAATTGTTCAAGGTGGAAAAGTTTCGCAGCTTTCGCAGATTAATTGGTGACTGCGAAACTTTTCCAGCTAAACATTTTTGTTTTAGTTTTAAATTGGAATGTCACAGTCGAACACTACAGGAAGAAAATAGGACTGTCAATGCGATATATAGCTGGTTATTTCGAACTCCTCTGTCGTTAATAAGATTTCACGTGTCCACGCCACGCATTGGCATTGCTGAAATTGTAGCTCAGGCTACATTGTATGATTTCCAGCTTGATACAATCTTACAGCCACACTGCCAAGCTCAGAAAGCGACAAGTTAAGCGGTACATATAATTATTCGGAATTATTAAGCAGATGCGTTCGATTGATGAAATCGAGTATGCACGTGAGCACATTTTGACCTGGGTGAACGAACCGCGAAAGTTTTCCAGCGAATATGAAATACCTTGTCCATCCGCAAAACTTTTCCACCTCGAACAATTTGCAATATACGGTATATGAGTATTTCAAATTACATACGTATCTACGTACCTCTAATGCAATATGTAGTAAGCAATTGTCAATCAATTAATGTATTCTGATAATCGTAGCTGTAGGTACGTAGCTATGTAGCTAAAGTATGTACTTAACAAGTTTTATACATGTATAGTTACAATAATTATTTTGTTTAAAATGTTTACATGCAATTAATATATTTGCTTTGTTGGCAAAGACATATGTGCCATAGCTATACATAGCTAGCTATGTAAGGGATGTATGTTTTGCAGATTTTGCTGTAACTTTGCCTAGTGCAAAATTTTGATCCTCAAATTGCATTAGCTTGTAAAAATATGTAAAGTTCTCTAATACGTAAACAAAGCGTATATATGATTTTCATGTCCTACCCATAACCTTCTATCTTTGTCATGAAAGCCACGTATTATGCTGTAACTATTAATAATACAGACAATGGGTACAATCTTCCAAAAGTGACTCACTGCACTCCTCTACTACAAGAGTTTGTGTATGGTGAGAAGGATATTGGCAACATCTCATCCAAAAATTTGCCAGAATTGGTTCGTCGATTTGTGGAGGATGCATATCTGTGTATTTACATTGACTATGATGGAGTGATGTATCAGTAAAGTGCTGTGTATTAGCCATGTGTCATTATAAGTGTATGCATTTACTTTATTACCAGTTTTGTATGTACACACAAACTGTAGCTAACTGTATACATACATACATACATAGTCACATGCATTATTATGTACATGTGTGATTCTGATCTCACATGATGCTTGCATGATGGCTAGGGTCAGCAATAATGTCTTCATAATTGAAGTCCAACACGGTAACGACTCGATAATAAATGTTAGTGCATCAGTTTAAACTGAATCATGTATGCATGGAGTTAAAGAGTTATGTGGGCTAGCTAGCTACATAATAATTATAGTGATAGTAGGTTGGAAGATTTTCAATTAGCTAAGTAGTCATTGATAAAAGTTTTAGGGGTAAAAGTTTTGTGGTTACTTATAGAAGATAACACTTCAGCTTAGCTGCTGCTATGTAGCTATGTGACCAGGCATGAGAAAATAGGCACACATTTTTGGATTTCAAAATTAAATAACTTGATGTGTACACATGGGAGTCCCACACAATTTTCACCATTTATGCAGTTTTTCATAGGGAATCTAATGCAGTTTACAGATTTTGTAAATCTTATACAGTAATGAAGATATACACTATAATATGAATGGGTGTATTTTGTGTACAGTTTTTTCATACTAGGTCACATATAGGGGGTAATACAACATAATTATGCAATTTGGTCATTACTGATACAAGAGAAAAATAAAAGTATTAGCTATATGGGAGAATAGTGGGTGAGGAGGAAGGAATATCAAGACTACGAGAACTGCAGTAATTACGCTGGACCGGATCCGGATTGGAATTTTAATATTAGCATGGTGTCGATGTTATGCTAGCATTTTGCAAACTGGCGATTTATATAATTATTATAAAATCATGGCATAATGAAATTGCAGTTAAATTTTAAAATCTGCACCAACCAATGCTTTATGTATTATTAGGGGAGCTTTGCAAAGTATTAACTGACTGTTATATTAGGGTGTTTTAAGTGACTATCGGTTTGTTGTGCTAGCTACTACATTCAACCTAACAAACAAATACAAATAGATCTAGGCTTACATGCCATGATAGTGCAAGCTTAGGCATGCATGCATATGGTTTTGAACTATACCTCACAACAGATGTTTATAATTAAATATGGCAGAATAAATTAAAGGCATTGCATGCACGGAGCAATCACAACTGTAGTTACTGTATGTAGTTAATTTTTCCTCCTGCATGACTGTCATGAAATAGCCCACTTGTACAGACCAATTGAGGTTGTGATCAAAAAGCACCAAATTAAACTTGTGAGATAATTCAGCACAAATTATCCCTGATTACTTTGGCGCTTGCAAATGGCCAATACCATTAGATTGATTGACACTAGCAGTTAATTACCCGCTGAAAGTAATGGTGAGCTAAACAAATAATTATAGCATCGATTTCTCTTGCTGAAATTAAATATTTTTTAATTTGCCAAAACCGCTGAAAGGCCAAGGGGTCTGCAAGAAGTCTTAGATCTTGCAGATGAAATCTTATTGAAATGTGACTTCTAACTTCCTCCAATTTTTACCATAATAGCTATATAGTTAGCTAAAATCTTCCTTTAAATCACTAAAGATTTCAAAATTTTAATTTGTAGGCAATTTTCTGCAGATCCCTCAGAAAAAGTTTTGCTAGCCAGTGTTGCTAGATGGTACTTGTTCACGGAAAATATTCATAAAAACTTCACAACCCTTTCTGGCAAAGCAACTAATGTAGCTAGCTACTTTCTGACCTATTTCACGCTAACAGTCAGAATGATATCAATGTTGGTAGCTAGTTGTGTATTCTATGTTTAATAATCCATGCATATAGTTAAACAAGGTCATCAAATTTTGTTGTTGTGACAAGCATTTGGTAATTTCTGTAAGGGTAGTTGTTATTTTGTTAAAACTCCACTTATCAAAGGTATGACCGTGTACGTATACAGGCTAATAAATCTCAGAGTTCACAAGCTACTACTATGATAAGCTACATATGTTTCTTGAATGTTCATGAGTCTATCAGTGAACTTTCTTCATAACATGGTAATGCTGGGTCCAGCCATCCACCAGGATTTATTGACTTGTTTATCCCGTCTTCAAAATCGAGCTGTGCGTATGACTTGTATTTTGCATAAATGTTATTAAATGATCATATCTCAAATCATAGAGCTGCTCTTGGTTGGCTTTCAATACCTTCATTTGTTCAATATCGTTCACTTCTTACAATGTATCATCATCACTATCTTCATAAAGATATCTTTAGAATCTTCACTTTTGTTTAGTCGGCAACACTTAATTGGGACCAAGTGTTCTTAATATTTGCAGCCATTGCACGTTGCAGAAAGTTTTACTAAATGTTTCTTTCATTCTCAAGCTACAGCATGGTGGAACTCCTTGCCATCTGGCATGTTTCATGGTATTGGGACTTTACCTGACTTGATTGGTTATATAATTTTTGTGTATGTTGTATTTATTGGGATTTTATATTATGTGTGTATGTAGCTTAGTGCTGGGCGGTATACTGGTATTTGTAGTTATTCACGGTATGTAGGCAATACCAGTTACCATAGTATTTATACAGTATTTTCTTAATTACATTTTTGTGAATTAGAGGTGGTCCAGGAAGCCATAAGTTAGTGTAAACGGGCTAAACAGTGAGGTTAACACTTAAACATTACAGGCAAACACCAACCTATAAGTTTCCCTTGTGGGTACTATTTTATTTCATTTTTAAATGGGTTTTTGAGATAACAATGACTTGAAAGTGTTCTACTATAATGTACCTTCCACTGCATTTTTACTGTGTAAGTTGTGGTATCTTAAATACCGTGAAATACCGGTATACTGGGGTATTTTCTTCATACCGATACCGAGATGAAAATTTCCATACCACCCAGCACTAATGTAACCAGCTACCTATGTTGTTGTGTATAATTAGGATGTGTAGTTGTACTTGTATGCCAGTGTGTACATGCTCCAGTGCAATTGCCGAGCACTGGAGTTGAATTATCAATCAATCAATCAATCTGGATCGGGCTTAAGGCAACTACATCAGCATATGAATACGGGGTTTCACTACTGGGTACAGGGATTTTTAAGTTTATAAAAATGAATACAATTAGTTCCAGGAAGACCAATCATGTAAAAGGCACAACCCTATAAATTCAGTATATTCTACTCTTAGACTACTACTGGTTGAAACTGATTACGTAACGTAAGTCTTAGGTGACGGTATAGTCTTGTCGTACCAGCAGTACCAGGGTCTCGTACGGGGCAAAACTGTATCCCGCAATAAAACACGTGACCTGAAAATCTTGCTATTCTATTGAGTCATAATTGGACTGATAATACATAGATATTAATACATTATCGATTGACCTTTTGTCAGTGTCGACTAGTCTGTTCTGGTCTCGCAGACTAAGTCTGTTCATCGTTAATTATTCCAATTGTAACCCACCATCGTCAGTCAGGACTCCACCGAGACTCCACCCACCCGGCACAAACAGTTGTTGCAAGTTGATTGTCGCCATAAGAAAGTAAATACCCGTACGTAGACTACAATTATTAAAGCTGTATGTACGGTATGAAGTAACTTAACAAATGGTGTAATGAGATATTTAGATCGCTGAGATTTCGGATAAAAAACGGCCATTTATTAAGGGTGTTGCTCCATTTATGCTTTTTCTGGTGTAGTCGAGTAAAGAGTTCGTCCTCAAGTCAGTACTTGACATGAGTGTGGTGTATCTAGCTGGCTATAGGCAATATATATGTCTTTGTTGATGTAATTCACAAAGGGACAACATGGTAATCACTCTTATGTACTTGAACCTGTTTCTTGGGCTCCCTCTGGCTTTAAGTAAGCACTTTAATGATTGACCTTTGACTAAACTATAAAATTGTATATTTCTACAAATTTCTTATACTTCAAAATGTTTATTTACAACTTTTACTAGAATATTTAAAATTTAAAAGGTGAGTAGGGATTGATCTTGCAATGCTAGCTAAAAAAGTAAGGAAACAAAGGAAAAGATTTTCAAGTGGCATGAGAGAACACTAAAGATTCTAGCATGAAATAATATATAAAAGTTCAAGTCATCACTGGTCTGGGATTTTTTCTTCATTCAATCGTTAAAGTTTGGGTTAAGTTAATAGTTCTGACTCCCTGTCCACAAACTTATAGCCTTCTTACAGAGTTTAATCCCTACATTTGGCTTACTCTTAATAAACTACTGAAAATGAGCCAAAGTAGGGATTAAACTTTTATATATTATCACATGCTAGAATCTTTAGTGTTCTCTCATGCCACTTGAAAATCTTTTCCCTTGTTTCCTTACTTTTTTAGCTAGCATTGCAAGAGTGATCCCTACTCACCTTAATTTTTAAATATTCTAGTTTGTTTACTTTTTATAACATACGTGTGAAAGTAATCGCCTTCCAGGCGCCTAAAACATTATGGGCACCTACTTAATTGTTTTTACAGGCGCTTGTTAATAACAGCGTTACTGTAAAACAGGAAAATTTGACAGAAGAAAAAGTTGACGAATACTCACTTCATCAGCTTTGACGAATTAAATGTTGACGAAACGCTGCGACACGACACTATGGACACAGTAAAAATTACTAAAAACTTAGTTTTAGAGGCGCTTATTCAGTAAGCTTAAGTTTGACGAATTAAATGTTAACGAATTCATACTGATTCATCAAATTCGTCAACTTTTTCTTCCGTCAAATTTTCCTGTTGTACGGTAACATGGCAGAGCAGCTGCATTGTAGTGAAATACATTCGAAAAACATCGAAAATATGTTTGTCTAAGTTATGTATCGGCACGTACTCTATAGTTCACGATGTAATAAAGTACACGCAAAACATCGCTTCTGTTCATAGTATTTAATGGCGGGCGCATTATTGATTATGTCACATGTGTAAGTGGCTGTTTTGGTGACGTAAAAGCAGAAGGTACAAGTTCACCGACACCTTTTGTAATTTTCTCACCTTTCTTAAATAAAGAAAAAGGAAGATAATGAGGGATGAAAAGAAACACTAAGGCGCAATGGAGAAATCTTCAGTGGAACAGCAGTTTCGTAAATCGGACGCGGTTTCCTTTGTTGTGTGGACAATCTGGAACCATACTCCTAGTGCTAGTGGATTTTACAGCAGGTTGGCAGTCAGACAAAATTCTGGTAGATTTCAAAATTTAGAAATCTCTCTACAGATTGCATCGTTAGGATTTTCACGGAGTTTAACGAAGGTACAGCGTTATAATATTACAAATGGATTTTAGTCGGTTTTTTCATGAAAAGTATACTGTGAGGCGTGTCATGGAGGCGCATGAAAGTTGGATGCCATGTTTTTCTTGTCGATCCCTACTATTAAGCAGAGGAGGTAGGACACATTGAAGCACATTTAGTTAATTAAAATTCTTTCTTATAACAATGTAGTAAGCATCTCTTCTAAATTTCTTGAGTTACTGAACGTTTGCACAGTACTTGCTTTTGAGTATATAATCTTGTTGATTCCTGGTAGCATAGTTGTCTTTGGCCTGCACGAATATCATGTGACTATATAAAGTAGCCTAACTTGGGTAACCCCAGGTATAGTTATATAAGTACAGAATCAATTACAATAAGCCATCTACTGGCACAAACAGAAATGTATGAAAGTTTCCATACAATAAAATAGTGCACGTGATTGTGTCTGACCTCCTCTGACTATTAAGTACTACCGTACTTAATGATACTACATGATATATAGATCATGGAGGAGAAACCATTTGGTATACTAATTAAGGATGTAATTGGATATACACAAGTGGAGATTCTTGTTGAAGACCAAAGTGTTACACATTATCAGAAGCGTTCAGTTACTAATGGTACATTGCTTACTGCTATGTCTCATGGGGAAGCAAGGATGACAGCCGATAAATTTGATCCTCCACACAATTATAAATATGTGGTAGAACATGAAACCATCACTTTATACTGCAAGCCTACTCAAGTATACCGACTTACAAAGAGTGAGAGAGCCTTATTGAATGGAGTTGCAAGGAAAGATGACCGGATTGAAGTATTACAAAATTTGGACTGGGTGGGTAAACTGCAGTTTGGATCTTTTGTGTATGTGACCATACCCACCATTCCTGTTCCTGTGAAAGGAATTGTTTGCCATATTGGACCTCTACAAGGAGAAGTAGGGACAAAATTTGGCATTGAGTTACAGGTATCTGGCTATAGTTGTACATGTGAGTATACATAGGCCATACTGCTACCATACTTTCAATAGGAAAAGAGAGGAGAAGGGACCAGTGATGGTACATTTCAAGATGTTGATTACTTTGAATGTGAGCCTAATTGTGCAGTGTTTGTATCAATGGATAAACTTACACGAAAGTCTGCCGTTGAGGCTGCTAAAGGAGCTGCTGTCAAAAAGCAACTATCTCGACCAGAGGATGATAAGCCAATCAGATTAGGGGATGAAGTGAAAGTATTTGATAAAGATGGCCATCCAATTAAAGGAATTGTCAGGTCTGTCAAGAAGAATGTACTTGGAATAGAAGCAGTAAGTTACATACATACATTCATACAGGAATATTTAACTGTCATAATATAACAAGTTGATCATGATGTTTTACCATCTAAAAACTGGTTACTGTGTAAGTTATAGATCACTGTTAATTTACTGACATCATGCCCACTAATCTAACTTAGAAAATGGTACACATAATATGCTTTGATCTTTGAAAGATAATGAGGTATTTAAAAACCACTAAGAGACCTGCGAGCAGGTCATTAAGGTGGTTAGAGACCTCCAGTGAAATCGCTGCTATAATACACTGTTGTGCACTGCTACTTATATACTGTAACTTATTGATATCGATTGTGGGTTTGAAATACTGTAACATTCATATCAATTGTGTTTTGAAATAACTTGACTCACAATGGGGTCAAGAAGCAGCAGTACGTGACGATAGAGTGAATTATTAGCACGTAGCACCGGTCAAAAATTTGCAAACGCTGTCAAGTGTAGCTAAGCTGCCATAAAGCTATTGGTTAGTTATCAGGCACCCAGTACGTTCTTACTATATAGAATCAATAAACCGACGATGGAGAAAACCAGCCCCACTGTTCCTGAGTACCAGCCATCAGAAGTTTTATAGGGCTCGTTTGTGCGACCACGCCCAAGTCGGCCCAACGCATCATTCCTTCCGCCCGATTCACTTGTTACTCGAGCTAATGTACCTTCATTTAATGTAGAATCAGTAACCCAAAGTTCATCGAAATTGGTTCAGCCAGTCTTCTGTTACAGCCTTATAAAGTCCTCCTTTCATTAATAATTTATTTATATGGTAGTCGTTTTAAAATGTCAGACCGAATTTCATTGGCTACAATTTCATTACGTTATTGTTATGAATAAAATAAAACCCACAATTATTTTACTTATGTTGCGGTATAAATACGCCCCCATTTTCTAAGTCTGTTAGAGACCGCGCCTTGTATCTTCGTGTTTAAAAACCTCGGCTTCGCCTCAGTTTTTAAAATCCACGAAGATACTTGTGCTGGGTCTCTAACCTATACTGAGTGTTCCATTTTGTTAATATTGTACAACTGGTAAAGCGTCTCTTAACCGTGAAATGTATGGGTAACACACCAGTACCTTGTTCTCCTTTGGCAGGAACTCATGACATGCTTACTAAGGCCATTAATGGCAAGTGTCATATAAAGTAACTAAAAGAAGAACTTGTTTAACTGGTTATGAAGGCTTCATTTCACATGAGTAGTTATTAATAGCCTCAGGGGCAGGGACACACACACACACACACACACACACACACACACACACACACACACACACACACACACACACACACACACACACACACACACACACACACACACACACACACACACACACACACACACACACACACACACACACACACACACACACACATACACACACACACACACATACACATACCAACTTTGCAGACAAAAACAATTTCAAGAAACCCAGGTGCTCACCCGGCTTAATATACCACATTGTAAATTTGGTTTGGTACATATACTGTACAATCACGATTGAAATGCACGGCTTCACTATTCATCAAAAATGCCAACTTTCAGCGAGTTCAGCCAATTCTAGCTACTAGTATTGATACAAAGAAACATTATCTAGGTCCTGTCGTGGAGATTTTGTGAAATAAACGTTGTGAATTCAGGACTAAACTTAGTTACACGTCACTGGCTGTAAGATGGCTGCTGACGAGGCTTTTAAGCATTACGGTCTCGATTACAGTCAATCCTTACACTGAATTTTGGAAAACCTAACCAACTACACACAAGTGAAATAATTAGAATATCTACCTTGTGGCCCTGCAACTCTAAACTAACAATTATTCTGGTAATTTAATGTATTGCTAACAGATATTGTATGTTGTCTAGCCAAACATATATTTCAAGCTAGGCAAATTACTGAGAATTATGTTGTATGTACATGGTAGGATTTCCAAAATCGGGTCACATTAATTTTATGGTTCTGATATGGGTGTGGTGACTGTTCTATTAGAGTATAATGATCTTAATTTTCCACATTTTATAAATATATATATCTACCTAGCCATTGGTGTAACCAAACTCAGGGGTGGATCCAGGATTTTCTGAGAGGGGGTCTGAACACAGAAGTGTATCTCTGATGCAGGGGGTCTGGGGGGCTGCGCCCCTCAGAAGCTATAGAGTTTTTTGTTATTATAACACCAAAATCATGCTTATTGTAAGATTTAGAGCATATTTGAGTAAATACAAGGAGCTATTTAACCAAATATGGAGTAGGGGGTGTGGTGGGTGCAACCCCTTGGAGCATATAGGTTGTTTTATTACATAAAGTATTGAAATGACACTTATTTCAAGAAATAATGCATTTTAGTGTTTTTATACCAATACATCATTCTTTTGGCTTCTTTGATATATTTCTGGAGGGGGTCTCAAGACCCCAATGACCCCCCTTGGATCTGCCCCTGAAACTATACTGGCATTATGCTTGATACTTTTAGCTACCTATGTATTAACCTACGTATTATGCTTAAAATTATGCTGGCATAATTGGCAGGTGCCTAACATCAGTACCAGAATCAGTATCAAAATTAATAGCTAACCATACTATAAAATTAGAGCTAGTGTCGGTTAGTCCGGCGTAGCTGACCCTTCTTAAAAATAAAAGGGTCTAGTCTGCCTAGCACCACACACTTGTGTAACATTACGAGAATCCTGTAAAATCAATCAGATCGCTGCATTGTTAATTAGCGCATAACTCGTTCATAAATCAAGCATGTCATACAGTGATACAGCGTGTAGCGATGATGTAGTTCCAATCAGTTTGTTGCTCTTACCATTAGTTGTATCGTAACCACAGCCTAAACAGTAAATCAATGCAGAAGCCATGATTGGTTGTTAATCGATATGACAAAATATACAGAATACGACATAATGACTGACGTAATACCATAGCTACTGTAAATCAATTATACAAATGCGCGATACTAGGCAGACCAGACCCTTGTATTTTTTAAGAAGGGTCGGCTACGTCAGACTTACTATCGGTATCAATACATTGCTAATAATTATATGCACTGGTTTTGCTACTAATGGCCTGCATTCAAGTAGCATTCAAATAAGCAGCAACTTTATTCTTTTAATGGTGTAATTCTTAAAACATTGTAAGATGTACGTAAAAAGACTGGTTTTCACTTAGGGCATTATCACCACTGTAAAAGATAAATCATATGCAAAAGTTCTGAGACTAAACAGAAGGTGACTCAGAGCTGTCAAAAAGAGAGAAAGTACAAAAAGGAAAAAACAACACTTTCAACAGAGTTATATGGTTAGGTGACTTTTGTGGTCACATGAAGTTATTAAGGTTACAGGTTATGCGCTTAATATTCAATATTATTTTTGGTAGTGTGATTATTGTTTTGACTTAATAATCCATCACAATGCTTCGTTTTACTTCATGGTCAGTATCAGTGATGAATGTAACTATAAATAATTATTGAAAATCACTTTTAAATCGTGTGGGAAGCCTTTCTTCTTCGAAATTTATCACACACGCAATTGAAAATGCAAGTTGAAATGCATGAATTCACTATTCACCAGTAATGTCAATTTTCAGTGAGTTCAGCCAATTCTAGCTTCTACTATCGATATAAAGAAATATTATCTAGGTCCTGTTGTGGAGATTTTGTGAAATAAATGCTCACATATCATATTATTATGTGGTATAGAAATTCTGCTAACATACGTACGTATGCTTAGTAACACATAATTCATTTATCACATAATTCCATTTATTTATTACACTTGGAGAGGAATCAATATGTCGATTTAGGCTGTGTTTACAGGTAAAAACTTCTCATTTTATACTGAAAGGCTTTGTTTTGTAACCATATGCTTAAGTTGGCAAGCATTAATGCTTATTGTTTGGTTTTTGAGTAGGCCTTTTCAAGCATTTTTAATGGCACAAGGACCGATGAAACAGTTCCACAAATTGCTGATACATTTGTAACATGTATCAATCCACTCGGGAGAGCAAGGCAAATCTTTTAAGCCATATAAAGCCATAGGATACGTGACATGTGTTTTTCTTTGCTGTTGTAAACATATTCTTATGTTAATTGTACACACAAGCCCACTCACAAACCAGTGAAGATGGACTCACAATTCCTGTGATGTTAGTTTGTTTAGCTTAATATCTACATTAATCGACTCACTGTAGTATAACAGATCCCCTTTAAACATGATCTGAACTTCATACAAGAAACAGACAGGTCCATTATATGGCCATTTGTAATTGTACGTATAATAACATGGCATCAACAGGAAGTTTGCTTGTCAGTAGAAAGTAGGCCATAACTTCATAATGCTAGCTTCTACATATTTTAACAAAGACCAATCTATTCTGTATAGAACAGTGATTCTTTTAAGCTGTATGTAGCTATGTTAAATACTTTGCCTTGTAAAACAGCGACAGAAGCTTCTTCTTGGCAGTTGTGATAATTCCATGGACTTTTCCCAGTATTGTTCATGAATTCTGGCCTCAGCTTTAAGAGTGTAGGCTTGTTTAGCTTGAAATCCACATAAATTGATTCACTGTACCATAATGAATCACTTTATTTGAGTTTCATAGAGGCGACACAGAGGTTCTTATGAGGCCATTTGTGATTGTATGTAATCACGGCACTAACAGCGGTTTAACCTATTTTTGCATGTCAGTAGCCATAACTTTTAGCTATATGCCAACCCATACAGATTTGAAACCAATACCATTGTATTCCATATAAAACAGTAATTATTTTGAGCTATATTGAAAGGCTGTAGCTTAAATGCTTCACTAATTCCAGGCTCTTATAATGATTTTGTTTTTAAAATTAAGAGAAATGGCATCATTGTGGCCATTATTTTTGAAGAAGTTAGGACATCTTATGAATAATTCCATTGTACGTTTTCCCCTTTGCATCAAGTCTTTTCATTTGGCAGTGTTACTATAGACCTAGTGCTTGCCAGTTTGCCATACTCTGAAATTATTCTTGGATTACTGCTTTTCAGTTATGCAGGCACTAAACTTTGTGATTTCCATGCT
The DNA here is from genome assembly GCA_963930835.1 of Spongia lamella. Classification (NCBI taxonomy): domain Eukaryota; kingdom Metazoa; phylum Porifera; class Demospongiae; order Dictyoceratida; family Spongiidae; genus Spongia; species Spongia lamella. The sequence goes on from OZ005754.1 coordinate 1,501,868, forward strand.
TATCTGATAACTACATATAAGTACTAAAAGTATTGTAATCGAGTGTAATTACTACCATATGAACTCACTAGAACAACTTAATGTAGAAGTATTTGCTCACTTGTCTGTATATTTGTAGTTTACGTAGATTTCTACATAGCTAATCAAAAATATTGTTTAGCTAGCTACGTATTACAAGTAATTAAATTGTTAAACTATTAAATTAATGAATATTTTTCATTTTTAAAGCAAAAACGTGTTGCACATGCTGATATCCCTGGACAAGTGGAGGATACTAAAAAAAGAACTGATTTTACAATAGTTCAACATCATCATACTAAGTTATTTCTTCCTGCTGACTTAGTCATACGAAACCATTCTCATGAAGGTAACTCCAAAGAGCACATTGCCGCTATGGAAAATAAGCCATTACAGCAACGAAAGAACTCAAACAAGGTAGATGATTCACAAATAGGCATTGATACTGAAGCCCTTAAAGAAATTAAAAAGGCTGGTATAAATCCTGGTATAACAACAGTTGCTCACCAACAGATAGCTCTTAAACAATATGAAGAAGAACAAAAACAGAAACTGACAAAGCCAAAGAAAAAGAACCAGGAAAAGATAGAGAAGCAGAAGCGAATACAGGAAGCCAAAGATGAATTAAAATTGGAAGACTGGTCGAGTCTTGATGTTTCCTTATTAGATGTTGAAAAACAGAGAAAGATATTTGAAGAAGCTACTCATGAGAAAAAAATACAAAAAGAGAAAAAGTTAGAAGAAGCAATTGTTCAACAGCTAAGGCTACAAGATGAAGAAGAGAAAAGGGTGCAAGAAGCCGCTCAACAAAAAAGGTTACAAGAAGAAGCTGCTCGACGACAAAAGGAAGAAGCTACTAGACAGAAAAGATTACAAGAAGAAACTGGTAGACGACAAAAGGAAGAAGCTGCTAGACAGAAAAGAGTACAAGAAGAAGCTGCTAGACAGAAAAGAGTACAAGAAGAAGCTGCTCGACGACAAAAGGAAGAAGCTGCTAGACAGCAAAGGTTGCAAGAAGAAACTGCTCAACGACAAATGGAAGAGGCTGCTAGACTTAAAAAGGTACAAGAAGAAGCTGCTCAACAGGAAAGGTTGGTAAATGCCCTACAGAACAATAAGACATGCAAAACCTATACAGCAGCTAATAAGAATAAGTATGACGACAATGACTCACCAAGTGAAGAGTTTTTTGATGCCCATAATACTTGGGCAGAAAATATTCATCAAAAAGGCTTGCCTGCTGATACAGTTCATATACCTGGTAATCATGATTATATTGCTCAGCCTTCCAATGATTTATATAACCCTGATCACTTTGGTAATCAGCCACAGCGCAAAGCTGTCACACCAGTTATCACAGTCCAACCTCATTCGATACAAGATCATAAATCTGTAAGGTCACCTGATCCACAACCATCTAACGAAAATCCTCACAACCTTGAGATAGGCTCATTGATACAGTTTGGTAATCCCCCATGCTATGGAGTCATCAAATGGATAGGGCTGATTCCTGAAGCTAACTGTACAATGGCTGGAGTAGAAGTGGTAAGCCATGCACACGCGCATGTGTGTGTGTTTAGTTTATTGCTGGCTGTAAAAAATATGAGGTGAACCAGAAGTAGCATTGTAATTGGTTACACGTAACCACAAAGTTTTACATCAACTAATACCAAGAAATTGTTTATCAAAATCCTTTTGCTTGAACTTGAATGTCATACAACATACAATTAGAGCTGGGTGATATCTGAAAAAAAGATGACGATAAAATATTTCTTTAAACTTCACGATATTGTTTGGTAGGTCAGTATCATGCTAAGAGGTAATTTAAAATTGCATAGTAGCTAAGCATAAAAGTATCCCACAAGTTAAAGTTCACATCATCTATCTGAATACATATTAAACATCCCTAAGCAAACAGGCTTACACTTGTTTGAAAATTGTTAGCTGTGTTAACCTTAATGCTTATACATTACTTGCCACCTCTATGAGCTGTAAAAAATGTAATTATTGAAATGCCGATAATATCTTGTTGCAATTTTTTGCCACGATATTGGTTACATATCACGATATACCATAAATATCATGATATTGCCCAGCTCTACAATACGATAGGATATTTTCACAACTATGATTGGCTTTATAAAATTAATAATGATGAGTGGCCCAGTGACAAAGCCAATCATGTTGTGAAAATATCCTGTAAATGATGTCCTTCAAGTAATGCTTATCATTATACGTGGCTACGTACGTACATATGTATGTATCATACGTATGTATCATAATAATCTATATGATACATTTAAATAATTTTATTTTGTCAAACCTCAGGCTACCTAGATATTTATATACGTAAAATTGTCATATGGCTCTTGAACTTGCAAATTCAGAGTAGCTGTGTTAAAGTATTAGAGCATAAACCAGTGTACTGGATTCAAACAACCCTTCGGAGATTCCTACCTTTGAATGTAAATGTAACATCAAAATATTTATACTTCACAAAGTATGTTGGTAAATTGTGTAGTATTTGTTCCTTACATGAGCAGCCAAAAAGGTGAATTCATAATTTTTTGCTGCACAAGATTATTGGGGCGAGCCTGAGCGAGCCCCACATAAATGGTGTATCGAGTTGAAATCACTGCATTCTGATGGTACGGCGTACGTACGTTACTCTAATTGTAAGCGCTATGGTAAGCAGTTATACACGCTTATTTATAAATTATATAGTCTATGCGCCTATGTAAATATAATGTGGTACTTCAGTTAGACACCGTCATGCGGTCTCTTTCTATCGCTACTCACGACTGTCGCTGTGGCAAACAGTTATGCTAGCTAAGCTACTCCACAGTTCGCGCTTACCGCTGTTGCAAATATGTATAGTAGCTACTTCAGTTAGACACCTGTCACAAGGTCTATAGATATATCGCTACTCACAACTGGCAAAGAAATAAAGTTATGACGGTAATATTTCCAATCTAAGCGCTATCATATAAGCGCTTGCTATAAACAGTTATATGCGCTTATATGCATATAGGCTTATGTGCATATAGGCTTGTGCATAGAGACAAGATGCTTAATTAACAAAGCAGACTAATTGCACTAATTTAATACAAAGTTCTATACATCAATAGCTAATGTAATTATGCAAGAGTCATGTAACTAGAGTGTGCTTCATCATAGAGACTATAGACAATTATCAGCATCACCAGCACTGATCTTGTCACTTGTGATTATTGAAGGAGTCATTCCAATTTCATCACTTAATTTTTACACGAAAGTCATGTGACTTTACTTTTAAACTATATCATCGCCTTAGAAAACAATTAATAATATCTCACTAACACAACATGACCTTGGCATGTATAATGTTAACTATGCATACATGTTGCCAAACTTCACGAAGGCTCACCCCATGATGTTGAAACATCTGTCTAGTTATTATATGTACGTGTGTGTCTTATGGCTTTGGTATTAGCAAGAGTACATGATATATATTATGTGCTCTTGGTATTAGAAGAAAGCATTTGCTGGTAACTTTATCTATGACGTTTGTAAAAACATTTGTTGAAGCTTCCAAGTTTGTAGACAAACCTTCGAAGGTTATAAATTGTATACATAAACTACACAGTGAAGTGATCATATAATACCATAGCTACCTGTATACATACATACATACATACATACATACATACATACATACATACATACATACATACATACATACATACATACATACATACATACATATGTATTTATGTATTTTTGCATAGGATGCTCCTATTGAAGGGCATACAAGGTACGATGATGGTTGGTATGGAGGAAAACGGCTATTTGAATCACAAATCAACAGAGGGTTGTTTCTGCCACTGAAAGGACTGCATCCTGATGGGAGGTTTGCTAGTGATGAACCAAAAGAGTTACCAAATCGTAAGTTATCTTGTATACAAGCGAAATCCTTTCATTCTTTGTGTATAACTTTGTGCATATATACACATACATAATATCATTCTAGATAATGCATACTATGTACCTTTATTCATATGTATATGTGACCAAGTCTGTGAAAACAGGTCTCATCTGTACATTCAACTGCACACATTCAATGAGCCATAATTTCCCTTGTAAATGAGCTAACAATCCAAATTTGTGTCGTTTATAGTCCTAAGCTTAGTCTCTATCGTGTCAAATTTGTATACCTGAGTTGTGTATCATCAAAGTAATAAAATTGGAAATGCAGGTAATTAAGACCTATTTTGCATAGTAAGTTATTAAAGCTACGTATACGTAGCCAGACTTTCTGTAATAATTATATGCGTGCATATGACTTCGTTTTTAACCATGAAACAAAATGCTGATATACATAGGCAGCTTACCAAAGACACAGGATGCTACTGCAGTATTAGGGTATAAGTAGGCACTTATGTAGGCAAGACTATAGGTAGGAGACCATACATAAGAGACTAGGTAGCTAGGCATAGGAAACTTAGTTGCTACACCTGAGCAACAGGCAGATACATTTGCAAGTACTACAGTATATACAGAGCAGTTCTCTCATCTCATCCCCTTGCTTGTTGCAATTTGATTGCTATCAAGATTACCATCATTGCACGATACTTTACTATGATATCTGGTTTTCTGAATCCATAATGAAAACAATTTACTTTTAAATGGTAATAAAGAAGATGTAGGAAGATAAGACAGTGGCAGTGGAAGGGGGAGCTAGAGGGGTTAAAGCCCCCCTCAACTTTGAAAATGCAGGGGCAGAGCCCCTCCCAGTATATGCTTAAAATACTCTAATATAACAGTCACTACTCCCTAATAGAGCAGTCATTACTTTACACTTAAATTTTTAATAACCAAGCAGCCCCCCAACTTTTATTTGCTTCCTCTGCCTCTGATATTATTGATAATACTTGTATAAGGTTGATTATATAAAAACATGTGAGGTATTATACGAGGGTGTGCTACTATTGGAATTTTAATGTTGTTTGTACTCAATTAATATCACTCTGCATTATAAATCCAAGGTTGTGCTATTATTTAATGAAAAATGGTACGTACGTACAAAATGCATCCTTAACAGTGAAGAAATCCAAATGGTGTTCAATTTATTATAGTTCAAATTATTACTAGCTGCTGCACGAGTTACACATTTGCTTTGAATTGTTTATAGAAGGATAATTATTTTGTTGATATGTAGCAATTGAAGAAGAAGCATATAATCCCAAGGATACTTATGTTAAACCACCATCTGAGCTAAAGCATATTGGAAAATCAAAGGGGATTCAAGGCCATCAAAATTCTTGTTACCTTGATGCCACTCTTTATGGCATGTTTGCCTTTTCTGATGCTTTTGATAGTTTGTTTTTGGAAGATATCAATTTTTTGTCAACCGAGAGCAGAAAAATACAGGAAATTATTCGAGAAGAAATTGTTTATCGATTAAGACTGTAAGTCATGATTTAATTATACATAGAATTGTTGTTTGTTAGGGAAATAGTATTTCTTGATTTGTCATAAAATCAGCTGCAATAAATTACTAGCAACAATTATTCAACGCTGATAAACTGATATCTGTTATCTCAGACAACCAAATTTTGTGTGTGCATGCAACTGGTGCAAGCAAGGTAATGATGCATGTGATATAATTTCATCTGTTTGCATGGGTTACTTATGTACGTCTCATCATCCTTTTAAAATACAAAGTAGGCTCTAGTAAACTTAGTGAAATACAGAGCTCAATAAAATACAGCTACATTAATTGTACATGTTCTGTTATGTCTTAACATCATATCTTACGTACGTATGATTGTTTAGAAATGGTGTTGTCACATACAACCATATAATGGAGCTGCGTGAAAAATTGGATAAAATGCTTAAGACCAAGGGTTTGATTGCAGAAGAAAAAGGTATTAGCTAGTGAAATTGATGTAATTATTACATGAATTATTTATCAGATCCCGAGGAATTTCTAAATCTTTTATTCAAGCATGTACTTGCTGTTGATTCTTTTATTAAACTAAGGTACGTATGTAGCTACGTATATACAGTTATATTTCAATTGTATGTTGCACTTCATGCACGTTAAAGCAAATAGGCTATTAGTTCAGTTACTAAAAACCATATTATATGTACGTAGCTGGTTACATATTAGTTATCACACTTCAATGTCTAGAACTTTTGCTAGTAGAATGAGAATTGGCATAAAATTTTGTGATGATTGTTACAATTGGCGTCATATTTATGTATTATTTCAAATCTGATTGGTGCACGATCAGCTGCAACCTATAACTACTATGAATGCATTGTGTATGCCAAACTTGTTTCCGGCAGAGATCAATTCCTATTCTTTTTGAATTTAGTACTGTAGCTACGTAGGTACAATTTTATTGTGATTTTCAGATTATTTTAAAATTTACACTATGAAATTTCTGTAATATGTCATGTAGTGCTGGGTGGTATGGAAATTTTCATCTCGGTATCGGTATGAAGAAAATACTCGGTATACCGGTATTTCACGGTATTTAAGGTATCACAACTTACACAGTAAAATGCAGTGGAAGGTACATTATAGTAGAACACTACAAACTATTTTCAAGTCATTGTTATCTCAAAAACCCAGATAAAATAGTACCCACAAGGGAAACTTTTTATCTGTTTAACTGGTTATAAATACAAATTTACACCTTCTATACAAGTATGCCTGTAATGTTTAAGTGTTAACCTCACTGTTTATCCTGTTTACACTAACTTATGGCTTCCTGGACCACCTCTAATTCACAAAATGTAATAAAGAAAATACTGGTATAAATACTATGGTAACCGGTATTGCTTACATATCATGAATAACTAACTACAAATACTGGTATACCACCCAGCACAGCACACCGCCCAGCACTAATGTCATGTGAAGTTTACTATGTACTTACATTATAAGGCATATATAATGGTTGTAACATAGGCGCGAGTGATTTGCCCGATATGCATGCCCTTGGGCCTCGGACATACATATCAGGCAAATCCCCCACGCCCATGTTACAGGTAATATGTATTGTCTCCGTGCACTGCTCATGCGTGGGTGAGTGCTAAGTAGCCCAAGCCTTACGCATACGTTTGCTGAACTCTCTTTAAAGATGCACTTGCAAAGGTTCGATTGTGGGATTCTATTTTGTCATTACTATGACGTTTATTTATACAATGCATTGTAGTAGTTTCGATTGTGGGTTTCGAATTAGTTTCCAGAAACATGTGCTACAATTACAGCCGGCGCTTATAATCGAGACATCGATAAACGGCTGGCGCATAAATTGGTCTGGCTACACGAGACTAGTGCTACAAATGTTATCAAAAACTAGCGCTCAGAAATAGAGACAAATGGTGAGTGTAATAAATATAGTATACTATAGTGCATTTTGCACTGTATAAGAAGCAAGTTTTGCATTGTATAAGCATGTTATATTCTAATTATTGCCATGCAAGTAACTCACTTCAAACAGCTTCCTCTTTGTATATAAACTTACAACAACCAGTAGGGTACAAAGAAAACGTTTAGCGATTAAATTCCACTTCCTAAACTATGCTAATACTAACGAATTCAAACCCACAATCGATAGGCGTTATGTTGTGCCTATATAAAGAGTGGCATAAGTTGCAGATTCAGATCAAAGGTATATGTTACCAGGATACAACTAGTTGTATCCCTGCTTTCAGGGATACATCAGAATTGTATCCCTGCTTTTCCCTTTGATCCGCCCACGCAAAGTGATACATTTTCTTATGTGCAGGCGCCCATCAGGAACAGACAGTGAGTTTTTTGTGCAACTGTTTGTTGAAGCTGACAAGGGAATAGTTATGCCTACCACTCAAGATTTACTGCACAAGATGTTTAAGGAACAGAACATCACATTTGCAGAGGTAAAATTGTTTCTGCCTTGTAAAGCTTAGTATATAGCTACATATAGCTACATATAGCTGCGTGTAATTATATGTAGAGCTCTTTAGCTGCAATTTATGTAGTTAAGTGAAATATCTAGCTACATGTATACACTTGACTGGTGTGTAGATACCAGCCAAATTTTGTTGACTAACTGCATGAATGCGCTTGACTGACTTTTACATGTATAGCTATATATAGCATATTTACTTTTGTACATACATAGATACGTAGCTGTGTAAACAATGAACTGTGTTTTACAGTATCCATCCAGACTATTAATTCAAGTTCCTCGTTATGGAAAGAAGTATAAATCTTTTAATGGAATCATTCCTTCGTTGGAACTTGATATAACAGAAATTTGTGATGGAACTACTTCTACATGTGAGTTAGAGACTCAGTTACTGTTATGTAAATACCAGTAATAAAGCAATACAAAATATCGTGACCTTATCACTTTTGCAAAAGTAAAATCTGCGGTTAATTGTTTTCCGAGTCTAGATACTCCCTGGAGAAGCTATGGAATTACAGGAAGACCCCTGTATAGGTGACAGGGTTGAAACCGGGTCGGGTCAACCAGGTCACATTTTTGCCGGGTTACCCAGGTCTAACCCGCTTTATAAAATATCCGGGTCTGACCCGGATTGGATCACGTGCGATATTAATGGAATCTGGAGGTGAAAGCCGCCGCGCACAGTCGCACACCTCAAAAGTTTATTTATATAAAATTCAAATACTACTTTTCAGTGATCACTCGTTGGGAATTGGGATATAATTAGGATTAATGCCGCATGAAAATGCTGCACAAATTGTCCAGTAGGAGCCACGCCCAGTTTGCGTACAATCGAGAATACATACGAATAAATTGGTTAATATATAGCCTGCATCTACATGCTGTAATGCAGAACCAATTAGTAGTGCCCAGAATGTAGGTTTCGGCGCACGCCTCTACTTTAATTAAACCGGGTCAGATCCGGGTCTGACCCAGATTACTGTCCAGGTCAGTGTCAGTGATGCTGACCCGGTTTCAACCCTGATAGGTGACTTATACCTTTACAATAAAATATGATATAGATGGGAAAGTTTTACTTACGATGAGAGAATTGTGTACTTAAGATATATACAACTATTTTGGTTTGCATGATACCTACATGTATATGTACTAATCATTTGCTCAAGTTTTGTTTATGTACATACATAACATAATAATGTATACGTACGTACATATTAAAATTTTTAAGAGTTGGGTAGCTATAATCTTTGAAATTTGTAACAGCACATTTGTATGCCAACTGAATATAGCTTATAGCTATCTAAGTATAACATGCACTTTCTAGTTATAAAACATCAGTATACCTTGCATTTACATAGCTATGTGTGTGTTCTTCTAGCTCATTACTGTTATGTTTGTGGTAAAGCAGGAAAGTGGATCTGTTCACAATGTAATGGAAGCAATTTTTGCAATGAATGTAAACATCTGTGGCACAAGCATCCAGGTAGAGAAAACCATCATCCAGTAATCAACCAAGAAAGTGCAGATGTTGAAGTTGGAAAATTGCAGCTCCTTTCAGTTCTTTGTATAGAAACCAGTCACTATGTTTGCTTTACTAGAATCATGGGATCTGGAAAAACTGATTGCCAATGGGTGTTTTTTGACAGCATGGCTGAAAGACCAGGTAACAATATTTTATACAGTATACAACGAAACATTGAAGGGGGAAAACTTTCACAGTTTTCGTGATTTTTACTCAACCTTGAATGTTTTACATTAAACAGTTTACTACATTAGGCACTCAGTATTACAAGAAGCTGTTACTGCAGAAGTTTTCCTGTGAATTTTTGTTTTATGCAGAAGTTTTCTCCCTTGAATGTTTCATCGTATACGATAGTATTTATTTTGAGGCAGTTAGATCACTTAGGCAATTACATCAGCGTTGCAACCGGGTCGGATGACCCGGTCAAATGGGTCACATTTTGTCCGGGTCACTTGGGTATCCGGGTCTAGCCAAAATAATTAGAGCTCATCTGCTTTAAATGACAAGCAAAATCAAGAACTTGAATTATATTTTAAAAATATCAAAGCTATGCACAAGAACAGCTTCTAATTGTTTGGGACGGTGGTTGGAAGCCCAACATATTAGTGGTATTTAGCTCTGGCCCAAATTGGCACTCAGTAAGAATCAAAATCAGCTAGATTAAGTATCTAATCTAGTATCTATCACTGCCTTACCTTTTAGCCAGTGCAGTGGCATGGCAACTTCCAATTAATGCACAAAAAATTTTTGAGGTGTTTATTATTATCGTTGTACCAAAGACAAACAGTGCTGGAGTGTTTTGCTTTATAGATTCACCTTTTAATAGATTGAGATGCATCTTAAAAATATATTGTTGTAGGAGGCTATGTGGCTATGCAGAGAGTTTAGAGGCTACTGATCAGTGGCGGATTTAGGGGGGCTAGGGGGGCTATAGCCCCCCCTCCTTGCAACCTCAAGGAACATTATAGACTCTATGTATTGATATAAAATGCACTAAAACACATTAATTCTTGCATTAAGTGTCATTTTTACACTTTACAAAATAAAATAACCTATACCCTCAGAGGGGTTGCACCCACCACACCCCTGGTTCAATCATACATAGCTTCTGGGGGGCTGTGCCCCCCAGACCCCCTGCTTCAGAGATACACTTCTAGGTTTAGCCCCCTCCCTCAAAATATCCTAGATCCGCCCCTGCTGATAGCGGTGGGGGAAGCCAGAACCCGGGTCACTTTTGGGTCATTTTTGGGTTAAACGGATGAAGCCTTTTGGGTCAGTGGGTCATCAGGGTCACTGAAAGTGACCCGGTTGCAATACTGAATTACATGCATGTGTAAGACATGGCTCAGGCAGTATATGCATGTAGCTATAATTAAATTGTACCTATAGTTGATTTGTGCATATAAAATGAGGAGCTATACTATTTAATTTTTATTGTTTTAGATGATCAACACAACTTACCATGTGTTAGACGCTGTACAAATGATATAATGAGGAATGTGTACAACAACAAAACTATAGCCATTGAGCCACTGAAAGCACTGCCAAATTATGCACGTCGATTTGTGGAGGATACATATTTGTGCATCTACTTTGACCCAGATGGAGTGATGTATCGATGAATTGAGATGGCAGCTGCAGTTGAATTATCACTTGTATTACTGTACTTATTCATTTTTGTTAGCTATAGACTATAAGCTCAATATTGACATAGAAATGTTAATACTGCATGGCTAGCCAAGTATAGCAGCTAATAGAATGGTAATAGCATGCCAACTATATATATTTAAGGTCCTATAGCTAGCCAACAAAGGCCAGAAAGGTTGCATATGATACTCACCTCCCATGCATGCATATAACGTATATATGTGTGTTTATGGTTCTGCAAAAACCCTCCAAGTTTGCATGCATAATTTACAATACCGGCGTATAGTTGCATGTAAAATCCTGATAGTTGTATCAATTTTTAATACTTTACTGTGTAGCTGGATCATCTATAATTTGTTTCTACAACATTAGCTAGCTAGCTATAGCTACAAGGAAAAGATGAGGTTTCTAATAATTATCATTTAGCTAGCATGTGCATGCAAGTTACATGGTTATATGTCAAGTGTGCAGCAGAAACATGCATACATGTGTGCATGCCATTTAGAGAAAAACAGTATATGTGTGTCTCTTACCTATCTGATGCACTTCTGTTTGAACTGTGTTGTAGTTTGTATAATTCCCGATTTGTAGATTACGCTAATGGGATCAATCAGATCGTTAACACGACTTACACGAGTCCCACCTATAGCTACCACCATAAATTATATAGGCTATATATAAATATCTGTTATTGTACAGTATACAGCATTACTTTCATAGGAACGTAACCTATTGTAGATAATAAGAAGGGCGTTGGTTAACTTCCGAAATACGCGGTGTATCTTCTCCGTGTTATTATTGGAATTTACGGAAGGGGAGAAACCGTAATTGTAAGAAAGTCTTTTAGGGGGTATATTTTGCACCCGTGCTAAAACAGAAATTAATGACAAGAGGCGCTGACAAAGAAGATAGCGGGTTTATTCTGTTGGGTAAGAAGTACAAGTTAATTGTCAATATAATCATATGGTATTGTAACAATGAAGGAATGGCAATATAATTTTATTATAATGTACGCTGTTACCCATGTCGGGCCATGTGTACTCTTTGTTGGTGAAAGCGTAAATATAAGTTTATACCGAGGTTTATACATTATAGACATTAACATTATATGCATCGTAACATTCGTAATTCAACTTATTGCCGTGTGGTGTGTTTTAATTGGAATTGGGTTGGAAGGTCTTTGATTTTAGCGGTACTTGTTGTGTATGCTTTCTCTAAATGGTTATGCGTGTGGTTACATGAAGTGTTAAGTTAGAGTAAAGACATCTAAATTGTTTACTAGTACGTACCGTATATTGCGGATTGTTCGAGGTGGAAAAGTTTCGCGGATGGACAAGGTACTTCAAATTCGCTGGAAAACGTTCGCGGTTCATTCACTCCGGTCAAAATGTGCTCACGTGCATATGCAATTTCATTAATCGAACGCATCTGCTTAATAATTCCGAATAATTATATGTACTGCTTAACTTGTTGCTTTCTGACCTTGACAGATATAGTTAGGCAGTGTAGCTGTAAGATTGTATCAAGCTGGAAATCACACAAAGTGTGGTCCTCCGTGTAGCCTGAGCTACAGTTTCGGTAATGCCAATGTGTGGCGCGTGCCAACTGCATGGACACGTGAAATCTTATTAATGGCAGAGGAGTTTGAAATAACCAGCTGTATATTGCATTGCCTGTGTTATAACTTATACTTATACCATATATTGCAAGAATACTTTGCCATGCACGATGCCTGAGGCCGTGCAGCGCCCAAGGGCAAGTGCATATATATCAGGTAAAGCACGAGTAAAATCTGCCCAAACTCGATAGAAATATTTTGGCCTCTTTATATAGTAGTAGGTGCTTGTTGTGATTGTGGGACTCTGTTTTATTGTTGTCATGACGTTCTTGCAAGGTAGTACTGGTGATTGTGGGTTTACCTTAACTTTTTATAAAGCTGCAGGACTTGTAAATAGGCAAATAACTACTTATAATTGCTTCAAAAGGATAAACTAATGGTGAGTGTTGTAAATAAAATAGATTAGAGTAGATTAATATACATAAACTCACACAGTAAATAGATTATTTTATCACATGAGAAACTCACCTCAAATGGCATCCTTTGGCTCTAATCGGCTTATAAACATCCATAGACAACAAATACAAACATTGTTAAACTAGTAACAAAGTTATTTTTCAACTAGAATAAAGATTAAATTTAGAAAACTAAACCCACAATTGATATTGCATTCATGCACCTATATAAAGAGTGGTAGTTTCATTTCCTGCATCAAAGCATTGTAACAATGCACTAACAAGATATCAGCACACCTAAGTGTACGATATTTTTTATATTGCACATGTAAGTGTGCAATATTTTCTATATCGCACACCTACGTGTGTGATATGAGATTTATACACTGGCTTTCCCTTTGATCTGAGGTGTTAAAGTGGTATATAGTACTATATAGAGTGCATGTTCTAATAATTTGATGAAAAGGGTCTGAGAATATCCTAATAGTCGATAATATCCCGATAGTCCTTGAAAAAGTTTAACAGACATACGTATCTAAGTGTCACAGCAGAGCTATCAACATGGTAGGTAGTATCAAGACTCACGATAGTGAGTCGCGAGGCCAAGAAGAAGCGCAGCAACGCGACCACTGAGTGAGTTATTTACATGTGGCACCGCCCTCAAACTCACAAACGCTCTAGCTAAGCCGCCATTAAAGCTATCGCTTAGTTATTACCGACCCACAACGTTCTTACTATATAGAATCAACAAACCGAGAATGGAGGAAATAGGTGCCACCATTCCTAAGTACCAGCCATTGTGAGTTTTATGGTGCCCGTTGTGCGACTACGCACGACGAACCATCCTTTCCCGCCCAATTCGCCCGTTTACTAGACAATTAGTACCTTCATTGTTTGAAGAATCAATATCCCGAAGTTCATAGACTTTTTCAGCCATTCTTCTGACACAGCCTTATAAATGCCTTCCTGTCACCACAAAAAAATTTATGTGGCAGTCATTTTTTTCTTTGTTTCTTTTATTTTCATTGCACACTTTTTCGGGGGCTTGCTGGAGCTTTCGTGAACCCTAGAAGTTTTTTTCAAACTCTCTTTTATACATTCGCTTGTTTGTCTAATAACTCACTCATTTCTTCATGGATTTCAGCCAAATTTGTGTCAGCACTTCTCCTAACCTGTCACACTATTATTAGTCTGAAGTAAACACTTGAATGTATTTGAGAAGGGCTATTACACTGCAGGTTGATAGTTGTCATAACTCGGACCCCCTTCGAATGATTTGCATAAACTTTCAGACATACAATCTATATTGATGTATCACTCTGTAGTGAAAGTTAAAAAGAAATCTTGGGCTTGAGTTTTTCAAAATTAAGCTTCAAAGTTTAATTTGCAATATTGTGTGCTAGGCAAGTACAAGTTATGCCCATGCAGTACTTTGCTAGTAATAACATCTGTTTATACTTCCAGAAAAGTAGTGATATGCTAAACAAAAACACCCCAGGTGTAAAAAAGTGTGAGGCCAATCAGAAGCAGCATTGCAAATAGGTATGTGTGACCAAAAACTTTGATATCAGTTGAGGCCAAGAAGTTACTTATCAAAAATCTTTTTAACTACTTGAATGACATACAATAGTTTATGGCATATTTTCACAACTATGATTGGCTTTGTCACTTGGCCACCTTTTTCACACTATCATTATTAATAAAGGTGGCCAAGTGACAAAGCCAATCATAGTTGTGAAAATATGCTATAAACTATTGTATGTCATTCAAGTAGTTAAAAAAGATTTTTGATAAGTAACTTCTTGGCCTCAACTGATATCAAAGGTTTTGGTCGCACATACGGTACACTTCATAAAAAAGTTAACGTTTCGTGATCACGTTACGATTACGACACAAGTTACTATGAAACGTACTTGCGTAATTACGATACGATTCGTACTTAGCTTATTGTATCAGGAAATGTTAGGACTCAGCCGAAGGAATCCCCAAGGGAATCTACCAAAATTCATCCCATTATTAACCGCAAGAATGTTGCTAAACATCTATGCAAGCCAAACAAAACACTTTAAATGGTAACAAAACAGCATTTATACACTACTAATAATCATTTTATAATGCAGCGATTATTCACAAACCTGTTTCCTTCCAGTTTCAAAATGCGTATACACGCGCACGATTAACAAACGATGCCAATCAACAATACAGCCAAGTTTCAAGCCTGCTTTCTTTGTATTGCATTTCTACAACACTAAACAAACCTAAGTATCGCTATAACTTTTCTCCAGAGACAACTATTTTTACCTGACACAAACAATACTCGGTGAACGAAACCCGGGTATGTTAGTAAACGGCCCAATAGTGGCATGACCTTTCTATAATAAACGCACTGGCTACTGAAACACAAGAAACTTGTTAGCAAGTCCATCGGGTAAGTTATACCATCGATATGGCGTCAACAGGGGTTTAAGAATTAATAAGTACGCATAATTACTAGTAAGTACACGTACTTAATTACGAAAGTAAGTTCCGTACTACAGTACAATTACTCGTACTACGATCATACTACGGTACAAAACGTAAACTTTTTTATGAAGTGTACCGTACCTATTTGCAATGCTGCTTCTGATTGGCCTCGCACTTTTTTACATCCAGGGTGTTTTTGTTTATATAATTATTGCATCAAAACTTTGGAAGTAAGATGGCTAGGGAAGCCAATAATTTACAATAAGAAAACAAACGCTCAGCCCTTATCATAAGCACACAATGTGTACAGTGTGAAAAAGCAAAAAAGTTTGATGTCACCGTCATCGGTCTGATACACTATATATCAAGACAATCTATGCAAGGTTCAACATCAGATTATTATTTTGAGGACCTGATTTTTCCATATTCCCTACTCCATGGTGTATGCAGTTACTGAGGAGGTCTTTCTCCATTTCTTCCTTCAACTTTAATACCTTGTTATATCTCTCATGCCCTTTACCATATTCCTTTCCTATTTGCTGGTCTGCTCTGGTGACATGTAACTACCAGGTGACCAATTTCTCCATATTTGTAACAAGGGCCATCATTCATATTAGTCCTGTGCTAGGTGCTATCGTGAACTACAGTTGCCAGTTGCCAGTTGCTGTGTTGCTGCGATCCACTGCTGTGTTGCTGCTGATTTTTTACAACTTGTTTCACCTTTTCTGGAGCACTTGCTCCTCTTCTCATGCTTGTATTTCATGACACTTTTTCTGCTTCTTTCTCTGCCTTCTCTAGTAATTTCTTCTCATCCACCAAGTGAGCTGCTAGCTCATCATGCTATTCTGAATAATCTTTATCCTGTTCTGCTGGCATGCTATGTCTATACTACCTTTCTGTTGATCCATGCTGCCATCACTGCTGTATTGACATCTGATTCCTCTGAATTGGATTTGGTAAGGTAGTTCTGCAAACAACAAATATCCATCTAACCTGAACCATCAATGTCATGGTCTGCCATGAGTGGTAAAATAGATACTTACAACATTCATATACCACATGAACACTCCATAACAGGAGTTTATATTCTGCCTAATTTCAAACTGTCGTTGAGAGGGCTAGCCTCCAGTCACACAAAAAAGGAATTTTAAATTTGTATGTGTTGGCATGCATCCATGTAAAAATAAGGTTGTACAAGTGAGATCATAACCTTGTGACAAGGTGATCAAAAGTAAAAATTGAATACCACAATGAATACTGGTACTTGTTTGCAAGGTTATTTACACACATTTATGAAGTTTGTAAGATACAACTCATTGGTATGTGATGTTGACTTCTGCAGGTAAGTTATCACTAAAACTGATTGTAGGAATTGATTATTGGGGCGAGCCCCACACCGGCGGCAGTCAATTCAACCGTGGTACGATCGTTGCGTTCCCGAAAGTTTACGCACGAACACGGAAAGCCCCACACCATTAGTAGTCCATTCAACCGTGGTACGATCGTCGCGTTCCCGAAAGTTTACTCAACGAACACGGAAAGCCCCATACTGTTAGTAGTCCATTCAACCGTGGCACGAGGGTCGCATTCCCAAAAGTTTATACTAGCAGCACGGAAGGATAAGCCCCGCCACATGGCATGCCGTACCGTACAGTATGGCGAGCAGAGTTGAAAGTGCGGAAAAGAGAGAAGAAAGGCTGAGAAGAAGAAAGGAGCGCCTTAGAATCAGAAGGGAAAGAGAAACTAATGAAGAAAGGGAAGCAAGGTTTGTAAAATGCAAATAGTCTACTACAGCAGTACTGCTTGTTTTAATAGGAGAAATAGCTCCCACGAACACGCCTTCAGAGCTTGAAGCTGTAAGATCTGACATCTCCATCACCTCAGCCACATGCTCACACCTTAGGACAAGCACACATGACATATAGTAATTCTTATTATTGCGCATGTTATGTTTATTCGTGCTACGTCAATCAGGCTCGCCCCCAGGATGCTTTTAACATCTGTCTAGTATAACTTAGCATGGTTGTGACAAAAACAAGGTTGTCATAATGTGGTAACAAGGTTGTAGCAACCTTGACTTTTTGTATGGGCAGTGTTGTTGCTATTGTTACGTGATGACTACCTGCTCTCTTTGTGACATCATGATAACCAAATGTCTGCTTTTAGATGGTAAAACATTAACTCATCTTAAGAATGATAATCAAGATGAAATATATTGCTAGCCTACTTTGTACTTAGTTGAATTACGGCTATATAGGTTATATATAGAATATAATTGACATTAATGTGTTTCTTGAACATTCTAATTTGTAGAAGCACTGATGCCTGAAAAGTATATTTTGCTTGAGGATGCTGTTGCTCAAAAGCAAACTAGCAACAAGTGGAATCTACTGGCAACAAAATCGTTTGTTGGTGAGCGGCTTCTTAGGGGATCTTTACTGGTAGAACTTACTGATGTTGAAGCCAAGGAAACTCACCAACATTTTACTCCTCCGTTAAACTACAAAAAGTTTTCTGATGATTCAGTTAAATTATACTGTAGACCTGAACAGGTACTACAGCTGAGTGATAAGCATTTCAGTTTGTTATTGGGAGTGAAATTACCTTTTGATCGTTACAAAGTATTAAATATTCTACACTGGGTTGAGAAACTAAAGGCTGGGTTTGGTGTAAATGTGACCATTCCTACTATTCCTTATCCTGTGAGAGGAATTGTTCGATACATTGGGTCGCTACCTGGTGAAGAGGGGACTAAATTTGGTATAGAATTGTTGGTAAGTCATTAGCTATGTGTTAGACATTATACTGTCTGTCAATAATTGTGTGTACTATAGGAGAGGAGAGGACAAGGAGCCAATGATGGTACATTTAAAAACACAGAATATTTCAAATGTGACTGTGACTGTGCAATGTTTGTGGCCATGGATAAATTGTCAGAACCAGAAGCTAGCAAATCAAGTCAAGTACAGGAGACTGTACAGCCATATCCATCACAGATACAAGATGTTCCTCTTAAGTTAGGAGATATTGTGACGTTTTATGATGAAAATGATAGACCGGTGAATGGATTTGTAAGATGGATTGGTAGAAATACAGATATTTTTCGAGATGGAACTAAAATTGTTGGCATTGAAACAGTAAGCTAGCTGTATGTATGTGGATAGTACATATGTAGTATGGTAGTATGTAGCAATATAATTTAATAAAAGGGATCAAAAGCCATGTAGAAATGTACTGCCAAAATGTGGCTACATATTTTTTGAATATCAATACAGCAGAATTTGTATCACATATATGATATTTATATGATTGATATTAGTGCTATTAGTGCTGTTGCCCGAGAATGGGGGATATTCATAAGTGCAAAGCCATTTAAGTTCTCCATGTTATCTACAACTCACGTACATAAACCTGGGGCTCGCACGAATTGCGAATACAAATTTATGGATGCAACTAAAACCTTGGGGCTGTAATTTGTACTGATTTGTATGTAGCTGAAATATGTTATACCGTACGTGGAAAAGTTTTGGCGGGGTAAAATATTGGCAAATGCGCTGATCTGAATCAATTGGAGGGTAAAATATTGGCGAATGAGCCGCATGTATAGCTAAAACTGATCCTAAAAAGAAACATTGGTGGATAAAAAATTGGCGAATGGCCTTCTATTCGCCAAATTTGCCAATTTTTTCCCACTTCAAAATTTTCCCACATACGGTACTCTATAAGGAATAAAATGGATTTTTGGCATAGTGATGTTCATGGAGAAGATTGTACCATCGCTACACACTTATATTGCTACCTTAGTTTTTAAACAAGCATACTAAACCATAAAGACTTCCTCCAAAAGACTGGCAGCTGGCTTTATTCCTTACTAGCAAATGTACCTGCCCTATCGTGCAGGTGTAGCTAAATGCATACTGTGCATGATAGCTATAGTCTATTATGCCTATATATAGCTATCTATAGTTCCTATGCCTACATGCATGATAACAGTCTTCTATGCGGCCTACCTATAGTCAACCTATTGTGCAGGTAGCAGGTGTGCATGGCATGCTAAGCATAGATCTTAAGCTTATTCAACTGCTCCACACATGTACAATCACCCTAGTGTTTTAAATGTACCTGCTCTATCCTGCAGGTGTAGCTAAATGCACTCCCTATAGTCCACTAACCTATCTATGCTTAACAACCGGCTAGGTCTCCTATGACTACCTAGTCTCCTAAGCCTTCTATGCCTATATAGCAAGTCTCCTGTGCCTATACTTAGTCTCTTATACCTGCGTAGTCTCTGTATGCCTATGCTTATAACTGTCCTATCGTGCAGGTGTAGCTAAGTGCATACTGTGCATGGTAGCTATAGTCTCCTATGCCTATATATAGCTACCTATGTAGTTCCTATATAGGGTGTATGCCTATAGGGGTACATGATATAATAGTCTTCTATGTGGCCTACCTATAGTCAACCTATCGTGCAGGTGGCAGGTGTGCATGGCATGCTAAGCATAGATCTTAAGCTTATATAGCTATGTAGTCAAATGCTCCATACGATCACCTTAGTGTCGTAAATGTACTTGCTCTATCCTGCAGGTGTAGCTACAGTGTAAATGCACTCCCTATAGTCCGCTAACCTGTCTATGCTTAACTACTGGCTAAGTCTCCTATGCCTATACCTAGTCTCCTATATGCCTACCAAGTCTCCTAAGCCTCCTATGCCTATACTGTAAATCTCCTGTGCCTATACTCAGTCTCTTATACCTGCGTAGTCTCTGTATGCCTATGCTTATAACTACGTATGCTATGCCTACCTAATCTCCTATATACGTATGCATACCTACATACATGCCTTACCAACCTCATGCCTGCATGGTTATGACAAAGACAACAGCTTGTCTGTGTACAGTAAGGTTTCATTGTTTATTTAACACCTTTGTAGTTATTTAACACCTTAATTGAGTAGGCTGTACCAGCTAATAAACGCTGAGTAGGTTAATCTATTGCAGACTGTTAGCCAATTGACTGTATAATGGCGATAGTGCTACAGCAAACGGACTTGTCTACCTGCATGTTGCATTCCTGTTTTTACTGTCTTCCCTTTCGTATGTTGAACATCAATTCGATTTCGATGGACACGCCCACTTATCGAGTCGAAACGTTTACCCTTTATAGTGCCTGCTGCTGCTGCTACTGCTGCTACTGAGGCTTTAGACACTTCAAAGTAAGTGATTTGCCGGCTATTTCCAGCTGAAGCGGAGGCTGCAGCATGGGTAATGGCTAATGGCACTTTGGCAGCACAACCGGTCGTCGGCTAAAAAGTAAATATAAGTTTAAAAAACGTGGAGTGACTCAATCCCCGACCACTGACCTAAGGTGTCGAAGTCTAGTGCATTACCAACCGTGCACTGGATTGCTGTGGGTTAATGGCTGTCTGGATAGACACAGGCGACTATCACGGACTCCTGTTGAAAAGCTACAGCTCTTAGAAACTTTAAAAAATAAACTTGGTCATGCCGGAGGACGTGGCTATCGCTTCCGACAAAGTCCGAAGTTGATACATGCACAGACGACCGAGATATCGACCGACCAAAAAGTGCGGACAGACGGCTTTTCAGCTTTATATAGTAGACTAGGTATTTATTTATTAACCTTTAATGGCAACACGTTAAATCAACTTACACCACCAAAGCATTTGGCTGCATTGAATTTACAGTATGTGCGAGCCCCTAGTTTATGTAGACAATATGGAAAATTTGAATGGCTTAGCAATTATGAATACCAAGCACCTTCATTTAATGTAGAATCAATAACCTGGAGTTCTTCAAAATCAGTTTGGCTAGTCTTCTGATACAGTCATAAAGTCCTCCTTTCAAAATAATTTTACATGGCAGTTATTATTTTCTTACTTTAATTTTCATGGCACACTTCACGAAGCAGACTGAGTCTCAGAATTTTTATTTTCAGATTTTCATTCTGTATATCACACTTACTCATTGCTTCATCAAACTTGCATCAGCATTTCTCCTCTGTACAATGAAGCAATTTTCAGGATACATTAGTGTACTGGAGAGAAACTTTTGTATAACAGGATAACTAAGAGCAAAAATAAATCATTCACCTAAAATTTTAGACGCATACATACACACACACACACACACACACACACACACACACACACACACACACACACACACACACACACACACACACACACACACACACACACACACACACTTTCTGGGCAAAAGTATGTATTTCCAAGAAGCCCCGTGCCTGATTTTAAAAGTGTGATTGTTATGTAATTTTTGTGATTAATGTACTGTCAACATAAGAATTCCTATTGATTAATTTGTTTGTTTTAGGACCAACAAGTTTTCCCTGCATTAATACCTGGTGTCTTGCTTAGAATGAATCATATGTTTACACTGCACGGTAAAGGTTCTAAGGTGTTCCTTCCCATTGATTCAGTGTTGAAGATTGATGATGACCCTCCCAATACCAATAAAACACCTGGTCATCCATACAATACTAGATCAAAAGATAAACACAATGTTACTGATCCTGAAGCTACAATGCATTTGATACAGAACTACAGCAAGAAGGAAGGACAGTCAGACACAGAGTTTTTATCAGAACAAATGAAGTATCATGAAAAAATTGAACAGAAAAAACAGCAAGAGGAAGCTGCAAAAAGACAAGAAAAACAAAGTGGTGTTCCAGGAAAAGATTTTGATGTGCATAAAGTAAATGTTGATGAACAGAAGAGACTTTACGAACAAGCTCAACGTGCTAGCAAACAAGGAGGTGAAGGGCAACAGCAAATTAAGAGCGGTATGGATGCTAATAGTGGTGGTGTGAATAATTCACAACATGGAGGAAGACACCATCAGCCACAAGGAAATCAGCAAGATTCCAGTGTAGATCCCACTGGTCATGGACACCATGCTGGGCAAAAGCAACCTTATGGCTCACAACCTCCTCACCATCAAAACCAACAGCCAGGTTATCATCAAGGTTCCGATATAGGTCCCGCTGGTTTTGGACTGAATATTGGGCAGCAGCAGTTTCATGGTTCACAAGCTCCTCAGCATCAAAGCCAACAGCCAGGTTATTATCAAGGCCCAAATGTAGATCACACTGGTTATGGACAGAATATTGGGCAGCAGCAGTTTCATGGTTCACAAGTTCCTCAGCATCAAAGCCAACAACCAGGTCATTATCGACTAGAAGGTCCAAATGTAGACCCCACTGGTTATGGACAGAATGTTGGGCAACAACAGTTTTATGGTTCACAAGGTCAAAATCAACAGCCAGGGCATAATTATCAAGATGTTTCTCATCGTCCAAGCCAGCCATTTTCTCAACCCCCATATCCTCAGTCTGACCCTGCTGCACAAATGGCCCACATACCAAGAGCTGGAGAAGGAGATAGTCATCTTCACTATATGCCTTACGATAACAGTGGCAGCAAGAGCCATGTTCCTCATCGACAAGTACCGCATCAATATGAACCAGTTCCAGGACCTGTTGATCAACCTGATCCTTACAGTCAACACCATCAACAATACCCTGCCGGTAATCAAACTAATCTATATAACCTAGAAGAAGGATCAATGATCTTATATGGTGACCCACCACGTTCTGGCATAGTTAAGTGGCTGGGATATCTGCCTGAAGTAAATGCCCATTCAGCTGGAGTAGAAATGGTGAGTACGTAGCTGCATGATGTAGCTTTATGTATTTTAATTATGTAAGTGGCATCAGTAGAATACCAAAAGTACATACGTATACATGCATAGCTACTTAATGTTTGCATTAAAGAAACCTTTTTCATAGTCAGTCAATTAATGTACAGTTTTACTTTTAATAGTTGTAGTACCAAGAAAAATTTTGTTAGGGAGCTACTCAGGTTATGTACGTAGATGTGATCTACTTGCTAACACAAGCTGTATAAAATTCTTACCTTGTTCATTGTCATATAGGATGATTACATAAAAGGCAGCAGTGACGGAGTATGGAAAGATACTAAATACTTTATTTCACAACCTGGAAGAGGAATTTTTGTACCTTTGATTCATTTAAGACCAGATACAAGATTTGGTGGCGGCAGCAACAACGATGGATCTAAACCACCAAACCGTATGTTTGTATAAGGCATGTGAATGTTATAAGATAGCCATTAGAGTTTGAGTAAAGGTTGTTGTAATCATGAATGCCATGCCAAATATACTTTACCATTTAGACATAATGTTTTCCTCATGACTGTGCTGTAAATAACAATAAAGTATTTTGCGTGGGAAGATCAAAGGGACAAAGTGTGTAATTGTAACCATTACTTTTTGATGAAGAATTCCCAGCAGTAGTATTAATTTCATGCCAATATACGTAACTAGATTTTTAAAAAAATTTGAAATTTAAAAAGGGGAGTAGGGATCGTATAAAAAGTAAGGAAACAAGTTGTTGATCACTCACCACCCAGCATATTGCATGTGTTTACTTAAGTGTACAATTGCAGCTGGGTAAGCGTTCATACATGCACAAATGAAACACATTCTCTAGCACTTCTACAAGATTTAATCCCTACTTTGGCTGCATGATGTTTTGCTTTGAATGCTGGCTGCCAAAGTAGGGATTAAATCTTGTAGAAGTGCTAGAGAATGTGTTTCATTTGTGCATGTATGAACGCTTACCCAGCTGCAATTGTATACTTAAGTAAACACATGCAATATGCTGGGTGGTGAGTGATCAACAACTTGTTTCCTTACTTTTTATACGATCCCTACTCCCCTTTTTAAATTTCAAATTTTTAAAAAAATCTAGTTTGTTTACTTTTTATAGCTAGCTGTTACAGGCACTCAAGACTGGAATTATTTCTTAGCAACTGATATCTACATAGTTTACAATGGCTCGCTACGTATGTGCCACGCCCACCTTTACAACAGACTCGTTTCATCACAATACCAAGTGTCTATATGGTAAAACGACTTGTACTATGAAGGAAGGAATATATTCTACCCGTAGCCCGACCATTTTATTAATACGCAGCTACTAGGTCGTTAATAGGTGTCTGATTATAAGCGCTTAATGTTATAATTAACATCCGGCGCTTACAATTCAGAAGATCGATAAAGCAGCTGCGTGCAAATAATATTGGTCTGACTATGGAAGACGAAACTACAGGGAAAGACTGAATTCTTCTTCCATTACGCATTGCATCAGTATAAGCATGCGCCTATCCAAGGTGTTTGTTGTTACATTTTAACACCTTGCGTGGAATGTTGACACCTTCGTAATATTTCGTCATCCTTCGGTTGAGGAAGATCAATCGATGAAGATAGAACAAAGGACAAGCTATGGCGCAGTGGACAAACCTTAATCAAAATAACATTTTCGTAAATCCGATGTGATTACCTTTGTTGTGTGAAAAATCTGGAGCCGTACACCTAGCGGAACCGGGTCTTACGGCAGGCAGGCTGGCTGGCTGGCTGGCCGGCAGACGAAATACAGGTAAATTTCGAAATTTTTAAAATTCGCTGTGGATCGAAATATTAGACTTTTCGCTACGTTTAACAAAGATACAGCCTAATTACAGCAGTACTAATGCATCCAGGTAGGTTTTTTCGGCTAAAGCCTGTTATAAGGTTGTTTTTAAAAGTGCGAAAATTCCGGAAGCCATAGTTTTTCATAGCGATCCCTACTATTAAGTACTACCGTACTTAATGATAAATGCAATGGATCAAGCCAGGGAATGGCTATCCCGTCATTAAATACGGTAGTTTGTACTTAATGGTGAGAATTACTGTGATTTCTCACTTCAAAACAATGCGCCTTCATATATAGTGGGTATTATTGTTAGGCATGGCCTTAGTAACAAATTAATTCCTCCCAAAGAAGAGCACTGTGTTAGCCATTATTTCACAGTAAAAAGCGTTTTTTAACCAGTTGTACATTACTAGCAAGACAGAGTGCTTCAGGTTTAAAAGTGGGCATGCCAAGTGGTAGAGAGGCATTTAAAAGAAGTCTGGCTTTATCAAGACTCACTATCATGAGTTGCGAGGCCAAGAAGAAGCACAGCAATGTGAACACTAAGTGAGTTATTTACACGTAGCACCACCCTCAAATTTACAAATGCTCTAGCTAAGCCGCCATAAAAGCTATTGCTTAGTTATCACAGACCCACAACGTTCTTACTATATAGAATCAATAAACCGAGAATGGAGGAAATCGGCACCACCATTTCTAAGTACATACCAGCCATTGCGAGTTTTATGGCGCTCATTATGTGACTACGCACGACGAACCATCCTTTCCCACCCGATTCACCCGTTACTTAGAGAATTAGTACCATCATTGGCTGGAGAATCAATACCCCGAAGTTCATCGAAATCGGTTCAGCCATTCTTCTGATATGGCCTTATAAAGTCCTTTCTTTCACCATAAAAAGTTTTACGCTGTCGTCATTTTTTCTTTCTTTCTTTCATTTTCATCGTACACTTTTTCGTGGGTGTGCAGGAGCTTATGTGACCCCCGGAGCAAATTCTCATTTTGTACATTCACTTGTTTGTCTAATAACTTACTCACTTCTTCATAGATTCCAGCCAAATTTCTATTAGCACTTCTCCCATGTATGCTCTACCTGTCACACTATTTTCAGCCTGATTTTTGAGAAAGGCTATTACACTGCAGGTTGATAGTTGCCATAACTTGGAAATGATTTGCATAAATTGTCAGACACACAATCTATATTGATGTATCACTCTGTAGTGAAAGTTTAAAAAAATGTGGGCTTGATATTTTCAAAATTAAGCTCCAAAGTTTAATTTATAATATTGTGTGCTAAATTACATATAATAAACCTAAGCAAGTACATGTGATGTCCAGTACGTACTTCTCTGCTGCTTGCTAGTAATAACATCTGATTATACTTCCAAAAAGTAGTAAACAAAAATGCCCTGGGTATAAAAAAAGTGCGAGGCCAATCAGAAGCAGCATTGCAAATAGGTATATGCATTAGAGCATAAACAAATGTTCTAACATTCGAATGTTCGTTCGTTTAAGTAACATTCATTGGTAAATTTTAACATTCGATATTTGTTTTTCTATTTGATGCCCAAATTAAGCATAAATTTTCACTGTACTTTTGTGAGTTATACATCCTTTAGCCAACTGTAACTAAAAATTGTCATTAAATACAAGTTAGTACATTAAAAATCCATTAAGTGTGTGGGTGTTGAAACATTCGAACATTCGGAATTGAAATTCAAGAATGTTCGAATGTTAAAATTTCACATTCGTTTATGCACTAATATGCATGACCAAAAACTTTGATATCAGCTGAGGCCAAGAAGTTACTTATCAAAAGTCTTTGAATGACATACAATAGTTTACAGGGTATTTTCACAACTATGATTGGCTTTGTCACTTGCCCACCTTTTTTGTACCATATCCTTATTATGTAAGCTTTATATAATAGACAAAGGTGGCCAAGTGACAAAGCCAATCATAGTTGTGAAAATACCTGTTGTATGTCATTCAAGTATTTAAAATGATTTTTGATAAGTAACTTCTTGGCCTCAGCTGATATCAAAGTTTTTGGTCGCACACATACCTATTTGCAATGCTGCTTCTGATTGGCCTCGCACTTTTTTATACCCAGGGTGTTTTTGTTTAGCATATAGAATTACAGTAATAATTTTGGCTTAAAACAACATTCTACTACATTTAAAAAGTTTTATCACTAAGGCGCTGAAATACAATTGATCCCTGCTATTAAGTACTAGCTACTGTACATATATAGGTATGGTAGTGGGTATGAGAATACTTTGATTTGGTAAATAGATAAACACATAACTATTATATTATCATCATTATGTGTTAATTATTCTATAGCATTAGAAATATACAAGTATGTGCACGAATCAAGAGGTGCTGAAAATGTTCAGTGCTCCACTGCACTGATTAAGGAACAGCACATAGGAAGACCGAAGGGTATTCAAGGCCATCAGAACTCCTGTTACCTTGATGCTACTGTATATGGAATGTTTGCCTTCACTGATGTGTTTGATAAGCTATTTTTGAAAACTCGTGCCAAGAGTAAGCATGATGATAAAGTTAGGTGGATTTTGTTAAAAATGATTGTGAATCCATTAAGAAAGTAAGTGAAACATAAGTTACGATTTTGCTCACATGAAACTAATTTCTAAGCTTTCAAAGACCAAATGCCACTATAGTGGTTTTTGACCTATGCCTCTATTTAAACTGCCATAGTTCTATAACCATTTCCTATGTAAATATTACTAGACAGATGCTAGCAGCATCGTGGGGCGAGCCTGACATAGCACAAAACCCGCAAGGTTATAGCTATAGTTGGTTCGCGTTCACTGTGCGGTCCGTAATTCTTTAATAACTTCCGGTAGGAACGAGCTAGAATAAAAAAATTTAGATAATCGTGAAGCCCGTCAAATGCCAGAGACGATTATAAAAGAAGCGCTTCAGCTGGAGCCAGCGCTTGGAAGTTATGGAGCTTTTAAATTTTGCCATACATTTCCTATGTAGAAGCCGTTTAAGTACAATCCTTTGAAGTTACCGAGTTAACACATGTTCGTGACGTATAAAGCCAAGTAGACGCGCCAATATTTCATCAGCAATAATAAGCGCCATACATTTTCGTCACTAATAGTGAATTGTTTGCTCGAAGATACCACTGAAGGTACTGTAAATCTAGTGTAATTACAGCGCTATACATAGAACGCGACTTACCAATTCATTTTGATTTTATCGTTCACACTAAAACTTATATTACCTCGCCATTCTTGGTTTATCGATACATATTTTCATTAAACATACTTATAGTCGCTCCAGAAGCGCTTTTCTTTCTTTAAAACAGTATAACACAAGTCTTGGTGAAGACACCATTTTTGCAAACGTGAGCCTTTGTGCACGCATATTACGCATAATTAAAGCCGTGACGTAGGAAACATATGTCCAAAACGCTTTGATCTTAAATGGCTTCATTTCAGCCGGTTCAACCGCACAGTGAACGCGAACCAACTATAGGTAGCTATACCCTTTGAATGTAAAAAAGCCTCAAGGAAAGCTGCGCAGTTCAGTGTGGAGATGTCGTCGGTAAGTGGTGAGAAAGACTATATGTGGGCTTCCTTCCTCGTTGATAGAGGTAAAGATCAGTATAATATGCGCACGCATAGGTAGTGTAATGGAGCGCTTAAATTGGAAGTTCACATGAGAGATCAGTGCATGTACGAGAAATGGATGTATACGTGGAACCGTCAACTTTGTCCGGAACCCTCTATACTGTCCTCTTCGTCTTCTAAGTCTTTCTTCTCTCTCCATTACTATCACGTGGCAGGTAATCCAGGCTACGCTGAATTGTCAGAATCTACGCTGTGCATTGTCCGTGTCATGGTTCACCCTACGAACCATATTTGGAGGATCAAAAATCTACACTGTGCATTGTCCGTGTCATGGTTCACCCTACGAACCATATTTGGAGGATCAGTAATCGACACTGTGCATTGTCCATGTCATGGTTCACCCTACGAACCATATTTAACGAATTAGTAATCTAGGCTGTGATTCTTCCATGATTTTGTTGAACTTGTATGGTATTTCAATTGACAATCATTTTTATCCATTTTTTGCCGTACATGGTTCACCCTACGAAATTATTCACTAGTGTGGGGCTGCTCATACTCGCCCCAATAAAAAAGTACATTATTCATCGTAACATTTTGGTGCTTCCATTAAAAGCAATCAGTTTTGAATAACCTTTAAATATACGTTACAGCTCACGGCCAAGTTTACAATTCATGTCGTTTTCTTGTGTGTGTAGTTTGAGGCACAAGTCAAAACTGGCGTGCCACACGCGAGTGAGCCAGTTGCCTGTGTAGGATTAGTACACGCAAGTCTCAGATTTTCTCGACTGTTTACGGGAGTATTTCACGTGTCTCGTTACAAAGCAAACGAATCGGGCCTCAACTCGACACGCAAATTAGTTCGTATTCTGTTATTTACCTCTTCCACAATCCACCATAGTCACTCTATACCACTCCAATAACTGGACACTAAACAACAGCACCAGAAAGATAGAAATCGCACACACCAGAGCTCTTGCACGTGTTAATCACAAAGCGCACGTGACAAGGCGCTTCAATTAAAGCACTGGTGCTATATGTATGGATCCTCACGTTTCAGAAAAGGCGTACGCTCTGCATATTAAGTAGCTACATAAGAGGGCATGATGGCATTGTGATAAGGAAGCGCTATTAACAGATATATGTAGGCCTATACATTTCTCAATGCACAACACGCCCTCTCACGAGTATTTACTGCTTGCTTGCAAGCACTGTTATAGGGCATGCCTCTATATTCGAGTACCCTTGGTGTGCGGTAAATATCTTTACGTGCGTTCTACTACGCATGCATAGCTCGTGTACTCAAACAAAAATTGCGTGTTTTGTTCGGGTACGAGTGCGATAGTAAACCTTGCCGTGAGCTGTACCGTATCTGCTGTGGCTAGAAAGTCGCTTACTTTAAAGCCTAAGTAGCAGCAGGCCTGTACAGGGAGCTATAAACGTTGTGACTCAATAAGTGGGACTGAGGCTACAGAGACATGCATGTGTAGCCTGCTCAACAAAGTATAAGCATAGGAGACTGCAAACTAGATAGGCTCATGATACTAAGTATGTAGCTGTAGGGTAAGTAGATCAGAGACACAGGATATAAGTATAGGCATAGATAGGCATAGGAGACTTCCATGCAGCTGCTTGCTAGTAATACAGTGTAACATGTGTTTATACTTCCAAAAAGCTAAACAAAAACACCCTGGGTGTAAAAAGTGTGAGGCCAATCAGAAGCAGCATTGTAAATAGGTATGTGCGATAGTGATGTACTGATTAAGTGGTAGAACATCGAAAATCGGTTTATTAGCCTTAAATTACATTAATCGGTATTGGTTATAATTTAGCAGATATATTGGGTAAATTTATAACAATACAAGAGGAAGTAGTATCATCATTTTAGTGAGAGAATATTTACTATATATTCTTAATTTCAATGAAAAGATGACAGAACGATTGAGGATACTGTAGTCTAATGACAAAATAATAGCAGGATTGTTATTTATGTTATTATCGGATCGGCTGTTGGTATCAGCCAACAATAGGCAAATAACATCGGTTAATTGGAAAATCGGAAAAATCCCTTATCGGTGCATCACTAATGTGCGACCAAAAGCTTTGATATCAGCTGAGCAGAGGCGTAGCCACACTGTTAAAACAAAAGTATGAATTCCATACCAAAAGGGTGTGATTTCCCGACTCACACTGAGCATTCCAATTTTGGGTATGCACTACATACCACCACATAAAAAGTATGGATTACATACCCAATTTAAGTTGTTTTTTTTAATTTAATATTTAAATAGTATTTACATTAATTATTAATGATTTGATCAATTTGTAAATAAAATATAATACACATTGTTTGTTTCTGTTTTTTACAGCAGTCAGTTGTAATTAAAGATGGAAGAATATGTCCTGCAAAGGATATAGTGACATTACCAACATACACATCCAAAGCATAACAAAAATACCTGTATCTGTATGTACGTATATCCTATACAATCGGAGCCAGTCGAGAATGGTGGTTGATTATCTGTTGGGAAAACAACACTAGGAACTGTATCTGGTGCAAATATGCTACCTGTGATTTTGGATGGTTTATTGTGAATCCCATGCGCCTCCAACAGGTTGGATGTCTTTCCTACCTCCTATAGCAGACTCCTTGGCCTGAAGCATGATCAGTATATCGTCCAGATAATATGATGTTTCTCAGCCTCTGGAAACGCAAGTGGGCCATTACAGGGTGCAGGAGCTTTGTAGAGGTCCATGGGGCACTGCAGAGGCCTAAGGGGAGACATGAGAATTCGCTGGACTATCAACAAAAAGCATGAGAAATAAAACATACCTGTATTACATAACAGGATGCTGTCTCTATGAAAATTATAAAAAATCTGTAAGACGTTAACCATACAATTGCAAACCTACGTATTTACCTTTGCTAGTTTTAGATGGAGTCCATGAAGTGTTGTTTCTGCATATGTCATTAGCTAGTCCCTCACTTGCTCCATAGCAATTTGCTATAAATTTAATAATCACTTCTAACATACAGAATATGAAATATGATAACATACCAGTCAAACTTGCTGGCTATGATAGCTCAATTTGGTATATAGCAAACTCATCTCGGTAGCAACTCAGCCCTGTAACAGCATATTTAAGTCATGAAAAGCATGATAACTCTTTACTTTCAGCTTTCAACTCCTTGGCCAACTGATGTTACACATCAAGTAGTCACACCATTATTGTTGCATAGTCCCGACTTGTTAACTCAGCAAAAGCACTTGCAACAGGTTGTAACTGCATTTGTTTTACTGCTCATCAGTGAATGATACAAGACTAAGGTATCACCAAATTCAACTTTACCCGTTCAGAGTTGTTAACCTTTGCTGAACAAAACGGGTTGTAACTGCCTTTCTTTCCGCTGCACATCAGTGAATATGGCATAAGATTTAATACTGGTGACTAAACAATTTTAAATTTTGCTGGTACAGTAGGCTAGAGGGAAAGTTCCGCATTATGAAGCATAGTACGCATGTTTTTACTGTACTCACGTCTTTATAACAGTCCAGGTAAGAGTATAACATGAACCGGTATCCATTCTTTTCAAGGGAATTACCATGGTAATTAACATTTTGCGTCATCGTTGCTAAGCTGCGTTACTATGCATACGTTTTTTCTATTTAAGGCACGCTATTAATAAATTCGTCGTGTATTAAGTGACATTGCACAATAATCGCCTAGTAAACATGTGCTACATTTGGTTAGTACGTAACTAATGTATGCCGTAGGATTATAACATAACTACAAGGCGCTCGATATTTAGCTACAAACCGCGCTACAAACAACACCCCCCTCATGTTAATAGCCTTGCTTTCAGTGATCTAAGCCTCAGAAACAAACGCAAAACCTGTGGAATTGTTTAACACACTGTTTGGTAGAAAACTTATTGCGGCGCTTATCCTAAATATACGCTTACTGATATATTTTCTTAGGCGTTTATTAAATTGGTATAACATGCATACCCTGTCACCCACAAAAGGTATGTACTGCATACCAAAATATTTTATACCAGTGATATGAGTCGGTATGACAGGATTTGGTATGAAATACATACCATGTTAGTATGGATTCCATACTACAGTTTTAACAGTGCAGACCCGGGCAAATGCCCGGGCATCAACTTACTTTGCCCTACCATCACTAGCTCAGCAAGAGTCACGTGACTCCACGACGAATCAGACCAAAACTTAAAGGAAGCAAATAATGACTTATTTAGTAGCATTTTAGTGGTGAATCTAAACACTCAGACTGAAACACTCGATTACACTCTGACTGAATTCATTAGAATAATCAGTAATAGCTCACGAGATATGCATTTAAATTTTTCAAAATGGAGGCAAGGCAGTACTGGAAGTTTGCGAAATGGCCACAGAAGAAATACACGGTTCAACTTTAAAGAGAGTTATAGAAATACAAGTAAGTGACTGAATTAGTTAAGCTTTGTTTTCTTCACTCCCATTTATACAGCCCATTGTGTGATTCCAACGGCCAAACCCGCCAACGATATGCAATGTAGCTAGAAGAGTTAAGTGATAACTGCGCATCCGTCTTTGTCTACGTATGGAAATGAAGAAATTGTGGATGTATGTGAGACTAACCCCGTAAAAGATGTTTCTCGAGAAAAGACATCAGGCGTAGCAAGACTGGAGCACCAATTGTTGTCTTTATGTGGCTGATATCCGTGAAGGAAAGAAGTGTTGCTTGTAGCTTAGGTGTATGTGTGGCAGACGTGATCATCCGGATGCGTTCCCACAATCGATAGTTAATAATTCATGCACTATATTTCGTAGAATGGCTCAAGCAGTTTGTATAGTTTATGCATTAGTTATACACCTCATGCTGTTACACTAGATTAGCTATGTAGCTAGTTGTGCCGTGCCGTGCACTTGCTAACAACAACTATTAATAAATGCACGTATGAACCAGCATGGTATAGATAGGTAGCTATATAGTGTATTATAAAAAATTGTGTGCCCGGGCATCAGGTGAAGTCTGGCTACGCCCCTGCAGCTGAGGCCAAGAAGTTACTTATCAAAAGTCTTTTTAACTACTTGAATGACATACATGCAATAGTTTATAGCATATTTTCACAACCATTGGCTTTGTCACTTGGCCACCTTTTTCACACCATCATTATTAATAAAGGTGGCCAAGTGACAAAGCCAATCATAGTTGTGAAAATATGCTATAACTATTGCATGTATGTCATTCAAGTAGTTAAAAAGACTTTTGATAAGTAACTTCTTGGCCTCAGCTGATATCAAAGTTTTTAGTCGCACATACCTATTTGCAATGCTGCTTCTTATAAAACTTGAGCATGCATCATTGCAAGTTATGTATGGAAAATACAGTACAAGGGAGCATGTCAAGAGATAAATACAGCATGAGGTGAACCAAGTGCTGTATTTATCTTGAGATACCCTCGGGTTTGAACATAAGTCCAGTACAAAAATGTGTGTATGATATATACTTGTGTTATAATGTACTGTAATAGTCCTCATTCTTTAGGAAAGATGTTGTTGTATATGATGCTGTTATGAACCTGAGAACAGCACTTGATGAACTTGTCGACAATGTCCAAGGTCTTACATCTGATGAAAAAGGTATCAGTTTATACATTATAAATAGTACCTTTTTATTGGTGGCCATAATTGCAGACCCTGAAGAATTTCTTAATTTATTGTTCAAGCATGTTTTACACGTGGAGCCTTTTCTTCACATAAGGTTAGTGCATGTATGTACTGTACCGTCTGTTGCAAAATGTTTATAAATAGACTTGCATAACCAATTACCTAATATATGTATAAAATATTTGATAGTAGTGCAGAATGTCATCTTGCCTGTTTTTAGTAGTGTTGCACCGATTATCGGTTCACTAATCGGTAACCACCGATATTGGCTTATTTTTTGTTATTGGTATCGGCACACTTAGGCATGCTAGTAGCAGATTATTTACTAATTAAATTTTTTGGTGGTTTGCTGGTGGTTAAGAAGCCATATCTTATACAAAGACTGAGGTTAACACTGTAACTTTTCAGACAAGTCTCAGCCTACCTTTATAGAAGTGCTAATTTGTATTTATAAGCTAGTTATGTGATTATGCTTTAACTTGTGGGATACCTCCAAGTTCTGTAGTTGAAGTTTTCAGTACAGTTATGAACAATAGTGGCTTTAAATCAATAAACTCTATATCGGCTTGGATATCGGTATATCGGCAGATTTGATGCAAAGATATCAGTTATCGGAAAATCCCAAAATTCCCATATCGGTGCAACACTAGTTTTTAGCTTGGCAAAAATAGTAAAGTGCCAGAGGAGTTTGGTTGGCTATAAACCCAGAGTATATGTACATGGCCAAACTAATGTTTCCAAAAATAATGGGAATGAAGTTATCATCATAGGCTGTGCTGTAGTATCCGGTGGCGAAAGAGCATGAAACTTACACTGCCTACTGAGTGCCATCACAATGCTAAATACTTTGCATTATATGGAAAGTAAAATCTTGTTATTAGAAGCTGTATGTGGATTGCACATGACAACAAAATAACAATGGCATAGAAGTATTGTGAAGATTTCAGCTACCGTATGTGGGAAAATTTTGGTGGGGTAAAACATTGGCGAATGCGCTGATTTGAATCAATTGGAGGGTAAAATATTGGTGAATGAGCCACATGTATAGCTAAAACTGATCCTAAAAAGAAACATTGGCAGATAAAAAATTGGCGAATGGCCTTCTAGTCGCCAAATTCGCCAATTTTTTCCCACTCCAAAATTTTCCCATGTACGGTATTACAACACTCACACATCATTGGCTTGAACATAATGATTCGTTCTTACAATTAAGAAATTTGGTATAGTTTAAGCACCTAGGTCTCATAGGTTTTCTGTACATTTTTAAATGGCAACCAGATGTTGTGTAAACATCGTTAATTGAGGTTCATTAATGTTCCGTAAATATTTTAGCTTGCGTGAAACTGTAGCTATATTTCTGAAGTAGCTACCTAGTAAGATGCAGTGTAAGTTACATATGAATTGTATAATATATATGTACGTATGTATGTATGTATGCATATACACTTGAATTATAATTTCTATTCTATTTATAGGAGACCATCTGGTACTGATAAAGAGTTTTTTGTCCAGCTGTTTGTGGAACCTGATAAGAACATGCCTATGCCAAGTACTGAGCGGCTTTTGATGAAAATGTTTAAAGAACAAAAGATCACTTTTGCAAAAGTATGCTTTTGTACTCCTCACTACTTGTTTACTAAGCAATATTTGTTATTCTACATATGCAAGTACAATTGCATGTACATTCCAAAAGTCTAATGGCCTATGCGTGTGCACTCCTTTCCATATATTTCATTTTTGATTATTTTGTAAGCATCCATCATCAAGACAAGTACATGCATGTAATTTATTAGCAGCAATAGCTGCATGTTTAGTATTGTATGTTGTGATTACTTTAGATTCCAACAAGACTTTTACTTCAAGTACCTCGTTACGGAAAGCAATTTAAATCATTTGATAAAACAATTCCTTCCCTGGAACTTGAAATTAATGAGATTTGTGATGAATTTGGTATGAAATTTGATGTAATTTTGCCTATAGCTATAGTTTCATTGTTTCCTAGAGAACAATTTGTGTCATGTATGTGGTGCAACAAGTGGGCTGCTGTTATGTCGCACTGAAAATTTTTGTTTTTGTGATGGGTGCTCAAAGCTGTGGCATAATCATCGTGACAGAGCTAATGAGAAGCACAACATGGAAGATATCAGTGTAAAATTAAAGCTCATCTCAGTGATTTGTATAGAGACCAGTCACTATGTGTGCTTTACTAGAATTACTGGCTCCGGTGATGATCAGTGGGTGTTTTTTGATAGTATGGCTGAAAGACAAGGTTCGGTAGTAGTTTAAAGTATTCTAACTAACTAGCTAGCTAGCTACTACCTCAATCTAATAGCTACTTCAAAACAAATTGATGCTTTGCTATCCCAGGCACTGTATACACAAGTTAAACCACTGTTAATCTACCACCATTGTTAAGAATATTTAATGA
This sequence comes from Spongia lamella, assembly GCA_963930835.1. Classification (NCBI taxonomy): domain Eukaryota; kingdom Metazoa; phylum Porifera; class Demospongiae; order Dictyoceratida; family Spongiidae; genus Spongia; species Spongia lamella. The sequence goes on from OZ005754.1 coordinate 1,538,725, forward strand.
TGTCACAAGGAAGTCATATATGAACCATTAACAATGCATACAAATTATTTCTTCAGTTTAACTTTTACACACACACGGGCATGCACGCACACTTTCAAGAAACTAACCGCATGCCAGCTTATAAGAATTGAAATTTTATGGGTTAGCCATCACATATATTCTAGGCACTCCCCTTAAATGGCTGCCTATCTGCCTATTCAGTAGCTAACTGATCAGTAACTTTGTGACTGACTGCATAATTGTTCATCAACAATTATTCCTTGAAGTTATAATCATAACTGTAAATATCTAGTCTAGCTAACAGCCAGCTATGTATATGTTTTTTATCTTAGATGATCTTTACAATATTCCTGAAGTGCGTTTATGTACCACTGAGTTGGAGAAGGAAGTATATCAAAACAAACAATTAACTGAGACTCCATTAAACAAAATGTCTGAGTTGGCCCGTCGATTTGTGAGAGATGCTTACCTGTGTATTTATGCTGATTCTCAGCAAATAATGTATGATGAGGATGACAATTAGACGTAACTGACAATAGATTTTTGGTTTTTTCCTAACTAGCTAGCTAGCTATATCTTGAGCTGATGTCTTGAACTTTTTAATTTTAGTAAGCTACGCATAATATTCATACAATTATTATTTTTATGGAGCCATACATGTGTGTCTTATAATTTTATAGTTAGTATAACTAAATAAACAACACTAAATACTTTTTATCTGGCTGTCTGCAGCTAGCTAGCTAGCCATATATAGTAAGGTCTACATAATAGGCTTGTTCCATGCATGTGCTTAATAGATTGCTAGTAGCTAAATCTGATTTTTCACAGCCCATTAATCTAAGAGGATAAAATTATTGTAGCATAAGCATGAGATAAATTAAAAGCTATATAGCTATACTAGCTATAGCTATGCAATGATGATTTTTATATTGTAGCTAATTTTTACCTCCTAGATGTGTCAAATTAAGGTTTTACAGGTTAATGCCAAAACTGCTTGAAGAGCATTGATATCAGATGTCTGGGTGTTCTGCATGTAGCTAATAGCTAGCTGTACACTGGTATAAGTTGTCACTAACTGAATTTATGCACGGCTAGCTGTAGTCTTGCAGAGCCAGACCTCCTCCTCTTTTTCATTGTGACGTGATTGGTCAGAAAAAATAAGGTCTGCATGGTGAAGTCCATATATGTAGTTCAAGCACCAAGTTTTGGTGGATTTGATATCGGTTAGTAGCTAGCAATATATCACATTGGCAACACGTAGCTACATGCTTTTTTACCTACAAAACTTGAATTAACATTTGCAGCTAGCTAGCTACAGCCTTGGTAATAAGCTGAAACATTTTCTTTCAAGCACAACTTGATCAAATAACTGACCAATAGTAATGATGTCATAATGAAAAAGAGGAGGTGATAATAGTCTGGCCATGCACACAAGATTAGTTTTATGACATGCATGGCTTCAAATTTGGCTATTAGCTGCAGCTAGTTAAATCTCACCTTGCAATTGGCTAAGTAACTAACTATTGCTTGCCACAGGGAATCTACTCAATATCATAGTGTGCATGCCATGAAATGTGAGTATAACTACCATACTTCCATCATGGATATTTCACAGTTATATATCTAACAAGAATAAGCTATATATAGCTATCTGTGATACATGGATATATACACGAGTCATAGCTATATACTTATATTAGCTACAAGATGGAAGATGACAGCTAACTACGTAGCTAATTGGGGTGAGCCTTAGCGAGCCCCACCATATGGGATCAACAGTGAAATCTGTCTTCTTGCTTGCTTGCTTGCTCACTCACTCGCTTGCTTGATACATCAAAATCCCTTTATATGGCTGAAAGCCGTTTAAGTGCAAACCAACATTACATCAAACATTACATAAAACATGTGGAGTGCTAACCATAGCAAGCGAACCATTAAATGCTAACCATAGGCGTGTATATACCATTCAAGTGCTAACCATAATTTATTAACCACAATGTGTGAATACAACTTTCTACTCAAAGCCTAGTAAGCAATAGTAAAGCTGATCATTTGATGTTAGGATTGCATATAGCACTGAATGGCTAGATAGATACATTGAAGTATAGTATCAGCTGCCTTGCCACCCTATAGCCAGCTGCATAATTTTCTACAATATAAAAGATAGATGACTATTAAATGTTGTTTATAAAAGATATAAGATCTTCCTTATAAAAGCTAGTTTTCATGAAATACCTACCGGCTATACAAATTTTTAAGACCATCATGTAGATAGCTACACTGAGACTGAACTGTACATGTTTTGTTCCCTGTGCTTATAATTATTACAATGTTAAATTGCATGTGAAGGTCATCAGTGGTAGCTAAGTGTATACATGCATCTATCAAAGCACCAGGCTCGCCCCTCAATGCTGTGCATTTCCCCTAGTATACTTATTCAAAAGTTAATGTGCGATACTCTGTACATGTACATGTATTAACAGGCGTAAGGTCCCTAGTGGGATAGTATCATAATGAGTATAATGCTGTAATGCTCCACTGACATCATGTGTTGTGCATAGCGGCAAGTCAACCTCACGTGCGGGATGTACACCTTAGAGGCGGGACTGGGTGGCACCACCATAAAAGTAAATACTTCTGTTTTTTTTTAAATGGCGGAATTCTCGTCGATTACTGCTATTAGCAGGGAACTGCAAGGCCTTACTCTTACTGGAGTTAAGCGTGTTGATAACCAGCCGCTCGGAAAAGGTTCATATGGACAAGTATTTGCAGTAAAGCATGGAAGGGAAACTTACGCAGCAAAGCAAATCCACTCAATACTTGTTGAAGCGGTTAGTCCCGAGGAAAAACGAATAGTTAGAGATAACTTTCTCAAAGAGTGTCATCATTGTAAGAACCTTGATCATCCGAACATCGTACGATTCATTGGAGTCTATTATCCTGATCCACATTCCATCTTGCCGGCAATGGTCATGGAGCTGATGGATACTAGTCTAACTGAGTACGTAATTAAAACGCCAAACATCAGTATGAAGTTAAAGGTCTCTATTTTACATGACATATCGCAAGGTTTGAGCTTTCTTCACTGTCGAGTTTCTCCTGTAATACACCGCGATTTATCCCCAAACAATATTTTACTTTCTCGAGATTCAGTTGCCAAAATAAGTGATTTGGGTGTAGCTAAAGTAGTGAAGGCTGGTACTAAAGGTACACAAAGTAAACTAACTAAAGCACCAGGTACCACAGATTTTATGCCTCCTGAGGCACTTGCTGATAATCCCATCTACTCCACTGGCTTGGACATTTTCTCCTATGGTGGACTAATTCTTCATGTGGTTAACCAAGTATGGCCTGCACCAACCAATCTTACTGCATTTGATCCTAAGTTGAGGCAGGTTAAAGGGTTTACTGAAGTTGAGCGTCGTCAGAAATACCTTGATAGGATAACGGCGGAAGCTGAAGTGTTGAAATCATTAGTGATTCGTTGCTTAGATAATGACCCAGCAAAGCGTCCTACTGCAGCAAATGTACTGGAGATGTTGAAAGGATTAAAAGTTTGTACCATACTATAGAATATTAATTTGCATTGTGCAGTATAGTTATAAAGCTTATTCAAGGGTGGGTCTCTCCTTAACTGCATGATGTTGTCACCATTGGTCTGAGCATTCAATAGTGATTTTGAATTTCTCCGGCAGGTATATAAGTCTTCTCACAGTCCCTATAGTAGGATAGTGTTAGTGAGATTTTGTCTTAAGTTTTGTATCATTACAAGGGTTGGGAATCTTGAAATTGTATCCATAAGTTAGTAACTAAAACTCATGATTTTAAATGATCAAGACTCACGATAGTGAGTCGCGAGTCGAGGCCAAGAAGAAGTGCAGCAACGTGACCATTGAGTGAGTTATTTACACGTAGCACCGCCCTCAAACTCGCAAATGCTCTAGCTAGTGACAAAGTCAATCATAGTTGTGAAAATATGCTATAAACTATTGTATGTCATTTAAGTAGTTAAAAAGATTTTTGATAAGTAACTTCTTGGCCTCAACTGATATCAAAGTTTTTGGTCGCACATACCTATTTGCAATGCTGCTTCTGATTGGCCTCGCACTTTTTTATACCCAGGGTGTTTTTGTTTAGCACATCACTACTTTTTTGGAAGTATAAACACATGTTATTACTAGCAAGCAGCAGAGAAGTACTGCATGGGCATAACTTGTACTTGCCTAGCGCACAATATTGCAAATTAAACTTTGAAGCTTAATTTTGAAAACCTCAGGCCCGAGATTTTTCTAAGCTTTCACTATACAGAGTGATACATCAATATAGATTGTATATCTGAAAGTTTATGCAAATCATTTGAAGGGGGTCCAAGTTATGACAACTATCAACCTGCAGTGTAATAGCCCTTCTCAAATACATTCAAGTGTTTACTTCAGACTGATAATAGTATGACAGGTAGAGCATATATAGAAGAAGTGCTGATACAAATTTGGCTGAAATCCATGAAGAAATGAGTGAGTTATTAGACAAACAAGTGAATGTATAAAAAGAGAGTTTTAAAAACTTCTGGGGTTCACGAAAGCTCCCGCAAGCCCCTGAAAAAGTGTGCAATGAAAATAAAAGAAAGAAAAAAACGACTGCCGCATAAAAATTTTTGTGATGACAGGAAGGCATTTATAAGGCTGTATCAGAAGAATGGCTGAATAGATTTCTACGAACTTCAGGATATTGATTCTTCAAACAATGAAGGTACTAATGGTCTAGTAAATGGGCGAATTGGGCAGGAAAGGATGGTTCGTCGTGCGAAGTCGCACAACGGGTGCCATAAAACTCGCAATGGCTGGTACTTAGGAATGGTGGCACCTATTTCCTCCATTCTCGGTAGTAAGAACGTTATGGGTCAGTAATAACTAAGCGATAGCTTTAATGGTGGCTTTGGCCACCTTTTTCACACCATCGCTAGACAGATGCACAAAGCATCGAGGGGCGAGCCTGAGAATGCATGCATGCTTAGATATTTATGATGCACGCTGTATGGTCACGTGGGAAAGCGGAAGCATACAAGAAACGTATGCAACAACGTGTCAAGACGTGGTGAGTCATGGCGGATGAAGATGTGGCAGTGTCAGAGACGAGGCGTCGTCTTCGCCCAGGTGAGTCATGGCGGATGAAGATGTGGCAGTGTCAGAGACGAGGCGTCGTCTTCGCCCATTACAGTGCATGGTGTAGTCTTTCTTCTCTGTTCATCTTCTATGGCATGGTTGCTACACAAGGTCCTCACTGTAATCTACACCTGTGGCATGGTCGACGACACGAAACATAAGGAAGTCATGTAATGTACGACGTTTATTTCCCTGGCAGTAATTTTACCCCGTTGTTTTATCCGTGACACGAACCATTACACACACCTAATATGGAAGTGCAGTAATCTACGCCATTGACTAATCGTGGCATGAACCATTACAAACGCCTAATATGGAAGTGCAGTAATCTACGCTGATTAATCGTGGCATGAACCATTATACATGCCTAATATGGAAGTGCAGTAATCTAAGTCATTGATTAATCATGGCATGAACCATTACACATGCCTCATATGGAAGTGCAGTAATCTACGCCGTTAACTCAGCCGTGACACGAACCATTACGCGCACTTCTATGGAAGCATAGCAATTGACGCCAACCGTATAAGGTGAATGTTTAATTCTACGCTCAAAGAAAGTGTAAGGTATCCGTTTTATCGTAAACGTGACCATTACACCAGCGACTCGCTAGTGTGGGGCTCGCTCAGGCTCGCCCCAATTATTAATAAAGGTGGCCAAGTGACAAAGCCAATCATAGTTGTGAAAATATGCTATAAACTATTATGTACCACTTTCACACCTCAGATCAAAGGAAACAACAGGGCAATATATCTCATATTCCCTCTTCACCAGGGCATTATAATGATATTGCCCTCTCCACAGGGCATTATAATGATATTGCCCGGGAAAGTTGTTCCTTTGAACTCTTTGATCTACTCTCTGATATACAAACTGAAGTGGAACTACACTCTTTATATAGGCGCGTCAATTCGATATCGATTGTGGGTTTTAGTTTTAAAGTTTAGGCAGGTTTCTAGTCGTCATTTTTAGGCCTAAAATCGTTCTAATTTATTATCTACTAAGTTTAGAAGTATATTTACCAAAGGGATCTCAGTTTGAGGTGAGTTACTTGCACGACAAAAACAATCTGTTACCATGTGCTCATTATTCTATTTAAATGACACCACTAACCTTAATTTATCCATCGAAGCAATTTAAAGCAAATTTTCAACCGAAATAAGTCTTTTAGTCTTGTTTGTAGCTTGTAAACTTGTTTATAAACCCACAATCGTTGCGACTATGTGTGCGAGAACGTCATGAAAACATCATATCTAAAACTCACAATCGAAACTCACAAGCCACATTATAAATACAATCACCGCAAATTGACCAAGCTCTTAGCTTGAGCTGTTGAGTCAGCTCGCTAAGGAAGTGGTACATAATAGTTGTAACACAGGCACTCGTGGCCTGCCTGATATGTACACCCGAAGCCCGAGGGCCGCAGGCCCGAGGGCTGAGGGTGTACATATCAGGCAGACCACTCGTGCCTGTGTTACAACTATTAAATATGTCATTCAAGTAGTTAAAAGATTTTTGATAAGTAACTTCTTGGCCTCAACTGATATCAAAGTTTTTGGTCGCACATACCTATTTACAATGCTGCTTCTGATTGGCCTTGCACTTTTTTTATACCCAGGGTGTTTTTGTTTAGCATTAGCTATACTGCTATGCTACCAGGGTAGTTTGAAGATGTCTAAGAATACTTTAAATAATTATTTTAAAAAGGGAATAGGGATTGGAAACAGGGAAAAGATTTTGCCACAAGAGAACACTAAAGCCGAATTCTGGCATGAGATAATTGATAAAAGTTTAATCCTTACTTTTGGCCCATGATTTCAGTAGATTAGTAGCTGTGATCAAGCCAAAGTAGCAACTATCTCATGCCAGAATATGGCTTTAGTGTTCTCTTGTTTGCTTTTTGTGTGTGTTTTTAATCATATAATCTATCTGTTCTTGCCTAAAAACATTACAGGCACCTGCTTTATTAGTTTTTACAGGCACTTGTTAACAAGACGGTTAACATGGCAAACCAGCTGTATAGAGGTATGCACAACTTACGCCCTAAAAATTTATTCTAAAAAAACAAAAAATTTACTTAACGGTGAACGGGCTACTGAGCTTACTCGTGAAACTACTCAATGAACAATGAGGAAGTCAAGATTTTATGAAGCCAGTGTTTCACTGGCTCTGACACTGATGTCGATGCCATAGGTGAACGGGCTACCGAGCTCACACAAAATACTACCTGAGGAATAAAGAAAAGTTCAAGATGACAACACCAGGCCTTTTAACAACAGGAAAGGTTATTATTACCAAAGAAATTACAAAGAATAATCTTGTTGCTGCCATGAGCTACCCTGACTGGAAGTACCGAGTAGCCCCAATTATAATTGGCCCTTATGTTTCTTGCTTGGTTGAGCAAATTTTTGAGTATTTTTAGAAAAAAGTTTTGGGGCGCGTAAGTTGTGCATATCCTCTATTATAGTGAAATACATTCGAAAAGCATCGAAATGTATATATTTGTCAAAGTTATATATTGGCATGTATTATGAAGTTCACAATGTAATTAAAAGTACACGCAACAAGTTGATGTTCTACCATCTAAAAACCAGGCGATGTGTAAGTTAAACCACTGTTAATCAACTTCTATTCAGTGTATTGTAATAGTAATTAATGACGTCACGAGTAAGTCATGTGAGCAAAGACTCATCACTAAGGAGCACATAGCAACGCATACAAATTTAATTCTTTTGTTTAAACCGGCTTTATACTCCAGTATAGTGATAAAACTTTTTAAAAGTAGTACAAAGTTGTTTTAAGCCGAAATTCTTATTGTAACACTATAGGCTAGTCTTGTATTATAAGCTCCGCAACCCGCACAGCACACCCACTTTCAAAACTGAAGCACTCTGTCTTGTTAGTAATGTACAGCTGTTCAAACGCCTTTTACTATGGAATGAACGGCTAACACTGCATTACCTTGTTCTTATTCGGCAGTTACTCACGACGCGCTTCGTTACTAAGGCCCCACCCATCAGTAATATCGATAGCAAGTGTCATAGAAAAGCAGTAGGACTAATTTGATTGGTTATTCAGGCTTCATTTCACGTGAATAGTTTTTAATAGCCTGGGGGGCGGACACACACACACACGCAAACACACACACACACATACCGACGTTTTCACGAAAACGATTTCAAGAAACCAGGCGCGTGCCTGGTTTAAAAACATTGCATCTGTTAATAATATTAATGGCGGGCGCATAACTAATTGTGTCACATGTGCAAGTGGCTGTTTTGTGTGACGACTTAAACAGAAGGTGCAAGTTTATCGACAACTTCTTTCATGATTTTCTTGCCTTTTTAAAGGAACGGAGAAAGAAAAAGGACGATAGTGAAGGATGAAAAGAATCACAATGGCGCAGTGGATGAACTCTTCATCGGTACAACAGTTCGTAAATCAGACGCAATTACCTTTGTTCTGTGAAATTTCTGGAGCTCTGCACCTAGCGCTAGTGGGCCTTACGGCAGGCAGGCTGGCGCATGGTACATATATGTACATACATAATATTACATAAAATTATAGGCTATATATAAGGGCATGGTGTGCCGAGCACACCAGGCGTAGCCTTAGTAATGAAGTGTCTCATGAATTCCTGCCAAAGAAGAGCAAGGTAATGCAATATTTCACATTCATTGTATAGTAAAACGCATTTACATTACTAACAAGATGGCGTGCTTCAGTTTTAAAGTGAGAGTAGTGAAGCATTTAGAAGGAAAGTGGCTTATAGTGTTACAGCAATAATTTATACATTTAAATAGAAGACTCTGGAATATCAAGCTGGTTTAAACATAAAATAGTTGCTACGTACATATATATGTGGTCCTTAGTGATGAGTCTTTTTGTTCATGTGATTTCCTTATGATGCCAGTGTAAAATGTGTATAAAAATTTCTTTTCTGTAAAGCGCCGAATCGTTTTTTGTATAATTCACATTACAAATTGAACTCACACTATACAGCTAATTATGTACATCAATTTGAGAGCTCATTATGCTTATTTATGCCATTGCTATACCATGGATTGTCACCTAGTACCCACTAATCATCTTTTCAATACATTACTGTGTTAGCCATTCTATTGTGCTTGGAAGAATTAACGGTTAACTAATAATACGTTTGTTTTCTTTTTGCATACCTATTTAAGTGTATGCATAAAATAGCAAAAATACGTACTAACCAAGCAAGGGATGCTTATTGATTCTGCAATTATTCATAAGTGTTCCATATTGATACTAATGAAACAAGGGCACATAGTGCACTGATACTCCCCACTAGTTCTAGCCACAGATTGAGCATTGTAGGCTATTGAGCAGTGCTGCAAATAGCAGCTGCATTAAGAAGCCTGTGCAACTACTATTAATTGCAATTTAAACGTATGACATCATTTACTTAGGTGACTTTGCCACAAGGATAAACGATATATGCAGTATCTGTAAATTGTCTGGATAACTACATCTTCGAAAACATCTCGTGTTGTCATAATTTCCACCTTTTTGCAAGGTGTATCGTCACTAAATTTGTAGTCCAATGCAAGGAAGGGGCAAAAAGACGCTGTTGTAAAATTTCGTGTACCCATATGAAAAATTTAGAATACAGAAGTGAAGTTTTTCCAACATAGCTTCTCTATCAAGCTTCAAATCGCTTCATCCTTTTACAGGTAAGCATAGTGTTATATTGCGCTATTATGGATACCCATTGTGTGCATGATACCAACTTGGTCGCTTAGAAATGGCCTAAGCCGTAAAAATTATTTGAATACATTTTGAAAGATAATTATTCTTACAAAAACATATCGAACACTTCAAGCACCTACGTATGTCGATGGATAATTACATTGCTCACCGTTAGGTACTACACTGTAACCACCCGTCGCGCCATTAAACACAGGCAAAATTTTTTTGGTACGACTACTGTATACTCCGCCCACCGGCGCTTCCGGCGTGGGGGTATAATGATGTTCCATTATAGCTAGTATGTTCCATAATTGATGTCACATACGTGTACTTTTTAGAGTTTTACATGTAACTTCAGGATCATTCATATATGCTTATATAGATTCCGTTTAGAGGTTAGGCATAATAGCCCAGTTTCACGCAAGAGCCAAGGTATGTTGCGATTGTAAAGTGGTTGCTAATTGAGGTTGCACAACATCCGGTTGCCACTTGGAGGCCGTGAAATGTATTGAAACCTATGGGACCCGAGCTTTGGGCGTCTCGGGTGCCTAAACCATACCGAATTTCTTAATTGTAAGAACGAATTTGTATAGTACACACCGCGCTCGAGCTGATGATATGCGAAAGGTGACGCTGCATTGTAGTATCAGCGAGAACCAGGCGATATTCTGTGCACATGTAAGCCATAAATAGCGAAAACGAACTATATAGTTTCTCTCTTGCCGTTTGATGGCCATAGTATAATTGTAATGGTAGTAAACAGGCCAGTAGAGGCTGCCACGATGTAGTATAGGCCTGAAATTGCGTGACTTCCACGGCCCTTGCAACTCCATTTGTCCCGTAGGCCTTGCACGGATCTTCGGGATACTAGGGTCCTCTACCACCAATGATGATGCCATAGACTCGTTTTAATGTTAACAAACGAAATATTGAACTTGTTTTCGCTTTGAAATATCGTTTATGATTCGCACGCCCACAGAATGTCACCTGGTTCCCGCGGATACTACAACACAGCGTCACCTTTCACACATCATCAGCTCGAGCAAGACTTGTACTTCACAAATTCGTTCTTACAATTAAGAAATTCGGCATGGTTTAGGCACCCGAGACGCGCAAAGCTCGGGGTCCCATAGGTTTCAATACATTTTACGGCCTCCAAGTGGCAACCGGATGTTGCGCAACCGTCGTTAATTGAGTTCATTAACGTTCCGTAAATATTTTAGCTTGCATGAAACTGGACTATTAGATTAGAGACTATAGTTTATAAAGAGAGCATAGCTAGTAAATGATATGTAGGTAATTTATGCTATTGCCTGTTCCTTTTACGTAGATGGTAAAACTTTGTATTTTCTATGATTTTTACAAATTCTTTTTAATACGTTTTTTCAAGTTTAATGGTACTTCAAACAACGACAATTGGGCAACAATGTGCCTTTATTGTAAACATGCCATGTGCGGTATGTAGAATTCTCATATTTTATACTTCTAAGTCCTTAGTAGTTTCTTTGAACCAGTGAAACCACTGTTTCTCCAGACCCCCTTGCTATGCAGCTGAGTTGCCTTTGACAACTAAAACCAATTAAATTCAGTGATCTTCCTATGCCTCTGCTGCGGATGGCCTCTATACTTTGAAATTGCTTCCTACACCCCAGACCTCTATCTAAGGGTTATATTGGCATCTAAAGGATATTTTTCAGTAGGTAATTTTGTCAACCCCTACATGTGTATAACTCTTGGTAGTGGTTATGTGTTTTATGATGGTATGGATGTTAAACTTACTTTACGTACATGGCTGCAGAACTTGGTCTTGATGCAGGTACGTACGTATGCTCCAAAAACAGGATTAACAATACTGACTCTTTAAAATCTTCACCAACTGAACTTCATATCTGTTTTTCTCTATGTCAGAGATTCAGATATGGAGAATAGAGGATATGCATACAGTACCGCTCACTTTAAACTTGACACACGCGTGTGTGCACACGCGTGCATGCACACGTTTAACGCGTGTAAAAGTAAATAATTTGGCGTGTATCGTCAGTGCTGCACGCGAATTTGGCGTGCGGAACACTAGACATGCACGACACAAATACGCCCGCTACGTGCACACGCGTGGCACTCTAGACGTGCACTAAACTAATATGCCCGCTACGTGCGCACGTTCTGCCATCTAACACGCGTGGCACTCTAGACGTGCACCAAGCTAATATGCTCGTTACGTGCGCACGTTTTATCATTACACATGCACGTACAGTATATTGGCATAGGAAATGCAGCTGGTTCACGTCACAATACTACAAATCCTACAGTACAACGGCACCCGGCAGCATTATCAGACAACTGACCAGTCAGCTGATTGAACTCACTGATCACGTGCCTTTGCCGTATATTAAAACCACACTTACCGGAAATTCATTTCTTAAAAATGGCGAGGATGAGTCTAGAGACGAGGAAGAGGGTGCTAACCTTGGATGTGCCATAATGTTAACAGCAACGCAGCAGTGCAGCAGTGCAGGATAGATGTGCAACATGACTGAATGGCGACTCAAAGTATTAGAATACACGTGTCCACTTGTGTAATTCCGTAACTCGCCGTAAATTTTTGTTATTTACTCAAAATTGAAGATACTATAATTTTCCATAATGTAGTAACTATGGTGTGAACTACTCGTGTATGGCAAGGACAATAATGACACGCGAAATCTACTACTGTGTACAGCGTATGGTAAGTCTTGAGAGTCGTACATGTGTCTAAATGCACAAGTGCAGTTCGTGCAAACAGTTAATGCATGAGTGTTCTTTTCATGCACTGAACTTTGCACTCGTGCATAATATGCACGCGTCGAGGCACGCGTGCAGTTCAAGCTACACACGCCAACAAAATGAACGTCTCGTGCGTGCACGCGTGCAGTTCAAGCTACACACGCCAACAAAATGAACGTCTCGTGCATGCACGCGTGCAGTTCAAGCTACACACGCCAACAAAACGAACGTGTCGTGCATGCACGCGTGTAATTTCCAATGGTAATACGTCATAGGTCTGTCGTGCGCACGCGGAAAATGTTGCGTGCGTTTTTGAAAACGTGTCGAGCCGTGCAGTTGCTGCACGCGTGTGTCGTCAAGTTTAAAGTGAGCGGTACTGTACCTAAAAACCAAGAACAAAAATTTTAAGGCTCAACAGTGAACGACTATCAAGCTCGCACGCAATACTACCTGAGGAATGGGAAGAAGTTACATAAGATGTGGTGACACATCCTCTATTACAGAGTCTGTCAACTTAAATTTATAGATATTTTACAGAGTTAAACAGAATCAGTCTCTGTCTGTACTTTAATACTTGTTTTGCTGTGATACTAATACTGGTTGAGTAATCAGGACAAAACTGACAAGTTTGTTACCAATAAAATACATATGTTTAATTGTTTATGATAAATATTTTATAGGTACGTAGTTATAGCCACAAATCATTAGTGCATGCACGTACACTAGTATGTGCACACATACACACAATGCGCACAACTGCACATAAATATGTACTCATTTATTTTAGATACAAGGATGTGAGGTTATTAGTTACAGTGAAAGGATGTCATCTGTGGCCATGGGTAAGAAGTTAATTTTAAGTTTTAGAATAATTACTGTGATAGTACATATATATATATACGTACATACATGTGTGGACAAAATTTATTTTAAGAAACCAGGCACCCACCAGAAAAAATTTAATGAAAGGAGGACTTTATAAGGTTGTAACAGAAGACTGGCTAAATTGATTTTGATGAACTTTGGATTACTGATTCTACATTAAACGAAGGTATTAATTCTCGCAAATCGGGCAGGAATGGATAGTTTGTCGTGGTCATGCAAATAAGCGCCATAAAACTCGCAATAGCTGTTACTCAGGAATGGTGACACCAATTTCCTCCATCATTAGTATATTGATTCTATATAATAAGAACATACTAGGTCAGTAACAACTAAGCGATAGCTTTTATGGCGGTTTAACTACAGCGTCTTCAAGTTTATGAGCGGTGCTACGTACATGTACACTGCTTAGACTCTCATGCAACATGAAAGTCTAAGCAGTGTACAGCATTAAAATACAAATGTGATGGGCAACAAAATACAGGTGAGCAATTAAAAGCACAAGTAACACACATTAAAGAATGAAATACATACAATGAGCAATTCAAAAGCACAAACATCCCACAATGAACAAAAAGACCCGAATATAATATGCGTAAGGTAACAACACAAGAATACGAGCAACATGCATTCTGGTTAGGGTAAGAGTGTGATCATACTTCAATATGCAGAGTATTAGCTAGCAACGTACAGCAAGAATGTGCGATATGCAAAGGATGCTAAAATATAAAGCAGCGGCAGTACTAGTTACAATATAAAGTGGAGATAGTATCCACACATGTAGCAGTACTCGCAAATACACAGCAGTATCACCCACGCATGTGGAAGTACCCAGAGAAAAATGCTCTAACTAAGCCGCCATAAAAGCTATCATTTAGTTATTACAGACCCAGAATATTCTTACTACCTGTATATAGAATCAATAAATTGAGAATGGGGAAAATCGATGCCACCATTCCTAAGTACCAGCCATTATGGCACTTGTTCATGCGCTTGCGCATGACGAATCATTGTTTTCAGTCTGATTCGCTTGTTACTCGAGAATTGGTACCTTCATTGTTTGTAGAATCAATAACCCGAAGTTCATCGAAACTGGTTCAGCCAGTCTTCTGATACAGCCTTATAAAGTCCTTCCTTTCACTTTTTCTTTCTTTCTTTCATTTTCATTGCACACTTTTTGTGGGCTTGCGGGAGCTTGCGTGAACCCTAGAATTATTATTTTCAAACGCCCTATTTGTACATTCATTTGTTTGTCTAATAACTCACTCATTTCTTCATGGATTTCAGCCAAAGCGCACGCCTGGTTTAAAAAACCGTGCGTACGGTATATTGATGTACCTCTCTATTATGTTGCTAAAAGGATTTTTGATAAATACTCAGTTGATATCAAAGATTTTGGTTACGTACGTTTCCATTTACAATGCTGCTTCTGATTGACCTTGCACTTTTTAAACCAGGCACGTGCTGACCAAATGCCGGCGCACATGGTTTCTTGAAATTGTTTTCATGCCCCCCAAGCTATTAAAAACCATTCACATGAAATTAAGCCTGAATAACCAATCAAACAAGTCCTACTGCTTTTCAGTTTCTTTATACGACACTTGCCATCGATATTGCTGATGGGCGGGGCCTTAGTAATGAAGCGCATCGTGAGTTACTGCCAAAGAAGAGTAAGGTAATGCCATTTTAGCCTTTCAATTCACAGTAAAAGCTGTTTAACCAGCTGTACATTTCTCACAATATGGAGCACTTCAGTTTGTGTTGCAGTAATTTTATCACTAAAGTACTGCAGTATAAAGCCGGTTTAAACAAAAATTAAAATTGTATGCATTGCTATGTGTTCCTTAGTGATGAGTCTTTACTCATGTGACTTTCCCATGATGTCATCAATTACTATTACGATACATGTGCCAGCATGCAGTGATATATTGGTAATGGCTGGTAGTTTAGAAAAATGTAACAACAGCATACTTATATATGCCAAATGTTCGAATATTGAACACCCACACAATGGATACTTAATGCATCCATTTACATGCCTATAATGATAATTTAAGTTAAATAAGTAGGCAAAGTAGCTGAAAGATACATGCACCACCATGGTTCACATAGATATACATAGGTACCGCGATTGTAACTTGCTGCTGGTTGGAACATTCACCGCAGATCCATCGGACGCACACAATCACAACACACATACACACACAGTTTGTAGACAAATGCAGCTGGTACGTGCCTGGTTTTAAAATGTTTATCAAATTTAAGAGTAAGTATATGTAATTTTTAAATTTTGCCAGAGTGACCTTATGCTTGCACAACATGGTTGTGTAACAAATAGTTAATGTATTAATTAATACAAGTAATGTAGTTTCAACTGGGATGTACCAGTGAATGAGAGGTTGCTGCTGGCCTGCTTTTGTGTGTGTTCTTGTATAATTGTGCAACATGTTTTATCTGTTTTTAGGCCATATTAAAATACCCACACCCTATTGCAGTAGTATAAGTGACACTTTTATGTTACTGGTGGATAGGATTGGATTTAAAAGTTCTAAATCATGGTTGTCTCATGCACCTGTTGAAGAGTATGTTCATAGGGGTACTTTACTAGTGGGGCTTACTGAGACTGAGGCCAAGGAAACAAAGCAATATTATAGTCCCACTCTGAACTACAAAACTTTGTCATCAGAGAATGTTGTCCAACTGTATTGTAAACCTGAAGATGTTTATCCACTAACCTTGCAGCATAAAGGATTTTTAATGGGAATAAAGTCAGCATTTGATCAATATCGAATGTCTAAATGTTTGCAGTTGGCTGGTTCACCAATTAATAATTTACTCTCGAGCGCTCGCTACAGGCTCAATAAGAACTTCAGTAGTTTATGGAATGCATAGCTATCGTGCACTAAAATATGCAGGTAAGCCTTGGATTCACCAATGTTTCGAAAGCACTATTTCGCCAAACTTTTTTACTGCCAGAGTTTTTACTATACGGTAATTTACTTAACAAAACTTGTATCAAAACAGGAGCTATGAATTCTTGGTTGCAGAAGTGTATATTTAATCCTTGCTATAAACTACTACCATATTTAATAAATTTGTACATAAATTTGATAAGCAACTGTAATGTATTCATGTACTTGTGCAAGGTGTTTTCTATTCCATTTAGGCAATACAGCTATGGCTTTAAGTGACACGTTTATGTTACTGGTGGATAGGATTGGATATAAAAGTTCTAAATCATGGTATTCTCGTGGATCTAGTGAGGAGCATGTTCACAGGGGTACTTTACTAGTGGGGCTTATTGAGGCTGAGGCCAAGGAAACAAAGAAATATTATAGTCCCACTCTGAACTACAAAACTTTGTCATCAGAGAATGTTGTCCAACTGTATTGTAAACCTGAAGATGTTTATCCACTAACCTTGCAGCATAAAGGATTTTTAATGGGAATAAAGTCAGCATTTGATCAATATCGAATGTCTAAATGTTTGCAGTTGGCTGGAAACCTTGCTGTTGGAGATGGCATACATGTTAATATCAAAAGTATCCCTTCTCTTGTAAAAGGAATTATTCGATACATTGGGAATTTGCCTGGAGAAGATGGAACTAAATTTGGTGTGGAGATGCTGGTAAGTTGTTGTGTGGTGAACTGTATACATTCTGTTTTGATAAATGTATATGCATTAATTGCTATGCATTAATTGCTATTAGGGCTGGCACAAATGTTTGAACATTTATTTTTCTTATGGTAAATAGTCTGTATTTTATATTTTGATGCTCTTTTGTAAAAAGTACTGTGGTATTATTTTGGGTAATACCACCCACTTCTATTTACTATAAAATTATTATGTCAAACTATCCAATGACTAAAACTTGATTATCATCCCATTAGTCATCCTTATACATAATTTTTATATGGTACAAATTTTTAACTACAATATTGTCCTATTCACTCTTGGTTGTTAATTACATTCCCAGGAAAAAAGAGGTGGAGGAACTAGTGATGGCACTTTTAAAAACACTTTTTATTTCAAATGTGATTATGACTGCGCAGTTTTTGTGTCATTGGACAAATTGGTTCTTCCGTTGGCTGAAAACAGTCAGAATCATGATCTAGACATACATTTGCCACCACCAATGCTGGATGGTGAGCTTAAATTGGGAGACAGAGTGACTGTTTTTAATGAAAACGAAAAACAGTTGACAGGAACTGTCAGATGGTTTGGAGGATGTAAAGGTTCTCAGTTAATACATAAAGTTGTTGGAATTGAAACTGTAAGTGATATATACCACGAGTAAATTAAATTTCAAAAGGAGAATAAGGATCCTGAAAAAAGTAACTAAACAAGGTGAAGAGTCTGTAGCTAATAGTTAGAGCCCGTGATTCTATGACATCCCTATTTTGACTGAAGCATGGTTAGCTATGATTTTAACAGTCAAAATAGGATGTCATATATAGAATCACGGGCTCTGACTATTAGCTACAGACTCTTCACCTTGTTTAGTTACTTTTTTCAGGATCCCTATTCTCCTTTTGAAATTCACAATTCTTTTAATTTACTCGTTTCTTTAGTTTTTTCATGTCCATTGCTGGACAGTGATCCCTAACACAGCACACAATAGCACTTTCCTTTGAATGGAGAAATCCACTATGTTATTGTCCGCTGTATCGTCAAAATAGCTGTCGAGCACCTTCTAATGAACAGCACTCTGACAACGTGGTGCTTTCTAATTAAAGTGCCTTATCTTGGAAAACTTAGTGTTATGCGTGGCACGGAAAATAAAGGACTTGGTCATTTTTTCTAGCAATGAAAACAGAAGTTGCAATAAGTAGTTGAAAGAAGCAGCTCAGTTATAAAACCACTCATTATAGATGGTATGGTGTGAATAACATTTGTTAAATAATGTTTAAGCCATTTTTTGCACAAGCATCTCGTGTGTTCGTATGGCTTCTTGATCTTTATGGAGTTTCAGCAATGAAAGCAGAAAGCAGCTAAAATAAGCAGCTCAGTTATAAAACCGCTCATTTACAAATGATATGGCATGAATAACATTCATTGAATAATGTTTAAGCTGTTTTTTCACACAAGCATCTCGGGCGTTCATATGGCTTGTCGATCTTTATGGAGGAAATTTTGGTTCATATCTTTCAATCGCTTTAGAAAACAAAGTTTTTAAAATATCTCAGACCTGGGTAGCGCCATTTTAAAGATACGCCAGTAGTTTTCATTTGTGGTTTCAACTTCGTGTAGACTGTAGACGTGTGAAAGAAGAAGATGAAGATGAAGAAGACAGAGAAATGGGGGGGTTTTCAACAACAGTAAAAATATGGATACCCTATGCCTAGGCTTTTTATACTTTGGTAATAGTCTTAGGAGCACCAAAGAGGTTCTGGTTGCTTTTTGCAAACCAAGGAAAGCTTTAAAGATGGCTTTGGCGTGCGTTCTATTAGCAAGTTTTTGTTGGATCCCTATTATGAACCACTACCGTGGTTCATGATATAGCGGGAAAGTTTGGCGAATGGATAGATTCAACCATAAGGTAATAATTATTGGACGGTTTTAGTTTGGCAACTCATGGATGATTCACCAAATTCACCAAACTTTTCTGCCAACAAACTTTCCCACTATACGGTAGTTACATAACTGTTGAGATGTAAAATGCTATTTAAACCAGGTTTCTTTAAATTGTTTTTGTGTGGACGCGTGTGTGTGTGTGTGTCCATCCCCCAGGCTATTAAAAATAAGTCACGTGAAATGAAGGCCGAATAACGGTACAAGTTCTAATGCTTTTCAGTTTCTTTATAATAATGACACCTGCCATTAATATAGTCGATGGGCGTGGCCTTAGTAACAAAGTGCGTCGTGAGTTACTGTCAAAGAAGGGCAAGGTAATGCTATGTTAGCCATTCATTTCACAGTAAAAGCCGTTTAACTAGTTGTACATTACTAACAAGACGGAGCACTTCTGTTTTAAAAGTGGGCGTGTACCGTGCGGGTTGCAGAGCTTATAAAAGTTCTCTATATCATCTATGCCTCATTTACGTGCATAAATAGAGGTTTGTGCAAACTGTAAATTAGGGATGGGTGATGCATATCGATATACCGATGATGTTGATACAGATGATTATCAGATTATTATTATTATTGCGATAATGATATATACATTGTATATTGCTAATACTAATTAATGTATCATGCTGTTTTGCTCTACAGGTACTTTATTAATTTCTTCTTGTGGTTAGGTAGTCAGGAAGCCATATTTTGTGTACTTTAACTTTTTAGACAAAGTGTCAACGTATATACTTGTAGCTAATAGAAGTATTTATGAACGGTTTGCTGATAAAGGATTTTACTTGTGGGATACTTTTAGCATTGTTTTATTATTTGTTGATATATTGAGTGTACGGTACAGCTCAAAGGCAACGTCGCACTCGTTCGCTCAACTGTCGCATGAGTATACTCGAACTTGCTATTTACCATTTCGAGTTATAAAGCCTGCCGCTCAAAAGTCTCTCCACACTAGGTTTAGGATGAAAGTTTTCACTATTTTACAAAAAATATGACATTACAAAGCGTTATACCATACTATTAATTCACTGTCGCCTCCACTCGCGTTTGTTTAAATCCGAGCAAGTATTGTGCTTTCCTTTGTCAAAATCATGTTACCCTATTGTTTATTTAAATCGGCATCACGTCCGAGCAAGTAGTGTTTTCAGATCGAATAAAATCACAACTCTTGGAGACTTGTGGCCGTTTCTTCAATCTCAAGTGACACTCAAGGATTCAGTAAACATGAGAAATGGACTCTTGAAATGAAGAAGATCTCTGACGAAGTTTATTATTGTTAGTCCTATTGTATACCATGGCGCAAGTATCAATATAGACTCCTTTGTGCTAGTATTGTAGAGAAGTAAATCTACTCGAAAGAGCCCCGAGTGGGACTCGTCGCTAGCGAGCGCTCGCGACGTTGCCTTTGAGCTGTACTGTAATTGAACTTATGATGTACTGTAGTCTTGTCCTCAGACAGGTCCACACTAATAGCCCAAACACCGTCTGATGACATTAGTTGATTTTCTTGATTCTAGAAGCCAAGATTTTGACTAGCCAAGCAGATTCGAAGGGTCCACTTAAAACATTAGAGGTTTAGCCATACTCTAGCCTATAACAGAAATCTTTAATAGCTATGTGTACAATGAACAGCTTTTCCTATGTGACACCGATATTAAGTAGATTGTGTAACTGTTCGAACTTAATTTTTACTTCCAGAGTCAAGAAAATCAACCAATGTCATCAGACAGTGTTTAAGTTAACGTAACATAATGAGTGTATTACTCTAATATAACAATTTCATTTTTATAATTACGCACCTATGTATTATAATGTGTATTTTCTGACATTTGAATATACTGAATTAGGCAGAAAATAAGCTCCCACGGAATTAATGGTTGGTCACGTGCTGTGACGCATGTGACGTTTTTTGGGGTATATATAGTGGTGGGTCCAGGTGTCAAACACTCTATGCCATGTGTTACTCAAGTGGGCTACTGTGAACTAGTGCGGCCATGACAGAGGAAATTCGACAAGTTTTAAGCGCTATCGACGCACTCGATAAGAAGTTTTCTTCTTCCATTTCCAAGTTAAAGCAGGACGTGACCGCAGGACAGGAGGCGGCCTCGCAGGAGGTCGTCAAAAGAATCAACAAACGGTCCTATCAGTTCCAGAAGAAAGGGAACGAGGCGCAGTTTGTGTTTAATGCAACGGTCGAGGAGCATGTGGAGACGGCAAGGACGGAGCTATCGAAAGTGATGCCGGCAGTGACGGAGGAGCAACAACTCACAATCAAAAAGGCAGTAGCGGAGCTTGATAAAGGTGCGAAGGCTATAGCGACAAGGCAGAACCACATTAGAATAGCAGATCGTTCGGAGTTAGGATGGAGTGTGGTTACGGCCTACGAGAGTGGCAAGTTGGTGGACAATTCCGACGACGTAAAGAGGCTGTTTAAGGCCGAACAAGAGGCAGAGAGGAGGCTGCAAGAAAGGAAGAGGAAGCAGAATCCTGCGATAGGTGCCAGGAAACTGATATTGTGGCATGTCTGTGGGGTATAAGGGTTAATAAGGAAGGTGGTCCTGATCAGGCTTGTTCTCAGTATCAGACTGCAAGTGTTAACGTGAAGTCTTTGAGGGAGTTTTGCAAGTTAACCATATTAGGTAATGCACCTAGTCCAGACCATGGTGGGGATAATGACCAAACGGAATATCATATGCCAATACAGGCGGGTGAAGCAGGGACCAAAATAATAGAGGACACTTCGGAGGCCTTCGATGGGCATGAATTGTTAGATTTGGGTAGGTGTTGGGAGTGGGAAGGGTCCATACCTAACTCACAAATAACAGATGTACAGGGTAGGCTAAAACAGGCTTACATGTTTTGGAGGGATACCCTACAGGCTTCTAGCCCAGTCTTGGACTGGATCCTAACTGGTTATAGATTGCCTTTGTTGTGCACACCTACCCCTTATTGCCAAGGTAATCACCAGTCAGCAATGCGGCATGCAGAGTTCGTTTTCAGAATCCATTGAGGAGCTTGTGGCCAACCGTTGTGTGACGAAGGTAAGCGCAAAGCCATTCATTTGCAGCCCGCTGTCGGTAATGGCGCATTCCAAAGGCAAATTAAGGTTATTGTTAAATTTGAGGCACTTGAATCGATTCCTGCGCAAGGACAAATTTAAATACGAGAACCTTTGGGTGGCTTTATTAATGTTCCAGAAAGGTGATGTCCTTTTTAAGTTTGATCTGAAGTCGGGCTATCATCACGTTGATATTTACGAGCCGCACCAGAAATACTTGGGCTTTGCTTGGCAAACCGAAGGTAAAATAAGTTATTTTGTTTTCTCAGTTCCGCCATTTGATTTATCTTCAGCATGCTATGCCTTCACAAAACTGTTGAGGCCTTTGATTAGGCACTGGCGGAGCCATGGGTTGCGAGCCGTGATTTATCTGGATGATGGCATAGTTGCAGCCAAGGGTTGCGAAACTGCTATGCGTCAGAGTATGAGAGTGCAAAGTGACCTGGCCACTGCAGGATTGGTAGTAAATGACTCTAAGTCCCAGTGGATCCCAACTAAGTGTATTGTTTGGTTAGGCTTTGAGCTAGATTTGGACCAAGGCCAACTGAGAACCCCGGAGGCTAAGTTGCAAGCATTATATAACCAGTTGTTGAAAACAAATGGTGCCAAGCCAATGCCAGCCAGGGCACTGGCCAGTGTCATTGGTAAGATTGTTGCTTTGTCACCAGCTTTGGGTCCAGTGACCCGCCTTATGACATGCAGCATGTACGTAGTGTTGAACTCTAGGAGATCGTGGTGTCAACTGGTGGTACTTTTACCAGAGGCAAAGGATGAGTTATTATTCTGGCAGAGGCAGATCGAGGTGTTTAATGGGCAAAGTATTTGGCCGAGTCCATCAGCAGTCAGGGTAGTGTATTCAGATGCTAGCAACACTGGTTACGGTGGGTATTATGTAGAGCATGGTGGCCATGTTGATAATGGGCAATGGACGGAGCAGGAAGCTCAACAGAGTTCTACATGGCGTGAGCTCAAGGCAGTTAGGTTAGTGCTCGAATCACTTGTTGATAAGCTGCGCAACCAACGTATGCGTTGGTTATCATAACCAAAATGTGATTAGGATTGTGTTGTATGGGAGCAGGAAACTGCTTTTACAAGTTGAGGCCTTGGCTATATTTGCTGTTTGTGTGAGGGGCTGCATTAGGTTGGAACCCGAATGGATTCCTAGGGAGGAAAATGAGAAAGCCGACTATATTAGCCGGCTGGTGGACCACAATGACTGGAGGCTTAATCCTTCAATGTTCAGGAAGCTTGATATCAAATGGGGACCACACACAGTTGATAGGTTTGCCGATGTGCACAACTGTCAGGTGGAAAGATTCAATTTGCGCTATTGGAACCCAGGTTCAGAGGCAGTGGATGCCTTCACATGCGATTGGAGTAGTGGTGTCCTCCCCCATTCTTAATTCCTCGTCTTTTAAGACATGCTCAGGGCACCAAAGCGGTAGGTACATTGGTGGCCCCCCAGTGGTACTCAGCGCCATATTGGCCATTGTTATTTTCAGATGGGACCCACCCAGCCAAGTTTATAAAAGAAATTATGGTTCTCCCGACGTGGGAGTCTCTTATTCTGCCAGGAATTTCAGGTTCATCCCTATTCAATGGGATGCCCAACACAAGAGTTTGGGCCCTGCGGCTTGATTTCTACCGCATGAGTGGTTCCTTTGAGTAAGGAATAGTAGAGGGGCTAGAGGCCGGGCAGGCATGACCTTTGTTGGTCTGGATTCGTCAACCAAGTAAGGACTTGGGGTTTTAGTCACGGCTTGGAAGGTTGGTATGTATGACATTTGGGTGGATGACCTGGAGGGTTATGGGTTTGGTCACGGCCTAGAGGGCTGGTATGTATGACCTTTGGATGATGACCTGGAGGGTCATGAGGTTTGGTCACTGCCTGGAGGGCTGGTATGTATGACCGTATGTTGGTCAGCTATTCCCACTTGTGCTTGATTTTGTGTGTGGGATTTGACACTAGTATCAGTCGAGTTGTTAGGTAAGATAGTGGAGGACGCCGTCAAGTCAAACTCTCTGTCAGACATTCGCCTTGCTACCGCTTGCCTGCTGGCATTTGCAGGTTTCCTTCGCTTCAACGAACTGGTGAATATTAAACCTAGCGACATTGAGGTTCAATGACTTTACATCTGCCACGTAGCAAAACGAACCAGTCCAGAAAAGGGGACGTACTGGTAATAGCAAGGACAGGGAATGCTACATGCCCTGGGGCTATGTTGGAGCTGTACATGCGGCGGGCCCATACATCATGGAATGATAAGCGTTTCCTTTTCAGGCCGATTTGTAAAGCAAAAATGGGAGAAAGGCTAAGGGAGTCGGGCAGTACATCGTATTCATGTTCACGTGACCTTTTCAAGAAAAAATTGGAGACCTCAGGTGAGGACCCGGGAGAGTACGGGCTTCATAGCTTACGTGCGGGTGGGGCCTCTACGCAGCTAATTTGGGGGTTGCGGACCACCTCTGCAAGCGCCATGGTCGTTGGCGGTCCGAAAATGCTATGGACGGTTATGTGGATGATTCTGTGGAGCAGCGGTTGGAGGTCTCAAGGAACTTAGGACTGTAACTTTATGACTCTATCTTTGTGTACCTCTAGTGTTAACATGTGATAAGTAGTAGCCGCACTTGGCCGTGGCACAATGCCATTCTTAAGGGGTCTGCGGGTACGACGGGGTGGGCTACAGACGCATGTATGGAGTGGGAGTGTACTTTTGTAAGTTCCTTGTTACTGATTTTAACTTTGGCGAAGTCATTACATAAGCAGCTAGTTATCATTTATGACGAAAGATAAATAAAAACCTTCATTATTCTGATAGTGAAATCGCTAAAGAAATATAATTAGCAAAAGTCTCATGGGACACACCCTCTTCTTGCAAGGCTTGCTTGTATCATATATCCAAGAGTTAATAATAAAAGGAGAGGGAGAGTATCTAACGCTCAATAGGCCTGTGTAAAATGAGTGCGTAGAGTGCATGGCTTCTGACCAGACGTGTTAATCATATCAAAGAATGTGGCACATGATTGAAGTATGATATCAATTAGTGTTGCACCGATTATCGTGATATTGGCTTATTTTTGTTTATCGGTATCGGCACACTTAGGCATGCTAGTAGCAGATTATTTACTAATTAAATTTTTTGGTAGTTTGCTGGTGGTTAAGAAGCCATATCTTATACAAAGACTGAGGTTAACACTGTAACTTTTCAGACAAGTCTCAGCCTACCTTTATAGAAGTGCTAATTTGTATTTATAAGCTAGTTATGTGATGTATGCTTTAACTTGTGGGTTCTGTAGTTGAAGTTTTCAGTACAGTTATGAACAATAGTGGCTTTAAATCAATAAACTCTATATCGGCTTGGATATCGGTATATCAGCAGATTTGATGCAAAGTTATCAGTTATCGGAAAATCCCAAAATTCCCATATCGGTGCAACACTAATATCAATACTACTTTTTAGCCATATAGTATCTCGTGATCTACGTAGCGTGGTCATGGATTGCAGGAAAAGAAGCCGAGGTGAGGAAGAGCCTCAGCGAAAGAAAAAGTGCCAGACGAAAGTAATGAGCAAGAAAACAAGAAAAACGTTACAAGATTCGATAAGGGCTATTGATACAAGCGTTCTTATGGATGAAGCTGTCGCTTCATTGAAGGAACAGTTTTCAGACGGCCACCTGACGACCTTTGTAAACAAGCTATATGAGGCAGAACGATTATTGAAGGAAGTAGTTGAATATCATCGCAATACTTTTGCAACGCTGCATTCCGAATGCAAAAGGAGAAGAACTCACAAATGCAGTTTCAGCTGAGATGGCATTCATATTGTAGTGCTTTTCTTCTAGAGGAAAAGCACACGCTGGGTACCATTAACTTAGAAGAAGCTATCCATCCTGTCTTCTTAACAAACCTAAGACAGGTATGGCTAGAATTTTGCAAGGAGCAGTCAACACCAGTCCCAGCAAGTAACCCCAGCAATGACGGCTTTGTCATCTGCTGTGTATAGCTCTCTGTTGGAATGTGTATCATTATTTCAATCAAGTGTGCCAAAGTGAAGTAACAGAAAGTTCATGCAGTTCAATTCCTGAAGAAGATGGAGTATATTATCGGTTTGGTGGAGGAGCTCTGTGTGAAATGCTGCATCGTAAATACAAACAGATAAGCAATGCAAGAAACAAAAATTTGATGTCTATTGAAATAAGTATTTTACAAACTATCAACACTAAAGACAAATCAGACATACCTGACTATCTTCAGTCTCTAAACCGTGGGTTTATGTATTTCCCCCCCATCCTACTGCCCATCCCATACTATACACTGGCTTAAAATTAGTGCCCACCTAAAAAATGGTCTCAAAACCCTAAAATTTGGTCACTGGCCAATAACAAGATTGGCTATATGAAAGCTAATAGATTACTCTGTTTGTTGCTGCTAATACAAGACGGAAGCTACAGACAGCAGTGTGTTATAATAAATTGAGTTACATATTTCTCAAAATATTACTCTAAGTATATACATGGCTGGAATTCCCAAATCTGGTCACATAATAGGCCATATAGTTCAATTTGAGAGTTTTCAAAATTCTCTATGGATTGTATCATCAGCATTTTCAGTGTATTAATAACTTAAGAATGTAGCAGTGTTTACCCAAAATTTTCTTCTGCAAAGTGGTATGCTATGTACAGAGATTTGTAAAGTTTGAATGCTATTTTTGTGTCAATCCCTCTATCAAGTACATAGCTTAATGATATATGTACGTAATAATATATATGCCATTATATACGTAGTTATTATCAAATGTTGATGCAGGATGAAAAGGCTTTTTCACAAATAATACCTGGATCATTTCCAGGATTAAATCACTTCTTTATTCCAAAGTTTAATCCTAGTCATCAAGTATTTCTTCCCACTGCTATGATACTTAAATGTGATACTACCGATACTCCTGATGCTGCTAAACAAAAAGCTCCTTATTATTTACGATCTCAATCCAGTTGTGTTGATCCAGAAGTGACTATTGGTACAAAATTAGCTATAGATGCTAGCAAAAAAAACGATTTTTTATCAGGGAAACACAAAGCTTGGGATAGCATAAAAGGTGACCTGAAAAAGCAAGAAGAACTTGCAAAGAGACGAGAGGCTGAGGACCGCCAAAGAAGACAACAGAAAGCCCAAGAGGAGCTAAACTTAAGGGATATTTTAAATGCAACTTATAATGAGCCTCCACTGACAGTACCTCAATCCCGATCAACAGTATCAGATTATCAGTATGACCAGCAGCTGAGGCATGGTATGAGTGTAGAAGAAAACCAGAAGGAGGCCTTAAAGAAAATTGAACAAAGAAAGGAGGAAGCTAGGAGGGAAAAGGAGATAATAGAAAGTAATGAAAGAAGACACCAGATGAAACAAATTAAGGGTCAGTTACAAATAGGGGAAATAGAAGGCTTTGATGATACGATGTTGGATCCCAAAAGACAAGAAAAAATTATGGAAGACCTAAAACGTCAGAATAAAGCAAATCAACAGAACTCAAGTCAAACTGGTAAACCTTATAATGAGTCTCCACCAACAGTGTCTCAATCCCAATCAACAGTATCAGATTATCAGTATGACCAGCAGCTGCATAACAAGCACCAGATGGTTCATCAAGATCCATATGCACAAGGTATGCATCCACAAGATGTTCATTCACAAGGGATGTATCAACCAGGAATGCCTCAACCAGGAATGCCTCCACCAGGAATGCCTCAAGGTATGCATCCACAAGATGTTCATTCACAAGGGATGTTTCAACCACATATTAGTCAACAAGGGATATATTCACAAGGTGCATATTCACAAGATACACCTCAACAAGGCATGTATCTCCCTTCACAAGGAAGCAACATGTCTTCACAGTATGTTCCTCCTCAAGGAATTCTTCTTCATGGTATGTCTGAACAGGATATACGTTCACAAGGAATGCATCGACAAGGTGTGTACCCACAATATCAGCATCCACAAAGTAAAATGCAATCAAATGTGACTCAACAAGACCCTTATCAACAGGGCATACTCCAAGGGTACCAGTATATTCAACCACCCAATAATAGTAATTGGCATGGTGAAAATGTATCATATCCTATGGGAAGACAGCAGTCAGATGGATTTCATCAAATCCTTAGAGCAGAAACAAATGTACCCAATTCCAGTGATGCATCACATATTGTTTCAACTAGGCAGTATCAAAGTACACCACACGATGTGTATAGGCCTCCTGAGCCACATAGACAAATGGAAGCACCTCATAACCTGCCTCCACTAGAAGTAGGAGATGCTGTTCAAAGTAGTAATAACCCTGTTGCTTATGGGACAATCAAGTGGATAGGAGAACTTCCTGGCTCTAAAGAATTGATTGCTGGCTTGGAAATGGTATTAAATTTTTGTCTGTACTTCTAAACTAACATGTATATCATTTAGGAACAACCAGTGGTAGGTGCCACTAATGGCTGGCACGATGGGTATCAATATTTTATGTGTGAGCCTGGAAAAGGAATGTTTATGTGTTTAGGTGCACTAGAGTGGGATGATCGACTCAGTGATGCTCTATCAGTTACATCTAATCGTAAGTTAGTTTAGTAATGCACTACATAATTATGTGTAGCTAAAGCTTAAACTAGGCTTCAAAAATTTAGATATTCATTCATTTTCTTACTATTCATGACTTAAACCACTATTCAAGTATTTGTTTCAAGCGCTTATAAAGTATTTCAATAATTATATAAGCTGCTAAGTCTGAACACCAGAAGTATTACCACTTTGAAAGACCAGAGTTTCAAGTCCAATTTGCATTGTTTGGAAAGGCATAAACGTAGATAATATTACATCAATGTCCCAAGTAGTGGAGTATGTAGCTGTGAGTTTCGTATTCCTTTTAATGACAGGACTGGATTTGATATTGAAGAAAGAGCAGCATTACAGAATACTACAATCTAATCGCATAGCTTGTATAAATTGTGCGGTTAGTAGCCGTGTAATTATTCTCTAATTGCACAGTTACGGCATAGCAACTGTCAGTAATTGCACAGTAAAGTAGCCAGTCAAAATTCACAATTCGGGAAGCCGTTTAAATGCAACAAGCAATGACATAATAAGCAGCGAATGAAATCACGTAGCACTGGAGACTCATAGAAACCGACTTGTATGGCAACCAAGTAAAGGCTACGCGGCTGTGGAGTAGTACTCATTAATCTCTACAAGAATTTCTCAATCCTAACCTTTTAGAATGAATCTCAACTCAATTCTGAATGCGCAGCTACTAAAACAAGCGATACGGAACGGACAAGATTTTCGAGCGTGCCTCAGATAGAAATAAGCGGCGCACCTGAG
Organism: Spongia lamella; assembly: GCA_963930835.1. Lineage (NCBI taxonomy): Eukaryota > Metazoa > Porifera > Demospongiae > Dictyoceratida > Spongiidae > Spongia > Spongia lamella. The sequence goes on from OZ005754.1 coordinate 1,568,240, forward strand.
GTTAGAGTGGGAGTGCAAGTGTCGTGCAATTCGAGAATAATTGTACACGTAACAGTCAAATTGCACTCGGCTTCGCCTCATGCAATTACTTGACTGTTACTGGTACAACTATTCTCAAATTGCACTCAAATGTGTGTGATTACCTATACGAATTAATATTTACTGAATAGTCGAATATTCGTTTGACCCCTACTACAAAAAATAGTTTGAAATTCCATGAGTTGCATAATAGTTAGACACTAAGTGATTTAGGCCTGGGCTATAGCGTCTGAGCTAAGGACCTGAGAGTTACTAAATCACTTACATAACTAGCTCCCATAGCTCGCGGCTATACTGAACAAGAATTGATTTCCTGAGCAAAGAGCTTTCAAAAGCTTCCATGGTACCCACTTGGAAACTAGCAACAGTCTAATACTATATAGCTAGCTGTTACATGTTATCATATTATCATTTCCCTTGGTTACTACATGTTGTTATAATACATCTGTGTTACATCTGTGTGCTTTCTTTTTAGCATTCAATGTGCTAAGTAACTTGTATAAACCTATAACTCCACACTTCGTTCAAGCTCCAGAAGAACTGAATAGAGCTTTACACATTGGAATTAAAGGTATCCAGGGCCATGGCAACTCTTGTTACCTGGATGCCACTCTCTATGGAATGTTTGCTTTTTCCAATACTTTTGATGGTTTGATTTTGGAAAGTAATCCGGTGGATGATTTTGGACTAAAAACTAAGAATACACTTGAGCAAAAGATAGTAAACCCACTAAGAAAGTTAGTAGCTAACCTGTTGATAATCCTTTACTCATGTATGCATGTGTGTACATAGATTGTATGCAGAGTAAAGTGTTGTACTAATTATGTAGCTAGATACGTATGTATAGTAGTATAATAGTTGTATCACACTACGAGTGTGATAATTGTTATTAGCCAAGGACGAGCGTTAATAACAATGACATAAGTATACGTATAATATACTTATATGTAACTGCATGGCTTGTATCACAGCCCTTTGTTGCTCGATTAAGGTTACGGGTAATGCGCTTAATATTCAATATTATTTTTGGTGGCGTGATTATTGTTTTGGCTTAATGATCCATCACAATGCTTCGTTTTACCTCATGGTCAGTATCAGTGATGAATATAAGTATAAGCGATTATTGAAAACCACTTTTAAATCGTGTGGGAAGCCTTTCTTCCTCGAAATTTACCACACGCACAATTGAAATGCACGGCCTCACTATTCATCAAAAATGCCAATTTTCAGCAAGTCTAGCCAATTCTAGCTACTAGTATCGATATAAAGAAACATTATCTAGGTCCTGTCATGGAGATTTTGTGAAATAAACGCTTTGTGAATTCAGGACTAAACTTGTTTCATGCCACCGGCTGTAAGAGCCACTAAAAGATGGCTGCCGACGAGGCTTTTAAGCTTTATGGTCAATTCGTACAGCGTTTATTTCACAAAATCTCCACGACAGGACCTAGATAATATTTCTGTATATCAATAGTAGTAGCTAGAATTGGCTAGACTCGCTGAAAATTGGCATTTTTGATGAATAGTGAAGCCGTGCATTTCAATTGCATGTGTGGTAAATTTTGAGGAAGAAAGGCTTCCCACACGATTTAAAAGTGGTTTTCAATAATCGCTTATACTTATATTCATCACTGATACTGACCATGAGGTAAAATGAAGCATTGTGATGGATTATTAAGCCAAAACAATAATCACGCCACCAAAAATAATATTGAGCACATTACCTGTAACCTTAAGAGTACATATGTTTTATCACACCTCTTTTTTATTGGCTTTGAGCTGATACTGGTGACCATAAGAATGTGTTGTGTATTCACACATTTTGCTCCCATGGAACTACCAACCACCATAATATATATGTATAAGTTATAACACAGCCATGAGAGGTTTGACTGATATATATATACGCACGATGCCTGAGGGCGTGCAGTGCCCAAGGGCAAGTGTGTATGTATCAGAAAAATCCCAAGCGAAGTTGTGTTATAACATTTATAATACTTTGCATAGGCCATGTAGAATATTTTTCTAGCAGGGACTGAAGACTATCACCCACCAGATATTATAGTGCAGTAAATTTTAATTTGTACACAGATATAGAATGCTCTTTACAGAATCTAGCTACGTACATATATAGAGCTTAGCTGTTACTTTTCTTAGAGTACATGCTGTTGTACAAGATGCTGTATTAGCATTACAAGAGGAATTGGCCACTTTACAGAAAATGAGGGGATTAACTAGTGATGAAAGAGGTACTTTATAACATTTTATTTAGCTAGTTTTTATCATTGCTATTAGATCCAGAAGAATTTCTCAACTTGCTATTTAAACATGTACTCCATGTAGATCCATTTATGATTATCAAGTAAGTGTCTGTCCACTCCTGAGGCTATCAATAACTACTCGTGTGAAATGAGGCCTTAATAACCAGTTAAATAAGTTCTCCTGCTTTTGTTTTCATTTTATTATGACAACTGCCATCAATACTATTGATAGGCATGACTTTAGTAACAAAGCACATCATAAATGCCTGCCAAAGAAAACTAAGATACTGCCATTCGTTTCACAATAATAGGCATTTACAAGTAGTAGGTTACTAACAAGACAGAGTACATACTTCAGTTATAAAAGTGGGCTGCCTGCCATTCAGGAAAGAAGACTGGTTTACTCTGTTGACGCTAAGAATTTTGGCTTTAAAATTTTTATCACTAAAAGTTTATCACTAAAGCTGACAGACACACTTTGTTACTAAGGCCAGGCCCATCAATAGTATTGATAGTGTCACATAATGAACCTGAAAAGCAATAGGACTTGTTATTTTGGCTTTATTTCACATGAAAAGTAGGTTTTACTGCCTGGGGTGGGGACACATGCACACACGCGCACGCACACACACACATACATACTGACTTACAGACAAAAACAATTTCAAGGGCATGTGCTTATTGGAAAGTAAATTTAATCTACCATAAGATCCAATAACACTAACAATATGGCTCACATAACTAAGGTGCGTACCGTATAGCGGGTTATTTTCGAAGAGAATTTATTTTCAGATATTCCATTTAGCTGTTTCCCTTCGAAAATAAATTCCACCAAAATTTATATGCAATTATAAAAACCCTACAATTTGAATCTGGTGTACGAAAATAAATTCTTTGAAACATAAATTTGGTATACTTTTCGAAATTTCTTCTTCGAAATTAACCTGCTATACGGTATGTGCCTGTTTTAGTAAAGGAAACTCCATAGTGTAGTGGATAAACCTTAAATATATGCAATTCTCTTAGCTCAGCTAGCTGCGTGAAAATTTTAGACCCATACCCTTAATGTTATTGGATCTTATGGCAGGCCAGCAGTAGCTGTCAGAAACAAGTTTGTGTGGTCACCAAGACAAGTTTTCTATATAATATATGTACGTAGCTATACACATATTCTATGTTAAATCCATTCTTTTGTTGCAGTTAAATAACATGCATTGGTTATTTGTATATATTTTTAATAGCCGGCCATCAGGTACAGATAAAGAATTTTTCATGCAGTTGTTTGTTGGTCCTGATGAAAATGTTCCTATGCCAGACACATATTGGCTGCTTCATAAAACATTTAAAGATGAAAACATTACATTTAAAGAGGTATGTACATAGCTAGCTAGTTAGTTGCATATGTGACCGCCTCTGGGAAAACGTGCCATTTTCGTACTTGTTAATCCATTTCAAAATATTCAGCTAATTATAACACATGCACTGCTGTCTGTAGCTAGCCGGCCATCTTGGTGTTATTAGCAGTGATAAATATTAGCTTTTCATATAATTAACTCTATTGAGATAATTTTTCTGGTGGACACTACAGTAACAGTGTAGCAAGGGAGCAAGTGGGTGGGATGAAGGGGAGAGAGGGGAGGGAGGTGGCTAAAAAACTGTAACGAACTGTTTAGAGTAGGAAAAGCTACCAAAAGTAGCTATAGAAAGCATCTATACCACACCACAATGCCTAGGATGGTGTGTTGCTGTTATGGATTGTAGCTAGCTACCACAGTAAATTTAAATGAATGTGACTGCTAGTACTATGCTTAATCATCCGATACATATCATACCATGCACAACTGTGATGTATCGATATCAATAGGACTGTTTCTTAGCTATCAATGCCCTACTGACTCTGTAAAACAGTATTGTAAATTATGTTTCATACATGCAGTGTCCTCAAAAAATGCTACTGCAAATTCATGGTTATGGGAAGCATTATTCTATTCAGCGTGTTAAACCTACATTGACACTTGATGTTGCAGTTCTCTGTGAGGGCTATGGTAAGTTAAGTATGTGATAAAGACATTAAAAATTTGTAAGTTTGTTTTTCAGCCGGACCATGCCATGTATGTAATAGTCCTGGAAAGAAATTGTGTAATGATTGTAGCCAACTTGAATTTCTAAAATATAACACTCCGCTTTATTTCTGTGAAGGATGTTCAGTGCTATGGCATAGTCATCCTGACAGAGGATCACATAAACCAGTCACACAGAGTGGTACTGCAGATACCTACCCACTAGAGCTTGTATCTGTTATTTGCAAAGGGACCAGTCACTATGTTTGCTTTACAAGAATTACTGGATCCGGTAAAGATGAGTGGGTGTTCTTTGATAGTATGGCCACAAGAACAGGTATGGGATGCTAACATAGATATTGCTTGACTATTATTCTTTTATTTTCAGATGATGAATACTATCTTCCCAGGGTTACTGAATGCACTGATGAAATAAACGAATGGGTGTATGGTGGCAAAGACACATCAAAAATACCTTCAAAGCAACTCCCAGAGCTTGTTCGTCAATATGTGGAAGAATCATATTTGTGTATTTACGCTGAGCTTGGTGGAAATTTATATTGATATGCACGCACTTCTAAACCAGCAGTTTATACTACGTAACTAACTATTCTATCACTAAATAGCACTAGGACATGTTTGATTGTGCACAGCTACCATTAGCTACATTAGGTATAGGTATGTTCAACATGAACATTCACACACATATACATAGCTACAATATTGTATGTAGCTACCTGTGTGCTTTACTATATCAGTATCTATGAGTTGTTAAGCCAGGAACACATCTTAGTTTGGTTTACTTAAAAACCTATGACTACACTATATAGCTATGTGATACTAATGATCATTACAATTTGTAATAATCATACATATATGTATATATGTATGTCAAATTGATGTCACTGTTCCTACATGCACACAAACTTACGTATATTAATATACATTAATGTACACACTGGAGATGCTTTCTATCCATTACCAAAAATAACTGTCAGAAATGTAACTATAATAAATTGCATAAGCTGTGGAGTTAGCTATTTATAGTAATTGAGCTGTCTTGCACAAAAACACATGTAGCTATATGTAAGCAATTTATGGATACAGCTGATGGGTTACTATGTAGCTGGTTAGTGACAATTTCTGCAGTTTGGATGACACTTTGGTCCTTTCCAGTAATTACATCCACAGCCCTGCAACAATAAGATCATTAGCTATAGCTCATAGCTAGCTATGTATCTATGTACTACTGTACGTAAGTAGCTACTTAGCAGTATTTTGAAAATACACCCATCCATGCAGTTTAAAAGAGTGGTTGGTTATGCGCAAAATACTTATTGTACTGCGAGAATGTAGCTACAGGTTTGCATATTAATTCGCAAAGGGAACTTTGTAACTAGCTAGCTATATATACTAACTGGATTTTAGCAAGATGTTTTTAGATGGGTATATCTTGCTTACTTAAGTTAGTCGCACAGGCAGGCCGGTAGCCTGGGTGGAGGCATTGTAAAGGGATGGTTATAGCAAAAGATTCCGTTTAAAGTATATGGTAACCAAGCCCATAGCAATAACAATATGTTATCCCTAGCTTGTATCTTGTATTATAAGCTTATCTGGATAATGAACGTACCAACAGTTACCGATGTTGTATGTGTTGTGACTTTTATGATACTTGTCGTGTGTAGCCGGATCACTAATTATGTGTGACTACTGATCTTTCCAGCCATAGGTCAGACCTACGTAGTGACATAATAAATCTGGTTGTAAGACTAATCCAATTCACCAATATTTCCCTTGTCAAAATATCACGTCATTTGGTATGAAGTAGTTAACTTTCCATTTAACTAGTTGCTTACGTTTGGTCCCCTTCGAGGCTTCTTGGTCACCCAACAAATCTCAGTCTTACAACTACACTGTATCCAGTCACAACCATCTTTCTTCTGTACAATTAGTCCACAGTTTTCATTGGGACAATACATGGCTTCCCCATTCTTGATCATGTCCTAAGATTTGAGCAATAATTCATATTTATCGGTAGCTATAGTTCTTTTTAGCTAATTCTATAATATTAACTGCACATAAAATTGTAACTTCTACAGATATTAAGGCCACTAAAGTTACGTTTATATATAGCCTACACAGGATATAAGGTAAGCAAATAAAGTATACCTCAAGCATCTTTTGTGTTTCTTGTGCAGCTTTGTCATTGGCTGCTTTAATCCTCAGATCTTCTTGATATTCCTTACAGTTCATCTCAGGATAATGAATGGCTTTACACAATAAACAGTTCCTCTTATTGCACACAGGACAATCAAAATCATTGACCTAGAACAAACAAGCTGATCGATACATGTATGACCACAGTTATATATACTCACTTCATCTTCATATACACACCATCCTTTACAATCGGGAGTTTTGCAATGGAAACTTCTTGTTTGTCCCTCAGCAAAAGCAAGTCCTCGATTGTGTACTTTCTCCAGTTGTTCTTGAGTAAGGAGCTGTTATTATATGATTACAATGAATAACTAGCTGGCATGCACATACCTATAATATATATATTACACTTATAATGCAAGTGTGTAGCTAGCTAACTAGCTGTGTATAAGACTAGTACTATTTTTGCATCTTTGAAGATTCTTCATAAAGGTTGGTTTTGATGCACTGAAAATTAGCCATTTCAATTGGAAATTCATAGTAAGCAAAATTAGGAGTTCATTGAGTCCAAAGGACAAAATAAAAATTAATATAATGATGATGAAATGTATAAGTATGCATTGAATGGGCTTATGCATGTACTATACTATCTATGATTTGATGCATGTGCTTTTGTGGTGTATTAACATACTGCTCGCATTTCCTGTTCCGTAACTGATCCTTTGCAGTCAAACTCTTCATTACATGGACATAACACATCAGCATCACGAAATGTCAAGATGTGTTCACGTAAACACTCCCTATAGCGTAATCATAAAAATTACCTGTTATACCATAGTACATACATACTTGCAGCAATGGTGGAGACACTCCCTCAACTTGACCCCTTCCCCAACTTCAATTGGAACAAGACAGATAGGACAGTCAAACTCTACATCATTAGGAACAAGCTGCTTGTTGGCTATATCCATCATCTTTTCATAATTCTCTCTAGCCTCTTTCTCCTGTAATTCTTTTTGCTCCCTTTGATACTACAGCGTAACAGAGTATGTTAGTTTTATCTGCATACCATGTAGTCATGTACATGAATATTTGACGGGTAAAATTTTCACGAATTCATCAATCCCAACTTAATGATTGGTAAAATTTTGACAACTGGGTTTGATTCTCTGTGTATTATCGGAAAATTGACAGGCAAAGTTTTGACAAATTGTTAGTGAGTCATCAAAGTTGTCAAAATAATCTCCCATCAAATATTCATGCTTTTCACTAAAGTACACAAGTCTGAGCTACAGTAATAAAACAGAACACAAGCATATAAAATGGTAGTCAGTTTGTTATGTTATGCTTAAACTTCTCTACAATGCATTCACCTCCTCTAAACCTTTGTCATCTTGCAAGTACCTTTCTTCTTCTTTGGTTAGCTTGTAGTCAGCTGGAGGCTCATAACCATCAGGCCGACCGGTACCACACACCTCACAGCCGGGACGATATGGCTCATTAATAACAGTACAAGATGGGCACGGCCAGCCAATCTTAGGAGGAGTGGGAGGGCGAACCGGTTTCTCTGGCTCTTTCATCACAGCCTCTGGTACAAATGCTGGTAGATAATTATTGTTAGCCATATATGGAGCGTGACCCCTAGCCCCTTGAGGACCAGCATTACTGGTATATTGATACTGCATTGGTTCAAGGGGTGGTAAGGATTGGACACCAAACTGGTTATTTCGGGCCTGATAATTATTAGACTGAGGATAAGAATGCTGTTGTTGGTATATGTGTGATTGGTTTGTATTGTACTGTCCTTGTGGTTGCTGATTATAATGCTGCTTTGGTGGAGTCTGATTGTACGGATACTGCTGTACTGGTTGTTGATAATGATTCTGCTGTTGACTGTTCTCAGTTGTATCATCATCGGCCGCCGCTACTCCCTTACTGATAAACAGGTACACCTCAGCCCCTTTACTCTTAATACCGAAACTCTTTAACGTAGCTTCTTTGTTGCTAGCAAACTGTTTACCAATAATCCAATGTTGTTGACTGCCACTGAGGGAGAACTTCAGTTCAATCTGTTACAAAGCAATGGACTAATAAATTATAGGTGCATACGTAGTTACTGGACCTTACCATTTCTTGTAAATGTTCGATGGTGAAATCTTCAGTGACAAGCAAGTAGTATGTGATGAGATGATCATCTGGAAACATTTCTCGTTCTATTTTTACACACAACCTGGAATAAACAAAAATTAAAAGACCCTCTGAATCAAGGATATACAATAAATTTTTGCAAGCAGTCTGAAACTCACAAAAATTTTGGATAAGATATTCTATTGAGAAATTTGTACTTACATAGTTTATAATCACCAATGTTTCATGTAATGTTAATATGTGACCCGGCATGTGAAAACCGGGCTTATGTACAAAACACACCTATTCATATTATAGTATGTATCTCCTTCACTGTATAAGATTTACAAAATCTGTAAACTGTAAGACTGCAAGATGCCTATTGAAAACTGCAAAAATTGTGTAAAATGTGGTCAAGTTTTATGTGCACATAAGCCCTGTTTTTCATGGTGCGTGAAATTCATGACAATTGGCTGGTCCTAAGGTTAGAGGTTCCACTGTACAACACAAATGACTCACTTGAAATACGTTCTTGCTCCATCCAGCAAAAATTTCACGGCAAAATTTTGTTGGTACATTTTAGCTTCTACCAGTGAATTAACAACTGATTTAGCAAAGATAGTGTCATTCTCAGTAAGAGCCACTCCCAATAGGTCAACATATCTTCCTATAGTAAAGCCAGTATCACATTATTGTGCTGATACAATTATATTTACTTAAGTCTTGTTCAGATTTTATCACTGGTTTTGACTGTTGATTTGGAACACTTGGCCTTTGAACTTCCTGTACTCCACCTTGATTACTAGGTGGGGCTGGTATCTGAGCCCCACCCCTTTGTGGCTGCTGCATATCATTGTACTGAGGTTGATTTTGTGCTTGATAGGTTTGTCGTTGATCAAATTGTTCCCTTGGATAATAGTTGGGTCCATTTCTCATGTTGGGTACTCCTTGGTAATTTCCCCCTGCCACAGTAGCAAACTCAGACTGTTGGTAAGCACTAAAACCTCTACTGGCTGGCATACTGGCATATCCTGTAGTAAATTTTGACTGCTCTATTAGAATGTTTTCCATTACTCAGCACATGATCTTACCATACATACAACAAATTCACAATGTGATTGTGATATAGGGATTTATAGGCATAACAACATGCTGTAAGTGGTGCCCAAGCTTTTCAATGGTCATGTGGGATATAGGTGCCTTATCTTATCTTACTTCTGTACCAAATTTACTACCATGAGGTATGTACACATATCACTAAGAACATTGGTAACATAAAGATATTCTTTTACTATATAGATGGTGTATCCCAAGGCCGTAGCAACCATTCCGGCCAGTCCGGTTTTGGCCGGACCACTTTTTTCAGAATTAAAAATTATTTTCATCAAAATAGCTTTTATATGAGCAGATGACCATAACATATGATTTCTAGGCATATTAAACTCACCTTGTGGCACTACTTTGGCTAGATTGTATACAAAAGCAGTTGCAAAATATCGGCCGCCCACGCAATCGAGTAAGTCTACAGCTGCATAGGGCGTGCAGACTGCTTGTTTGACCTGTTAGTGCTGTTATCACAATAAAATTACTATAGCTATAATAACAAAATGCCACTGTTGAAGGAAGAAGTCCTAACGGAATTGTATTCTAATAATTTCGAGCTCTTGTTTTTTTTGAGAAATTTAGGAGAGGTGAAAGCAGCCAGACCACTCCCAATGGCTTTGCTACAGCCCTGTATAATCCTTCCATTGCTATTTTCATATATAGATTATATAGCCTTCCATAGTATCTATCAGTATCTTGCATTATACATACAATCACTGGAGTTATCAACATAGCTTATCAAAATATGACTGCTCTATTAAAGTGTTTATACTATTCAGTATCTAAGTGTATAGTATATCTACCGTCCACATAAGTAATTACTTGATTTGTGATCGTCTGAGCAAAAACCAGCCTAGTTCACACCTCCGATTTTGCCAAGTTAATGGTCCATAAAATCTCATTAGAATGCTACACAAAGCTCAAATTTTCAGCAATGGTAAAGTAATGTTTGTTCTACCAATCCTGTAAATTTGAAGCCTGTATTCCTTACCCAACAAAAGTTATAAGGCACTAAAGTACCAAATTTGGAAGTGTGCACTAGGCTGGTTTTTGCTGGGACAGTCACATTTATTGATGAGAATTTACTACATAATTATTATAGTCAGAAGTAGTAATAATTGCCGAAAATGTTTCCTACAAAACTGTTTTGCTATGCACCTGGCTTGCATGTTAGAAATAGCTTTATAGTCCTACACAAGGCCAGAGTGTAGTTACCCGTCCAGATGTTTTGAAAATTTGGTGAGGGCAGAAGGCTTATTATCATTATATTAAAACCTGACTTGTATTTCGATTTTTTCCACTTGTCAACTTTCCACAGGGGTCCAATCAAGCAACAGGCTTTAGCAGTTGTTATACACAGCAACCACTCTTATATAATAATAGTGTAATTTACATGGAAAAAACAGAGAAGCAATGCCAATAATGATCATTCAATGCAGATGCTTAGACACGCGGTCTAAGCTATTTATTGACATGCAATGAGCTAAGTGGGTTGATATTAACTCCAGCGATTCTACGTATAATGTAGCTCCACCTTGTGATAAAATGTTTTGATAGATAGGTACATATGCCAGTAAAACTATACATTTCTGCTCAGGTTTTCCACATTACTGAGGATTAGGGCTGTACTCATAGATTAGAAATGAGATTAAGATGAATCAACGTTTGCACATTCCCTGCTTTATACGTAAGTGGTGATCACCTGACACAGCGCATTGCTCCAGTAGAGCCGTAAAATTGTTTGTATCTACTTCACTCCTGAATTTCATCCCACACGTGATCCCGTTGTTTACGATCTGCAGAAGGTCCACATTCATTCGCTTGACCGCCATTGCTGCAGTAACGTCACACTGGTAAATTGCCTAGTGTAAAATTTTAAATGATAAAAATGCATGCGAGCAACAAGATTAACCTGTCCATTGTGTTTGCAGTTCAACACGAAACCGGCTTCATTCTGAAGCAGTTGAACTTTACATGTGCACTCGCGCGCACCTTCGCCAGTGAAATTCACCCACCGGCCCTGTTCAGCCCTGAAAAGTAGCGCATCGAAACTAGCCCTGACTCTGCCGCCAGTGATATTCATCATCTGTTTACCAGTTTCCTGGTATTTTAATTGGGGATTCCCGCACACGTGATTTTATGTATTCGTATGCTTAAATAAATAAATGGGACATCTCAATCGCTTCTAAAGCAAACCAGCAACTTTTTTGTACGCCCAACAGTATTTTGCATTTAATCATAACCTGTTCAGCCACCACTAGTCCATCCAATCACACTGAGAAGGCACCAAAGACATCAATAAATTAGGACAACCGATAGCTATTGAAGATTATACAGAGCCTCGTTATTCTCAATCTTGCCATAGCTGCATTATTTAAATTCCTGGGATTTCATTATGATAATAAATAAATTTAATGACAACAACCACAATCAGGATGACAAGGTCTTCCCCCCCACAAGTCACATTTGCAGCCTCCAGATGTATCTCCTCTACCCTGTAAAACATCACAAATATTACAATGCATATTTAGGTGATAATCCATAGCTACAGCAAAAATTTACTGATACTGGGATACATAAAATTACTTACTCCAGGTCCCCAGCGAGGTCCCTTAGTGACCCAGCAAATCTCAGTCCCACAACTACACTGGATCCAGTCACAGCCGTCCTTCTTCTGAATGATCAGTCTGCAGTTGTCATTCGGACAATACATGGCCTCTCCATTCTTGATCATGTCCTAAGTACGTAATACAAAATTTTCATTCCTTTATAAAGGTTATAGACTTGTACATGTGTATAATAAAGTATGTATGTACGTATGTATATAATGTATGTATGTATGTATGTATGTATGTATGTATGTATGTATGTATGTATGTATGTATGTATGTATGTATGTATGTATGTATGTATGTATGTATGTATGTATGTATGTATGTATGTATGTATGTATGTATGTATGTATGTATGTATGTATGTATGTATGTATGTATGTATGTATGTATGTATGTATGTATGTATGTATGTATGTATGTATGTGTTATACCTCAAGCATCTTTTGTGTTTCTTGTGCAGCTTTGTCATTGGCTGCTTTAATCCTCAGATCTTCCTGATATTCCTTAAGCTTTCAAACTGCCGTGTAACCTTTACAAGCCTAGCACTAATGCTGCTCACTTTGTTCAAGCCCCTGAAGAGCTGAATGTAGCTTTACATACTGGAGTTAAAGGCATCCAAGGCAGCCAAAACTCCTGTTACCTTGATGCTACCTTATATGGAATGTTTGCCTTTTCTAATGGTTTTGATGCATTGTTTTTGGAAAAGAAGTGTGTGGATGACTTTGAAATAAGGGTTAAATATACACTTGAACAAAAGATAGTAAATCCACTACGCAAGTTAGTAATCTGTTTGTCTCAATGTACGTACATTGTCATTAAGTATGGTAGTATTTAATAATAGGGAATGATGCGAACAAACATGGCATCCAACTTTTACGCACCTCAAAAACATGCCTTACAATAAACTTTATGTGAGAATACCAACTGAGATGCATTGACCTTCATTATACCATATAGCTTTGATGGTAAAAAAGTTTGGCAAAATAGTGCTTTTGAAATATTAGCGAAAAAACTTTGGCGAATCCAAGGCTTACCTGCATATTTTAGTGCACGATAGCTATGCACTCCGTAAACTATTGAAATTATTATCAAGCCCGTAGCAAGCGCTTGAGAGTAAATTATTAATTGGTGATCCAGTGCAATACCGTGAAATGAAGTTACTCGACTGAATTTCCCTAACCAAGTGCTACTACCATAATATACAAGCAAAACGAGCACCTACAATAAATGCCATACGCAAGCTCGTAAAAGTATTGTTTCGCACGCATTATTTGATGGGATTCAACCACTCTTTGTTGCATTAATAATCGTATAAGTCATCATTCAAAAGCTGACACTTTATTTCATAAGGTACCTTGAAGCTACGTAGATATTTAACTGAGTATTTAACTTGCGCATACGTTCCAGCGACACAAATTGTATGATCACGTGCTTAATCGTGAATATTGGTGAAAAAAACTTTGCAAATTGGCTGCAATTTGCTAAATTCGCCAAACCTTTTTACTATACGGTACTCTGTGAAAATCCTAATGATCCGAATTTTCAGTATTTAGTCTGACTGCCTGCCAGCCTGCCATAAGACCCACTAGCACAAATGTTGTGCCTCTGCTTATTATGTCACACAAAACAGCCACTTGCACAATAAGTAGGCTCCTGTAGAGATGTTTTAGCGTGTACTTCAATACATTATAGGGATGGGCAATAGAAAAAATTCATGTCACGATATATTGTGAGAGTAATTATCACAATAATCGATATTATCACAATATCAGTTTTAGCTAACAATGTCAGTATTATAAGCTCTAGATGAAATATTTTACTGATGTTATAAAATTCGAATGTTTATGAGCAATAAATGTCACGATAATCACAATATTGACATGCTGCCGATATTACGATTACTGAACTTTTCTTCAATATCAATTATCGTGACACTTTAATATCACAATATACAATAATATTGTAATATTGCCCAACTCTAGTACATCATGAACTTGCCAATAGTAGACACTAGACAGCTAGGGCATTTTCTTAGAAGTTAAAATTTTGTACATTTCTACTACAATAGCTAGCTGCAATATGGCTACTTATGGCTGTAAATTGTGTTTGATTTTAGAGTACAAGCTGTAGTACAAGATGCTATATTAGGATTACGAGAGGAATTGTCTACCCTGCAGAAAATGAAAGGATTAACTAGTGATGAAAAAGGTACTTTGTTGTGTTTTTCCTATTAGTTTATTTCACATCAATATTACTATGTAGGTCCAGAAGAGTTTCTCAACTTGCTGTTTAAGCATGTTCTCCATGTTGAACCATTTTTACATATCAAGTAAGCTATTTTCACTTCTACGTATGCTATAATAATTACATATAATTTTGAAATATAGCTTAAATTTTTAATAGTATACATTATCAATTAAACTACGTATACTGTAGGCCTAGTGTCATAGGCTTAAATCCTTCAACCTAATTTGTCACTAAACTACTGGTGTATAAAGCCGATTTAACTGTGAAATTTAAAAATGTGTGGCCATGGGTGTGTTGGTATGTGTTCCTTATTGATGAATCGGTTCACATACTGTTCACAAGACTTCTTCATTATGTCATTGTATATTTCATAACAATAGCAGTAGAATACTAGTATTTTAACTTACGTATAGCACCTAGTTTTTCAGTGGTAAAACATCAACTTGTTGTACACATTGTTTTATTTACAGTCAACCGTCTGGTACAGATAAGGAGTTTTTCATACAATTGTTTGTTGATCCTGATGAAAATGTTCCTATGCCAGACACATATTGGCTGCTTCACAAAATGTTTAAAGATCAGAAAATCACTTTTAAAGAGGTAATTTGCTATACTCACTTACGTAGTTGTATAGAGTACTACTGTTTGATAATAAAGCTAATTATGCTTGCTAGAATTGTTACTTAAAACCCTTTAATGTGTGTAAGCTCATCTGTTGGTAAAAACCATAATGCACATATAAAACTTGATACTTGGAAAAAGCACTTCAGAAAAAATAGTATACCTTGGTCTTGTTGCTTAATATAGTTGTAACTGTGTGTATCATGACACTGTTCTATATGTATACAGTATCCTCAGAAGCTGCTACTACAGATTCCTCATTATGGAAGACAGTTTAAAGTGTTTGAACGTGTTAAGCCTACACTGAAGCTTGATGTCAGTGTTCTCTGTGAAGGCTATGGTAAGTTGAAGTGATTTAAGAAATAAATATATACGTACTAAATCCACCTTAATAGCCATGCACCCCTTATTAAACATATAACACTAGTGGTATAGTTCCCAAACACTGTAAACTGCTAGTTTATTGTGTGTGAAAATACATAGCTACTCTAGAGTGTGAAATAGCTGCATACTCTAGGACATATGCTAGATATAAGTGCCTCTAATCTAGGCATTGTATTAGGTTAATTTTTATCATAACCCAACAGCTACACATGCGTAGCTATGTCATGTTCTTGCAATAGCGATACTGACGGATATAGTCAACAAAACAATGACAACAGATATTACAGAATACAGAAAAGGAGAGAAAACAAAAGGTTGAGAGAAATCGACAACAAGGCGCAAGCGAGTTGTTGATTAAAATTTTGGCTGGTGGTTTAGTGGTGGCCAGGAAGCCATACTTTATACAAACACTGAGGTTAACACTTACAGGATCACATGTTTCACCGTGTAAACATTGGCAAATTATTTCTTTGCTTTTGACACAACATGTGACTTTAGCATCACATGAAGTCAACATATGTCATGCCTTACCTCACAAAGGTCAGCCCCATGATGATGTAACATCTGTCCAGACATGGGGCAAGCACATATGCTTCAAGTACAAAATAAAGCACTATAAAAATGCTTGATAGGTATAATCATTTAAAGTTATGTGATGAATTGACATTATGTAGCAATGTACATGGTTGTAAGCCTAGTTGTTCATATCTAGGCATGTTGTAGATATAAATTTAGTATAGTCACATTGCTAATATAATTATGCATATATTTTATGATACAGCCGGGCCATGCTTTGTATGTGACAACCCGGGCGAGAAATTGTGCAATGATTGTAACCAGTTGGGTTATATAAAAGATGATTCCACATTCTATTTCTGTGAAAGATGTTCTATGCTGTGGCATAGCCGCCCTGAGAGACAGTCTCATAAACCAGTTGTACGGAAGGGTACTGCAGATACCTATCCACTGGAGCTTCTATCAGTGCTCTGCATAGAGACCAGTCATTATGTTTGTTTTACAAGAATTACTGGATCCGGAAAGGATCAGTGGGTGTTCTTTGACAGTATGGCCACACGAGCAGGTAAAGATACTACATTCTTAACTTTAATTTTACATGAGTCGTTTTACTATCTTTCAGATGAATACAATCTTCCCAGGGTTACTGACTGCACTGATGAAATAAATGAATGGGTGTATGGTGGAAAAGACATATCAAAAGTACCATTGAAGCAATTACCCGAGCTTGTTTGTCGATATGTGAGAGATCCATATTTGTGCATTTACACTGAATTTGGTGGAAATCTATACTGATATGCACCGAGAGTTTTTACTTATAATGTGGATAGCTACACGGCTAGCTATAGACTATTTCACTAAATATAAGCACTAGGATATTTGTGATATATTTTTAAGTTTCATTGTGAACAATCATTGTTAATACTATACATGCAGTGCACATTCCAGTATGTTGTACAAAATGCACAATAACTGCATGCATTTAAGCCTTCGGAGCTCTATGTCACACAGTGTAGTAGGGTATCACACACATAAGCAAGTGAGGTTGTACGGGCAGTGTTATTGTGTCACTTGCAATGTTAGAATATTTATTACTACCTTGCATGTACATGCAAATTTTCAAGAGTAGCTAGCTATATAGTAAATTTCACGAATGAAACTTCCTTTACTCATATCCAGTACATATATTCCTCAGTATAAAATCATAGAAATCCTACTCATATGATATTAAGTCCCTTGAAAAACTGTACAAGTATAGTATCAATATTGCAAACAATTTTCCCTAGGCAGTCATTACAGTGTAATAGTGTAGCCAAGGTACTTGACAGGAATAGTCAGGCTTTTCCCATCAACATTGAACAATGCATTATCAGGGTAATCTTTCTGCAAACCCATTTTCAACTTTCACCAAGAGTTATCCAACATGTTGACCAGCTGTCTGAATAAGTACAGTATTGTCTGCTGACAGACATTC
Source organism: Spongia lamella (assembly GCA_963930835.1). Classification (NCBI taxonomy): domain Eukaryota; kingdom Metazoa; phylum Porifera; class Demospongiae; order Dictyoceratida; family Spongiidae; genus Spongia; species Spongia lamella. The sequence continues at coordinate 1,585,845 of OZ005754.1, forward strand.
AGCATGCAGCTTGTTCACAGAAATATTCCACTAAAACAGTCGAAAATCATAAGGATTTACCATGGTTACATCATTCCATCAAGCGTAAAATGAAAAGAAGAATACATACATTCAAACAAAAGATACTCAGAATGCTTCAGACTAAATGATTTAATAAATCTAGTCATTGCCGAACACATTAGCATGAGGCAAATAATTGTGTTCTATTGAGACCCCTGCATGCATGTATATACATGTGTAGCTACGTTTGCAACGGAAGTGGATGACCCCCATGAAGCTTACATGTACTCTAATAAAAACAGTCATCATGCCTACAGGCTACCAGGGAATAAAGATGATAGTTAATGATGCAATAACTATTTTATGTGACTTCTATATTATATCGATTTGCTTTCTATCTCATGACCTATAAAATTACACGCTCTTGGAGTTGGATCCCACCCTCTATAGTGTGTGTATGTAGCTATATAATCCTAAACAAAAACAGCTATATAGGGACCTGCCGATTATGCCAGCATAACTTTAAGCATAATAGCATTAGCTAATAGGTATAGCTAAAAACAGCCAGCATGCATAATAGGTATTTATATAACTAATATACGAAGGATCAGTATATTAGTTATATACTGATCCTGCATGCATGTTCTAGTAGAACATGCATGCAGTCACTATTATATTTTTGTTTGCTTTAATAAAACAGTATAGCAAAAGTAGCTACTTTATTCCTAAGGAGTAAGGACAAATCCTTCACATGAGCATAACATTGAGCATAATAGGTGAAGTTTATATAAGCACTGCAGCATAACATAATAAAAGCATATAGGCTGATCTCTAAAAACAGCCTGGCTACAAGCTTCTAGAAGCAGCATTGTAAATGGTTGTACAAGCATGTACAGATATCAGCTGCACTATACATGATGACTGATTTTGATAAAATGGTTTTTAAAGCTTTGGGTATATAGAACCAGATTAGATAATTATACTCCCCCTCTAGTCTTCTATCATTAACTCTCCCATGTTCATACATTAGCTGTTCCTTGTAACAATGTCATGAGCTTTATTTGCACATAATATTTCATGCCAGCAAACTAATCTACCAGTATAGCTATTGAGACTAAATAGCTACAATGTTAATCTGTCACACTTGTGAGCTATATAGCTACAGCTAGGCATCATCACTAATGGCAGTTCCGGCAGTTTGGATGACATTTGTTTCTTGGGTATTGACATCCACAACCCTGTAATTTAAAATAAAAAAATGTAGCTAACCACATAATTATATAGTGCAAGGTATAAGGGGAAAGTTTAGTTCAGTTACTTTAATATATAAATTTCTAGGTTGCAACATGGTACTAAAACTGCGAACAGTCTTGTTTTGTCATTGTAGTATTCTTGCGACCTTGTAAAGGTTGTGCACAAGTAGCTAGCTGGTTGAAGTACTAGTAATTATTACTTACATTTGGTCCTCTTCGTGGTTTTTTAGTCACCCAGCAGATTTCAGTCTTACAGCTACACCTTATCCAGTCACAACCATCCTTCTTCTGTACTATCAGTCCACAATTTTCATTGGGACAATACATAGCTTCCCCATTCTTGATCATGTCCTAAAAATGAAAAATTAATGAACACAACGTAACTATGTTAATATGTAGATTAACTTGGAAAATATAAAAGCACTCAAACAAATGTCTGTGCAAAATACCATGTTCTGAAAATGATCAGGAAGATATCCACCCAAGCTTGGGTGACTCTCGGAAGAGAGTATAGGCCCTTTACATCAGTTTAAGCCTAGCCTATATACGTGTGTATATAATATATGTGTTTGTGTGTAGTGTATAATTTCTTCATGTACACATGACTATAGCTACCTCAAGCATCTTTTGTGTTTCTTGTGCAGCTTTGTCATTGGCTGCTTTAATCCTCAGATCTTCTTGATATTCCTTACAGTTCATCTCAGGATAATGAATGGCTTTACACAATAAACAATTTCTCTTATTACACACCGGACAATCAAAATCATTGACCTAAACATAACACAGTAGCTAACAATGAATTATTGATTTACTCACATCATCTTCATATACACACCATCCCTTGCAGTCAGCAGTTTTACAATGGAAACTTTTTGATTGCCCCTCAGCTAAAGCAAGTCCTCGATTGTGAACTTTCTCAAGCTCTTCTTCAGTAAGAAGCTACAACCATATACGTGTAATGTAATACTTAGCTATATTATTGTCTATAACATTTTATGCAAGGTTTTTATGTATCTATGTAAATGCAAACGATACTAATAATCATAGGTGGCGGAATAGGGGGGCACTTGCCCCCACAAAATTATGAGTTGCTCATAGGAATTTAGTTTTTCACAATAGAAACATGTCTTGCTAGCTTATTGCGCCCCCACAACTTTGAGTAAGTTCAGCCACCCCTGCAGTAATAGTAAGTTGAACTATCTAAAAAGAACAAAACTAGATCACGCAGTTAGCTATATAATATTATGTGCATGGACATCAGGAATGGAATGGAATGGAACTATTTTGTAAGTATTTTCAATGACGTACCGCTCGCATTTCTAATTCTGTGACCGATCCTTTGCAGTCATAACCTTCATTACATGGACACAGGACATCGGCATCATGAAATGCCAAGATGTGATCACGTAAACACTCTCTAGGGTACGAAGTTTCATAAACACACTGATCAACAGTATAATTATTTCAGCATACTTGCAGCAATGGTGGAGACACTCCCTCAACTTGACCCCCTCTCCAACTTCAATTGAAACAAAACAGATGGGACAGTCAAACTCTATATCATTAGGAACAAGCTGCTTGTTGGCTATATCCATCATCTTTTCATAATTCTCTCTAGCCTCTTTCTCCTGTAATTCTTTTTGCTCCCTTTGATACTACAGCGTAACAGGAAATGTTAGTTTTATCTGAATACCATGTAGTCATGTACATGAATATTTGACGGGTAAAATTTTCACGAATTCATCAATCCCAACTTAATGATTGGTAAAATTTTGACAACTGGGTTTGATTCTCTGTGTATTACGGGAAAATTGACGGTAAAGTTTTGGCAAATTGTTAGTGAGTCATCAAAGTTGTCAAAATAATCTCCCATCAAATATTCATGCTTTTCACTAAAGTACACAATCTGAGCTACAGTAATAAAACAGAACACAAGCATATAAAATGGTAGTCAGTTTGTTATGTTATGCTTAAACTTCTCTACAATGCATTCACCTCCTCTAAACCTTTGTCATCTTGCAAGTACCTTTCTTCTTCTTTGGTTAGCTTGTAGTCAGCTGGAGGCTCATAACCATCAGGCCGACCGGTACCACACACCTCACAGCCGGGACGATATGGCTCATTAATAACAGTACAAGATGGGCACGGCCAGCCAATCTTAGGAGGAGTGGGAGGGCGAACCGGTTTCTCTGGCTCTTTCATCACAGCCTCTGGTACAAATGCTGGTAGATAATTATTGTTAGCCATAATTGGAGCGTGACCCCTAGCCCCTTGAGGACCAGCATTACTGGTATATTGATACTGCATTGGTTCAAGGGGTGGTAAGGATTGGACACCAAACTGGTTATTTCGGGCCTGATAATTATTAGACTGAGGATAAGAATGCTGTTGTTGGTATATGTGTGATTGGTTTGTATTGTACTGTCCTTGTGGTTGTTGATTATAATGCTGCTTTGGTGGAGTCTGATTGTACGGATACTGCTGTACTGGTTGTTGATAATGATTCTGCTGTTGACTGTTCTCAGTTGTATCATCATCGGCCACCGCTACTCCCTTACTGATAAACAGGTACACCTCAGCCCCTTTACTCTTAATACCGAAACTCTTTAACGTAGCTTCTTTGTTGCTAGCAAACTGTTTACCAATAATCCAATGTTGTTGACTGCCACTGAGGGAGAACTTCAGTTCAATCTGTTACAAAGCAATGGACTAATAAATTATAGGTGCATACGTAGTTACTGGACCTTACCATTTCTTGTAAATGTTCGATGGTGAAATCTTCAGTGACAAGCAAGTAGTATGTGATGAGATGATCATCTGGAAACATTTCTCGTTCTATTTTTACACACAACCTGGAATATAACAAAAATTAAAAGACCCTCTGAATCAAGGATATACAATAAATTTTTGCAAGCAGTCTGAAACTCACAAAAATTTTGGATAAGATATTCTATTGAGAAATTTGTACTTACATGGTTTATAATCACCAATGTTTCATGTAATGTTAATATGTGACCCGGCATGTGAAAACCGGGCTTATGTACAAAACACACCTATTCATATTATAGTATGTATCTCCTTCACTGTATAAGATTTACAAAATCTGTAAACTGTAAGACTGCAAGATGCCTATTGAAAACTGCGAAAATTGTGTAAAATGTGGTCAAGTTTTATGTGCACATAAGCCCTGTTTTTCATGGTGCGTGAAATTCATGACAATTGGCTGGTCCTAAGGTTAGAGGTTCCACTGTACAACACAAATGACTCACTTGAAATACGTTCTTGCTCCATCCAGCAAAAATTTCACGGCAAAATTTTGTTGGTACATTTTAGCTTCTACCAGTGAATTAACAACTGATTTAGCAAAGATAGTGTCATTCTCAGTAAGAGCCACTCCCAATAGGTCAACATATCTTCCTATAGTAAAGCCAGTATCACATTATTGTGCTGATACAATTATATTTACTTAAGTCTTGTTCAGATTTTATCACTGGTTTTGACTGTTGATTTGGAACACTTGGCCTTTGAACTTCCTGTACTCCACCTTGATTACTAGGTGGGGCTGGTATCTGAGCCCCACCCCTTTGTGGCTGCTGCATATCATTGTACTGAGGTTGATTTTGTGCTTGATAGGTTTGTCGTTGATCAAATTGTTCCCTTGGATAATAGTTGGGTCCATTTCTCATGTTGGGTACTCCTTGGTAATTTCCCCCTGCCACAGTAGCAAACTCAGACTGTTGGTAAGCACTAAAACCTCTACTGGCTGGCATACTGGCATATCCTGTAGTAAATTTTGACTGCTCTATTAGAATGTTTTCCATTACTCAGCACATGATCTTACCATACATACAACAAATTCACAATGTGATTGTGATATAGGGATTTATAGGCATAACAACATGCTGTAAGTGGTGCCCAAGCTTTTCAATGGTCATGTGGGATATAGGTGCCTTATCTTATCTTACTTCTGTACCAAATTTACTACCATGAGGTATGTACACATATCACTAAGAACATTGGTAACATAAAGATATTCTTTTACTATATAGATGGTGTATCCCAAGGCCGTAGCAACCATTCCGGCCAGTCCGGTTTTGGCCGGACCACTTTTTTCAGAATTAAAAATTATTTTCATCAAAATAGCTTTTATATGAGCAGATGACCATAACATATGATTTCTAGGCATATTAAACTCACCTTGTGACACTACTTTGGCTAGATTGTATACAAAAGCAGTTGCAAAATATCGGCCGCCCACGCAATCGAGTAAGTCTACAGCTGCATAGGGCGTGCAGACTGCTTGTTTGACCTGTTAGTGCTGTTATCACAATAAAATTACTATAGCTATAATAACAAAATGCCACTGTTGAAGGAAGAAGTCCTAACGGAATTGTATTCTAATAATTTCGAGCTCTTGTTTTTTTTGAGAAATTTAGGAGAGGTGAAAGCAGCCAGACCACTCCCAATGGCTTTGCTACAGCCCTGTATAATCCTTCCATTGCTATTTTCATATATAGATTATATAGCCTTCCATAGTATCTATCAGTATCTTGCATTATACATACAATCACTGGAGTTATCAACATAGCTTATCAAAATATGACTGCTCTATTAAAGTGTTTATACTATTCAGTATCTAAGTGTATAGTATATCTACCGTCCACATAAGTAATTACTTGATTTGTGATCGTCTGAGCAAAAACCAGCCTAGTTCACACCTCCGATTTTGCCAAGTTAATGGTCCATAAAATCTCATTAGAATGCTACACAAAGCTCAAATTTTCAGCAATGGTAAAGTAATGTTTGTTCTACCAATCCTGTAAATTTGAAGCCTGTATTCCTTACCCAACAAAAGTTATAAGGCACTAAAGTACCAAATTTGGAAGTGTGCACTAGGCTGGTTTTTGCTGGGACAGTCACATTTATTGATGAGAATTTACTACATAATTATTATAGTCAGAAGTAGTAATAATTGCCGAAAATGTTTCCTACAAAACTGTTTTGCTATGCACCTGGCTTGCATGTTAGAAATAGCTTTATAGTCCTACACAAGGCCAGAGTGTAGTTACCCGTCCAGATGTTTTGAAAATTTGGTGAGGGCAGAAGGCTTATTATCATTATATTAAAACCTGACTTGTATTTCGATTTTTTCCACTTGTCAACTTTCCACAGGGGTCCAATCAAGCAACAGGCTTTAGCAGTTGTTATACACAGCAACCACTCTTATATAATAATAGTGCAATTTACATGGAAAAAACAGAGAAGCAATGCCAATAATGATCATTCAATGCAGATGCTTAGACACGCGGTCTAAGCTATTTATTGACATGCAATGAGCTAAGTGGGTTGATATTAACTCCAGCGATTCTACGTATAATGTAGCTCCACCTTGTGATAAAATGTTTTGATAGATAGGTACCTATGCCAGTAAAACTATACATTTCTGCTCAGGTTTTCCACATTACTGAGGATTAGGGCTGTACTCATAGATTAGAAATGAGATTAAGATGAATCAACGTTTGCACATTCCCTGCTTTATACGTAAGTGGTGATCACCTGACACAGCGCATTGCTCCAGTAGAGCCGTAAAATTGTTTGTATCTACTTCACTCCTGAATTTCATCCCACACGTGATCCCGTTGTTTACGATCTGCAGAAGGTCCACATTCATTCGCTTGACCGCCATTGCTGCAGTAACGTTACACTGGTAAATTGCCTAGTGTAAAATTTTAAATGATAAAAATGCATGCGAGCAACAAGATTAACCTGTCCATTGTGTTTGCAGTTCAACACGAAACCGGCTTCATTCTGAAGCAGTTGAACTTTACATGTGCACTCGCGCGCACCTTCGCCAGTGAAATTCACCCACCGGCCCTGTTCAGCCCTGAAAAGTAGCGCATCGAAACTAGCCCTGACTCTGCCGCCAGTGATATTCATCATCTGTTTACCAGTTTCCTGGTATTTTAATTGGGGATTCCCGCACACGTGATTTTATGTATTCGTATGCTTAAATAAATAAATGGGACATCTCAATCGCTTCTAAAGCAAACCAGCAACTTTTTTGTACGCCCAACAGTATTTTGCATTTAATCATAACCTGTTCAGCCACCACTAGTCCATCCAATCACACTGAGAAGGCACCAAAGACATCAATAAATTAGGACAACCGATAGCTATTGAAGATTATACAGAGCCTCGTTATTCTCAATCTTGCCATAGCTGCATTATTTAAATTCCTGGGATTTCATTATGATAATAAATAAATTTAATGACAACAACCACAATCAGGATGACAAGGTCTTCCCCCCCACAAGTCACATTTGCAGCCTCCAGATGTATCTCCTCTACCCTGTAAAACATCACAAATATTACAATGCATATTTAGGTGATAATCCATAGCTACAGCAAAAATTTACTGATACTGGGATACATAAAATTACTTACTCCAGGTCCCCAGCGAGGTCCCTTAGTGACCCAGCAAATCTCAGTCCCACAACTACACTGGATCCAGTCACAGCCGTCCTTCTTCTGAATGATCAGTCTGCAGTTGTCATTCGGACAATACATGGCCTCTCCATTCTTGATCATGTCCTAAGTACGTAATACAAAATTTTCATTCCTTTATAAAGGTTATAGACTTGTACATGTGTATAATAAAGTATGTATGTACGTATGTATATAATGTATGTATGTATGTATGTATGTATGTATGTATGTATGTATGTATGTATGTATGTATGTATGTATGTATGTATGTATGTATGTATGTGTGTATGTATGTATGTATGTGTGTATGTATGTATGTGTGTATGTGTTATACCTCAAGCATCTTTTGTGTTTCTTGTGCAGCTTTGTCATTGGCTGCTTTAATCCTCAGATCTTCCTGATATTCCTTACAGTTCATCTCAGGATAATGAATGGCTTTACACAATAAACAATTTCTCTTATTGCACACCGGACAATTAAAGTTATTCACCTGTTACAATATACAATAGCTAGTTATTATCATGATAAACAATGCAATGTTACTTCATCTTCATAAAAACAGAATCCTCTGCAGTCAGCAGTTTTGCAGTGGTAACTCTTAGCTTGGCCTTCAGCTAATATGAGCCCTCGATTGTGAATCTTAGCCAGCTCATCTTCAGTCAACAACTAATGTATAATAAAATATGCAAATTTAAAAATTTGCGGTTGTTTTATATTTCGCGAATTTTATAATTCGCAATACTTATAAAATAGGTATTGACTACAAAATATTATCTAACAGAGTAGTCATGTTATGACTTAAGTTGCATGACTAATGCATGCATTAGTCATGCAAGCACATACTGATCGCATTTCTGCTTCAGTGATTGATCCTTTACAAGCGACTTCATCGTTGACGTTACAAGGACACTTCACATCAGCATCACGGCATCCCATAATGTGATCATGTAGACAATCCCTGTAAAGAATGTGGTAGATACACTACTGGCTGAAATGCTTCAATACTTTGCAATACTGAATGCACAACTACTTCTGATGTGCATTTATTTGATGATATAATGCATGCCTTGGGATAATGTTATTACTTAGCCAAGCCTTAGTACTGTCATTTGACAAAAATCAAACACTCTAATAGAGCGTTCACATGACTAACACTGGATTGCACTGGACTACAAGCCATCCAAATTTAATTCCACCAGCATTCTACCTAACCACCAAGTTTGCAAATCTGCCAAATCAAAACACCGCCAAATTAAAACACCACCAAATTTTCCCCCTACATAGTGAAAAGCTGGGGGTGTACATTAAATTACTAGGATGCATTTGTATGTAGAGATTTGGGTTGCTAAAAATATGGGGCATCAGCAGCCCTCAGTCCCCTTTCTTATACATACGTACATACTTGCAGCAGCAGTGGAAGCACTCTCTTAGCTTAACTCCTTCCCCAGCCTCAAATTCTAAGAAACAAATAGGACAATCAAACTTCTCATCATTAGGAATAAGATTTCGATTGGCCACATCGAGCAGTGCTTGGAAATTTCTCCTAGCCTCATTCTCTTGTCTCCGTTTCTCTTCTTTTGTGTACTAGACATCGTAATACAAGATTGCTAACATCACATGCATGTATTAATCTATACATACCTCCTCTAAGTGTAATTTTTCTTTTACTTCATCCTGTAGCCACCTCTCTTCATCTTTAGTTGGCGTGTACCCAGGCGGAGGTTGATAGTCATCCGGACGATCTTTTCCACACACCTCACAGCCAGGACGATACGGTTCATTGATGACAGTACATCTTGGACATGTCCAGCCTGTCTTTGGGGGAGTGAGTGGACGAACCGGTTTATCTGGCTGTTTCATTACAGTCTCAGGCATATAAGTTAATGGCTGAAAATTTGTTCTAAACGGTTGATTCCTAGTGTTATTAAATTGAGCTGGTGAAGGATTATCATAGTGTTGATACTGCGTTGGCCTTGGCTGGGGCAATCTTGGTTCACCATATTGATTATAAGGAGTGTTTTGTGGTTGATAAGAAACGTTAGATCGACGGTTGAACTGTTGATCCTGCTGAAATAAATACGACTGATTTGTTTGAGGATTGTAGTGCCCTTGTTGCTGCTGTAGACCTGGTTGATTATGGTGTTGATTGTATTGATTATGTTGATTAGGTTGCTGATTATGCTGTTGATTGTATTGATTTTGTTGATTATGTTGTTGATTGTATTGATTATGTTTTTGATTGTATTGATTATGTTGTTGATTAAATTGATTAAGTTGATTGTGGCGTGGATAATATTGCTGCTCTGGAGAAGGTTGATTGTATTGTTGACTTTGATAGTGTTGTGTTGACTGCTGATACTGACTTTGTTGCTGATGCTGCTGTTGTTCGCGACCACTTGTAGCAGCTGTACCATCATCAACAGACGAGGCATCCCCTACCACCCCCTTGCTTATAAAGAGATGCACTTCAGCTCCCTTGCTCTTAATATTAATTTTTTTTAATGTAGCCTCCTTGTCACTTGCAAACCCATTACCAATAATCCAGTGTTGCTGACTACCACTAATGGAGAATTTTAGCTCTATCTGTATAATATTATGAAATAAAATGTCTACATAAAATCACACACACGTTTCTACTCCTCACCATATCTTGTAAGTGTTGGATGGTGAAATCTTCGGTGACAAACAAAAAATAAGTAATAGGATCATCGTTTGGAAACATTTCTCGTTCTATTTTCACACACAACCTAAACAAAAACAATAGTTATTAAACAATGTAGAATGTTGATATACATATGCAATTATTAGTCTCGCATAGCCATATCACTTGACCACTTTTTCTTTATTTTCAGATGGAAAAAGTCAAACAGTCTTCTTTTTGGATTTCCACCCTAAACTGGGGTGGCTGAAAATTGGTGACGAAGCAAATATAAAAGAGACTTCTTAATAATGGTGATGATAACTCCCAAGAGGTGTTTAACGAAACGATGCCTGTTTCTTTAATATTCACCTCATCAGTGCTAGAAATAGCAGCTGGCCATTGGCCATTTCTGACCAATTTCAACATTTGGCCAACCAAAATCCATTTTGATCGGCCAAATTTACTGTACATTTTCAATGGGAAGGCAATCAATAACCTACAAAATGTCCGATCTTCAAAAAACGGCCGACCAATTTCTGACCCTTATTTCTACCACTGCTCATCACCAATCATCATCCACCCAGTCCAAGGCAGAAGTCTTAACAGAAATTTACTGTTCGATGTACCAGACCCTTCTCCCGTCCAAATATGAAATAGTGGTCTGGATATGTGAGATTAGTAGCTACATGGTAGCATTAATGAATATCAAGTGATTTACTTGAAATATGCTTGTGGTTCATCTGGCAAAAATTTCACTACAAAATTCCTGTAGTTCTGTTTAGCCTCCACCAGTGAAGTAACAACTGATTTAGCAAAGATAGTGTCATTCTCAGTAAGAGCCACTCCCAATAGATCAGCGTATCTTTCTAATAGTAAAAGTTACTACACTCACACCATTACCTTACTATACAGTGTACTTACTCAGCTCTTGTTTAGATTTGATCACTGGCTTAGATTGTTGATTTGATCTTTTAACTTCCTGTGCTCCGCTTTGATTGGTGGGTGGGGCTGACATGTGAGCCCCGCCCCTTACTGGTGATTGCAGCCGAATACCATTGTAGTCATGTTGATATTGTCTTTGTTCTGTACGATAACCTTGCTGTCGGTCAAACTGTTCCCTTGGATAATAGTTGGGTCCATTTCTCATGTTGGGTGCTCCTCGGTAATTTCCCCCTGCCACAGTAGCAAACTCGGACTGTTGGTGAGCATTAAAACCTCTACTGGCTGGCACACTGGCATATCCTGTAGTAATTTTATACCAGCTAATGAACATGTGTACGTACATATGTGTGCATGTGTGTGTTGTGTACGTGTATGTATGTATGTAAGTATACGTGTATAATAATTATGTGATTCCCTAAGTTGCATATACAATAATTCTATATAGGTAAGGCTTTAATATGTTTTATCCGGAAGTTTTCAATAAAAAAGTTTTGAAAATCAGCTTCACCTATGCATTTTTTGAAGATAAAATTTCCAAAATGACTGACCATCATCGGCATGCAGTGATTCAAGTTTGGTAAAGATTGAAACCATCCCACATTTATTTGATTTTAAAATTTTCGAAAATTACAAATACCATTAATAATTATGTCAGCTATAGGGTATTATGTTTATGTTTCCAGTACATTGAATACACATACACAAGTCATATCCTCATACAATACTATGGCTTCTGTTATATCCCTCTTAACATGAAGGTATCTATTGACTTTGTGTATTGCACAAGTTTGCTATGCTACAATACACAAGCCATAAAGGATTTTGTGTGGTTTCTCACAGATGACTGAAATGGCATGCCAGGAGTTGTGGTATCAGTAAACAGCAACACAGTGGTATCAGTTACCAAAACACTGGCAGATACAATGCATGGTCATGGCCTACAGAATTTCTGTTTTTATAGACTCCATAACATCCAGAGGAGACATGGCCTACTTGATTTATTCCTTCGAATTCGCCTACATAAAATCAAAACTCTAGCTCTGTAGGTTTATTAATGCATTTTAAATTAAATGTCATATATTTGGTAGTCAGCTTTGTTGGTGGTTAATGGGTCTCCAGCCTGCATGCACTACGGACACCATATATAACATAAAAAATAAACGACTTGTTTATATAAATAATGGTTATGATTGACATTCAGTAATTTCACTTATAATTTTATCATCCTTATAATATTAATATTATTATGTACCATTTAGAGATAAATTGTTCTACAAATCAGCTAGGATGGTGCTCTCAAAAAGCAACAACAAAAAACAACTGGATCAAGAACATAATCCTACTTGTGGAAACCTCAAACAGAAGAATTAATACATGTATGTCAAGTGTTTGGACATAGATCATAGATAATTTTAATTGATTCCTGGAGCTTGTAATTCAAAGTCACCACTGATTTCAAAATCTCGTACAATTTTATGTGTGGAGCCCAAGATACATTGTGTGGGCGTGGCAGCCTTTATAATCACTCTACCTGGTGTTGTACATTGCTCTAGTGAACCCACAAAACTGCTGGTGTCTGCTTCGTTTCTAAACTTCGCCCCCAACATCATCCTGTTCGGTCCAGCATTGTTTGTAACTTGAACAAAGTCCGCGTCCGTTCGTTTGACCGCCAAAGCCGGCGTAACGTTACAGTGATAAACCGTCTAGAAAATAAAACATCATCTTCACAATGGTACTCTACAGATATCTGATTAAGTTTAAATACTTGGCCATCTTGTCTGCAGTACAACATGTTATTCCTCGTGTTATTTTGGACTAGTTGAACTTTGCACCAGCCGTTGACAAAGTTCACCCAACGACCTTGTTCGCTTATGAACAATAACGCATCAAAACTGCCTCCGATGTTCATTTTCCCAGCCAGCTAGCAAACACTTTTCCCAGAACTTCTTCAACAAGGGTAATTCCCACTCAAATATCACGTGATGTCGCGTGATCATAAAGTTACAACTGCCACCTCAAGCAAGCTACGCAGTTTTTCTAAATCACTTACTATAATTATATACAATTTTTAGACATTCTTGCCTGAATGAAATTAATTTACACATAATTAAAAATCAATATCTACTAGCAATACATTAGCACGGGGAGCTTGTCAGTGACAGTTTCCACAATTTGGATGACATTTCTTTCCACCAACCTTGCACTGACATCCACCTGATTTATCTCCATGACCCTGTAACAAGAACCGAATATAGCAATGTATTTGAATATATCTACAAAAAATTTTTATGTCATATAGCGTAAGTGACCTATTATCAACCGAGTTTCGTATTCGCGCATGTACTTACTGTCAGAACCTCCTATCAACTCCAGACTTTCACTATCTTGTTCGTCTATCCTTCCTCTATTTGCAGCTAAAAGTAGAGTTACGTGAGGTGGATCATCTTTCAGCTATGCACCGTCAACCAAGCATGTGTAAAGTACGTATTATCAAGCAATACCTATTATTGACCACACGTACATTTCTCCATTATCTATTATCGGCCACCTCCATTCTTTCCATTGTTGGGTACACGTGATAACTCTGCCACCTTCTAATATATATCACACAGTGCCTTATAAATTACATTATTTGCATACCAAGAATCATTAAATTCGCGTGTGTAGTAATAGAGTTATATAATACAAGATATTACACATGCATAAAATACACAATTAAGCTATACAATAGGGGCAATAATGCCATTACTGCGGTACAGGATCCACTAGCACCTCACTCCAGATGATTTACATTGGCTCATGTCAGTCTATCAGTGCAAAGGAACAGCACCAGTGACCTTGCACTGACCTTTTGTCGTCTTCGTCAGCAGAAGTCTTCTCCGTCAAAGATAATAACGCCCCTATTGACTCATCCACCACATTTTCCTACTCTTTACAGTGTGATCTTATAGGTAAATAGAATATAAACAGTGGCAAGGCTGATATACTACCATGAGTCCCACGTAGCTTGGCGTGCTTGTCACGAATGCAACATTTATCGAAATCTATGGATGATAGCCGACTAAATACATGCTCACTGTTTACTAAACACAGTGAAACTGTCCTTGTTGGTTTAAAACCTGTTCATGGCTTTAGTTAACAAAATAAAACTTCCCGTCTACGATGATAATCGGAATAATAAACGGTATTATTACTGGTCGATAATAAGTACCGGTCGATAATAGGTCGCTTACGCTACATACTGTATATAACAAAAAATTCAAGGGGAAACTTTTGCAATTAGCATAGAAATTGAACATTCACAAAAGTTTGCTTCTTTTAATGCCTAATCTAGTAAACTAGTCAAAGTAACACATTTTGCAGTTGAGTAAAAAATCGTGAAAACTGTGAAAGTTTCCCCCTCAAATGTTTTGCTATATAGAATACTATGGGTTAATATATTAGAATACACTGTGTTTACCTTGGGTCCCCAGCGCGGTCCCTTGGTTACCCAGCAGATTTCAGTGTGACAGCTACACCTGATCCAGTCACAGCCATTCTTCTTCTGAATGATCAGCCCACAGTTCTGATTTGGGCAGTACATGGCCTCTCCATTCTTTACCATATCCTACAAACACAAGCATACAATATCATGTACATGAGCACACTACACTAACACACATATGCATACACATGTATGGACGGACACACACACACACACACACACACACGTGCACACGTGCACACACACACACACACACACACACACACACACACACACACACACACACACACACACACACACACACACACACACACACACACACACACACACACACACCTTCTAATCTTTGTTTTCCTTGCTCATCATCTTGAATCCACTTTTGTTCCTCCTCAGTAGGTCGATAACCTGGTGGAGGCTTATAATCTGCAGGACAGTTACTAGAACACAATTGACAACCCGGTCGATATGGTTTATTGATCGCAGAACAAAAGCTACATTTCCACCCTGGAGGTGGAGGGTGTGTGGCTGGACGAGGAGGGGCAGGCGGGGTAGGAAGACGAGGAAGCATGGTCATCCCTGGAGTAAAATTATTCCCATTAAGTCTTTGACCACTTCCAATTCTGCCAGTACCGCCATAAAATTGATCAGAAGGTGGTTGATTGTTATTGTAGTTTTGATAAGCTTGTGGGCCACCCTGCCATCGCCGTGGAGATGGTACCATATTATATTGTAAATCTTGAGAATGGTTTGGGCTCCAGGATTGCTGTTGGTGATGAGAATCACCGTAGGTCACGTGATCGGCATCAGAAGGGGCATCCCCGACTACTCCCTTGCTAATGAAGAGATGCACCTCGACACCTCGACCATTTAGATCAAAATCTGTCAGCCTGGCGTCCTTGTTGGTGGCAAACTTATTGCCAACAATCCAGTGCTGCTGTTCATGACTGATAGAAAATCTTGTCTCGATCTGTAGAAAGAAAAAACAATGTCTATCAAATTCGGTTCCATTTGAAAGGCATACGTACCATTAGCTGAAGTTGTTCAATAGTGAAGTCTTTGGTTACCATAAGGTAGAATGGAATATCCTGCTCATGTGGAACAACCTCTCTTTCTATAGTCACTCTAAGCCTATGTACATAATAAATAATATACACTTGAATGCTAACAAAATGCATCTCACCTAAAAAAAATTTTGGGGTTATCTGGAACAGTAGGTGGAAAGCTGATTATAAAATTTTGCTGTCGATATCTAGTTTCCACTAATAACTTCACAATTGTTTTAGTATATTCCTTATCAGTATCATGAAGAGCTGCTTCCAAAAGCCGAACATAATTTTCTAATGAATTTAATGGTAACTCAGGGACACTGTATACATGTACACAACTCACCTAATTGTGTTTTTGATTTAATGGGTTTCTGTGGTTGGGTGGTTTTCTGTGGTTGGGTGGTTTTCTGTGGTTGGGTGGTTTTATTGGTGGGTTTTTGCCAGGCTCTATCCTGTGCAGGTGAAGACAGCCACTGTTGCATTCCGCCTATTGGAAGAATGTTGTGCTATAGTCGAGTTACTGGTGGTGAAGAACCCCTTACCTGTAACATGCTGAGCCTCAACCAAATTGAATGAAAATGCATTGCGTTGTGGTTGATTTACTGGCGGAAATTTGAGTTCCCCCCTCCAGGAACCCAACCTCTACCAACTTGAGCACCACTTTCACTATGCTGCTGTGGTTGATTCCCTGACCAGTTTTGTACAAGATTTTGTTGTGGCTGAGGGGGTGGTGCATGATATATGTTACGTAACTGTTCCTGATAATATGTTATATCCCTTTGAGTGGGTGTGATAGCATGAAAATCTTGTGCTGGTTCAGTACGTTTTGGTCCCTGATTGACTGCCAGACTCTGAGCAACTGCAAAACAAAAATTTGATAATCGATTAATCACAAGTGCATCAATAAAAATCAATTACATTACTGTGTTTTAATGATATTTTTCATGCAATTCACATACATACACAGTATTATGTTAAGAATATTGCTGTGAGGAGCTTGTTGTCCGTGTACAGTATGCAAATTATGGTATGTGAAATGATAAATTAAATGATGGAAATATGGTTGAAATACGTATGCTGGAAATGTGAAATTTACTTTGAAATATACAGCACACAATTAATCACATAATTGTGATTATGAAGAGTAGGATCATAAAGCTACGTACATATAAATGACCTATGTATGTGTGTATAGTTAGTTTGATAAACACACACACACACACACACACACACACACACACACACACACACACACACACACACACACACACACACACACACACACACACACACACACACACACACACACACATACACACACACACACACACACACACACACACACACACACACACACACACACAGAAAATATAGTAAACAAAATATTTGCATATTCAGTGACAAATACATACCACTCATTGTGACACACTCACCATACAAATCATTAACACGCTCAAGACCAAGTTTTGCTCTCATTACATTAGTAATAGCAACCTCTAGTACACCCCAGCTGCAGGTAGCATTAGGATTTGATTTCAACCAATAATCTAAAGTTTTTGCAAAACGAGCTGTACAACTACGAGAATTATCCTCTGAAATAATGTCAAGCCTATTGGTATTCAAGTTCAGCTCTACTCCAATAGCTCTCCATTGAAGTGCATGTGTTTCGATAACGTAATGTAGAAGATCCTTCATTTCTGGGGTCTCTTCCTCTGTGATAGTAAAGTACATAACATAATGACATGCAACTAAAACTCACTGTCTGTAATCTGACTAAAAATGACTGCACCTTTCACCAACTGTGTAGCTACATATGAAATGTAATGAAAGCATCACAAATACTTAAGCTAAACTACATAGTTATACAGTGTACAGTGTACACTGTATATACGTACATACATACATACATACATACATACATACATACATACATACATACATACATACATACACACACACATACATACGCACGCACGTACATACATACCCACGCACGTACATACATACATACATACGCACGCACGCACGCACCTACATACATACATACATACATACATACATACATACATACATACATACATACATACATACATACATACATACATACATACATACATACATACATACATACATACATACATACATACATACATACATACATACATACATACATACATACATACATACATACATACATACATACATACATACATACATACATACATACATACATACATACATACATATGAATAGCAACTATGTCAACTCACCAGATTGATTCATGGGCTCCAATAACAACCTGTAGGCATCCTTTGAAACAAATTGATTAACTTTAGTACACAAAGTTTCTAACTTGATTGCATCAAGGCGTAAATGTGGATCAAATTTTTTATCATGGTCCAAGGGACATTCTACATAGGCAATTGGTTCTTTAGCTTTGGGAATACAGCGAGAGTGGACACTCTTGACAAAGCTCAGTATAAGAATTAACAACTCCCATCGCTGCTGCCATAAATCATTATTGTGGAGTTCTTGTTTACGTACATATACGTGGCATTTAATAGAATAAGTATCTGAACAATGCTCCAGCACAAAACTCTGTTTACCATCACTAAAATCAAACACTCCAAGGCCATGAAAAATACTAAACAAAACAAAACAATACATGTGATTCATAAAATGCACAACAGCTATTCCTACATAACATACCAACGAATGCGATGACCTTGAATATTACAATATTTTGTGACAAGTATTATTACATGGTTGAAAACAATGTCAGGTATAAATTTATCAGGAAAATGATACAAGATGACATTATCAATATGATCTTGTGGTGCTTTATAATCTTGTGTTTGATTATCAACAAGCATGGATGGTACAAAAAATACTCGACCACTGTTAGGAATGGGATAAGAATCTTCTTCATTTTCAAATTTGGTGCTTCTATCAATTTCAATGGCAAGTTCAAATTTTTCTAACAATCCAAGAACAATATCTTTACTGTAACCAGACTTCTTCAACATATCATCAAGTAGTTCTTCTTCTAGTAAACCAAATTTATCAAAACGAATACACTTGTTATAAAGCTCTGCTGGAGGGTTTAGTTTTGCATAGTCACGTGTTTTAATAACGCAAGTTACAAGATTAGAAACCCATTGTGGTGAAACAAAAATGGTGTCTTTTAATGTCTCGACATCGGGATAATACAGAAGAATGCCCTTGAAAGTATAATACTGAAGGAGTGCCAGTAAATCATCATTGGTAGCTTTCAAGCCAACTTCTGTAGCAATGCTAGACACTATTTTCTTACTAATCTCGGTTTTCTTCTGTACATGTGATACTGTCAGAATTTTTTCTTCAAATTTTAAATAAACAATTGGTCGTTCTTCAATTAGAGTATATTGAGCAGATTTTAGTGCTACAGCTTTGAGACGTTTAAATGCCTCATCATCTCGTGTTTTGTTATCAATAAAGTGAACAGCATCACTTTTGCTAGGAAAATGTTCACAAAGCTTTGGAGGTAAACGAGAGAACAACATATCAGTAATGGCTTTCTTTTCATTGTCTGAAAGGTTCACTGAATGAGTCGCTATCATGATGACAGTGGGGTTACGATGAGAAATTGAGATTTCATTGCCTACTACTCCACAATGGCTGTAAATGGTATGCATAGTGGCCTCTATAACTTCCAAATTAGTGAGCGTTTCTCTAGTTTTGTATTTTTCTTGACGAATTGAGTACCGTTGTCTTTTTACCACTGGTGTATTAAGGCCTACCGAAGCATTGAACGTTAAGAACACGACATCATGTGAAGCAAGAAATAAATAATGGACCTCATAATATACTTCTTGTCCACCAAGATCATAAATTACTAATCTAACTTTGTCATCAGGTGTATTTTTATTTTGTAGCACCTCCAGTCCCTCTGATTCTGAAACTTCATTATATTTTGTGATAGTGACAAATACATCTTGATGCTTAGTTCTTAAGCTTTTGGTCATTTCTTGTTTAACATCATGCTTGAAATGGACAGAAATCTCATCTAGGTGGTGCTGTAATTCTCTCAGCCTCCACTTACAAACGAAAACACGATCTGCAGTAAAAGTGTTACAGATATCCGCTGTGTGAGTGTCTGCACCAACTGTGGATGGTTGACGTGGTTGAAATGTCTCACCTAATAGAGACTGTACAGTTGAGGTCTTCCCTGCTCCCTCCGCTCCAAGCATCACTATTTTAAATTGGTTTGCTTCACATATGCCTTGTTTAACAGCATGTTCATACGCCATTGCAACAGCTGCTGGATTTGCAACAGCTGCTGGATTTGCAACTAAAATTATACGCACACATATAAATGTACTCAATATCTACATAATAGTAGGGATTGATGCAAAACGATAAACAAATACTTTATATAGCAAGTCACTTACCATGGGACATTCCTATATCAAACTTAAATCACTGCATGGTCAGTTATTTTCTGATTTTCACATTGGAAATTTTTTGGCTATACGGTATCATGTGAACCTTGCATAAAAAGTTTTTTCCTTGAAAAAATCAACTTAACACTTCTTACCATGCCCTGGTAGTCGAATATCATAAGTAATTTCACTTGGAACAATGAAATTCAGTGTGTGTTAGGTTTTTTTTTGTTAAAGCCAGCAAGCTGTGCAATACTATCAATATCATGATACCACAATTGGTATTGATAGCTAAAATTTTAATATGCTTATGGGAAGTATTTACATGCATACGCATTCTCAAATTTGTTAAATGAAGTTATAAGGGCCTGAGGGTTTATAAATTTTGTAGACTCCACGGTGGATGCGTATAACTGTTTTATACTATATTTAAATTATAGTCTTACCAACTTGTCATTTGCATGATTCTTCTTGTGATGGCCTTGACAAGAGGTCGAAATTTTTTGTTATAAAGGTATCATAGCAACCACATAAATACTTAAGCGCCTGTGCGTATGTATAGTCCTACAGTCGTTTCTATGAAAGTTGTGGTTGTAGCGAAGTGATAATCATAGTGGCATGGCAAAATTAACAAAGAACATCGTGCAAAATCGTAGATAAAAAGTAAGGCTATGTTATTCTTTGCGCCTCAGAGCATGGTATATGGCTGAGGGAATACATGTTAGGCAAATCATGAGCGCACATGTTACAAGTAATGTGTATCGCTTCCGTGTGCGGGCGAGCGCTAAGCAGCTCAAGCCTTACGCATACGTTGCTGAACTCCTTTTAAAGATGCACTTGCAAAGGTTTGATTGTGGGATTCTATTTTGTTGTTACTATGACATTTATTTATACAATGCATTGTAGTAGTTTCGATTGTGGGTTTCGAATTAGTTTCCAGGAACATGTGCTACAAATGTTATCAAAAATTACACTCAGAAATAGAGACAAATGGTGAGTGTAATAAATTAATATAGTACTATAGCGCGTTTTGCACCGTATAAGAAGCAAGTTTTGCATTGTATAAGCGTGTAATTATTGCCATGTGAGTAACTCACTTTAAACAGCTTCCTCTTTGTACATAAACTTTCATACAACAACCAGTAGGGTACAAAGAAAACGTTACTTCCTAAACTATGCTAATACTAACGAATTCAAACCCACAATCGATAGACGTTATGTTGTGCCTATATAAAGAGTGGCATAAGTTGCAGATTCAGATCAAGGGTATATGTTCCCAGGATACAACTAGTTGTATACATCAGATTTGTATCCCTGCTTTTCCCTTTGATCCGCCCACACAAAGTGATACATACGAGATTTATACACCACCATAAACACATGCTAATAGGGTATATGTATGTGTAAGTAACCTACATAGCCATAGGAAGCAAATTTTAGGTGTGGGACCACCCATATATCCAAATACCAATAGTTTGTGCTCATTATATAAAATACACATTACATTATAAATTCGTTTGCAGGAAAATGACATCAGTACATTATTATGTGTATTCTATTGGATGTATAGAAGCCATTGTGCAGTCGATAAGTTATTTTAACACTTTTTCTGCTAGTTAATTGGTGGCTTATGCTACTTAACTTGTACAAGTTTCTGTTATTTGTTGCATCAGTCCTGTTTCGCCATATGTACCTACGTATGCTAGAAGCATGCAGCAGAGCCTGTAGTGATTTAAGTTGGTGTTTTATCGTCTAAAAATCAGGCGCTGTGTAAGTTAAACCACTGTTAGTCAACAAGCTGCTATTTAATGTATTGTAATGATGATGTCACGAGTAAGTCACATGAGCAAAGACTCATCACTAAGGAACACAAAGCAACGCATTTTTTGGCTTTATACTCCAGTACTTTAGTGGTAAAACCTTTTGAAAGCAGTTGCTATAAAGTTGAAATTCTTACAGGTCAGTCTTTTATAAGTTTTGCTACCTGCATGGTATACCCACTTTTAAAACTGAAGTGCTCCATCTTGTTAGTATATAACGTATAGCTGGTTAAATGCCTTTTACTGTGAAATGAATAGCTAACACAGCATTCTTACTTAATTATATACATTAAAAAACATCAAAAAACTGGCACGTTAATAGTTTCCATACCATATACGTCATCAACAAAATCAAGGTCCAGTTTATGTCGGTTCACATTAGTAAGAGCAACTTCTAGATCTTTCCAGGTAGCATCAACAGTAAAGTTTAACCATTCGTGAATCATACTTTGAAAGCAAGACACACAATTTAGATAATCTTTCTCAATACTAACAAGGCATTCTAGCCTTAATCCTAACTCAATACCAATATATTTCCAGTCAGCAGCATATTTCTTAGTATATCTGTAGATGTCTCTCATTGTTGGTTGTTTGTTTTCTGTACAACATATGTACATACATACGTACATGTCAGCGTATCAGTTTAATTGTATATCACTTACTATCTTCGATTTGGTGAATAATTACTGCTCCTTTTACTTCAATCATCTTTGATTTAGTAGCTATATATAAAGAGCATAGTAGTGTGATCCTTACTATTCATGCTTGTACTGGCATAAGATGTGACTGCATGTACATACGTAGCAGGGCCGTAGCAAAGCCATTGAGAGTGGTCCAGCTGCTTTCACCTCTCCTAAATTTCTCAAAAAAACAAGAGCTCGAAATTATTAGAATACAATTCCGTTAAGACTTCTTCTTTCAACAGTTGCATTTTGTTATTATAGCTATAGTGATTTTATTGTAGTAACAGAACTAACAGGTAAAACAAGCAGTCTGCACACCCTATGCAGCTGTAGGCTTACTCGATTGCGTGGGCGGCCGATAATTTGCAACTGCTTTTGTACACAACTCTAGCCAAAGTAGTATCACAAGGTGAGTTTAATATGCCTAGAAATCATATATTATGGTCATCTGCTCATATAAAAGCTATTTTGATGAAAATAATTTTTAATTTTGAAAAAAGTGGTCCGGCCAAAACCGGACTGGCCGGACTGGTTGCTATGGCCTTGCGTATGCAAACTAATGACTTTACAATAGGGCTGCAACAAATACCAGTTTTTGGTATCCAGATATTTGGATGTCTTAACGAACGAATACCGAACTATTTGTTTACACTAACTGAAGTTTGCCACAGCTTGTTACAGATTACCATATTTAGTGTCCAGATCTAAGTACATATCTGTATCACAAGCTTGCAAATTGTAAGATGTGCCTGCTAAATCTCCCTGCTAAAACCAAGAAGTACAGGTAAATAAGGTTATTTCCTACAAAAAACACAAGATAAACGAATACCGAATGTTGATTTTACTATTCGAATACTAAAATCTTAATGAATATCCGAACGAATTGAATATTTGTTGCAGCCCTACTTTACAAATACATACATATATCAGTTAAACGATCAAGAAGTTCATAAAACTCTAATAAATCATACACTAATGGCATCTATACAATACGAGAAGAAAATTTTCGAAAAGCTCATGCACAAAAGTGGTTTAGTTACAAAAGTACCAATAGATATACCGTATTTACTTGGTTAAATGCTGCACCTTCAATAGTAGCCGCACTTGATCAGTGCCATAATCAATTTTATTATGGGTATAAACAACGTCTTTGTCCATCGAGTAGTGGTCGCATTTGAATAGTCAATGCATCGATTTTTCAAACTAAGGTAATAAACACTGTGGCGTTTAACCAAGTAAACACGGTAGTTAATTATTCCTAAAATACTTTTGTTGCTATTTCAATCTGCATAGCTATCTCGAAATTATGTATCTGGAATGGAAATCTATTTGCAGGTATCTGGAAATTTTGCATAACATTTTATCACTGCTGTAACTCCGTTCTCAGCAACTCATTTACCTAATGACCTAATGATGACCTCTGTGCTGGATTCACAGTAAACCTGTGTTGGAGGTAACTAAATATTCTCTATATACGAACCATAAGTGTGTTATGAACTAGCTAAATGATTCACTAACAAGGTCAATGAGGATGATATTTTCACTTTTGGGGTCTGGTAAATTGGACTATTTCTTACAAGTAAAATACAGGTACTTCAACGGCCCTGCCATAATAATGACTGCATTTTGAAAAATTTAATCTAAAATTTTAACGGTTTGGTAAAGCATTCATGATTTCACTAGACCAGTCTACGCAACCATCCATCAGTGTGGCCGTAAATGTCACAAAAGCAAGGCTAATGCCTCGGCATGAAGAATCACCCTTAGCTTCAATTTCATGATACTCACCCAGTTCTTTAATTAAATCTCATGCCTAGAATTTTTCTTTGGTTTTTATTAAATGATGTTAAACAGAGTGCCAAGATTGCAGAAGGGGTTTTTATACAAAATTTAAAACATTACTGTATTCTAATAGTTTCGTGTAGCTTTTAAAAGTAATTTGAGATCTTGAGGTCTCATTCCCAAAAGACTTTCCAGGTGGGAGCCTCTGTAGAGGTGAAAGTCCAGTTCAGGTTTAACGTCTTTCCACACAGTAATAATAAAAGTGCAAGTGCACTGGTACCAACGAGGGTATGTACCAGGCCACTTCAACTAAATCTTATGTTTCTCGGGCCAAAACTAAGTGAATATAGGGTCGGTAGGTAGGTAAAATAATAATAAAAATAATATCTTTTACAACACAATAAACAGCATGCAAGTTGATGCAACTGACTACAAATTACTGGCGACTCTTTTGGCATGCAAGATTTGTACCGTGTTTCACTGTTACAGGTGGCTTACAACACATTAGAATTGCTCACGTGATCAACACATAGACTACAAAATTTTACATTTTAATATTTTCGGGCCCCGAGAAACATAAGATTTTGTTGAAGTGGCCCCAACTACAAATTCTACTTGTGTACATACTGGTATACATTCTCACAAATCTGTTAGCGTAAGTGTAGTAGCTATGTTTGTAGAAGTTATGCATAGGGCGTGGCCTTGCGCGTGCGCCTTAAATTTCTAGGTTATTTATCGTGCATTGTCGTGACATGAGTGGCAAAGAGCTGGAGTGCTGTACGCCCTTGACATCGTTCTTACCTTTCTCTTCCCAATATGTGTATTAGTTAAACATAGTAACTATGGTGTTTATCGTTGTAGTAAGTTACCGTCGGTTGATTAGGTAAAACTACTTTGGCGGGATTTTTACTCCTGTACATTGTTGGCCGGCCACTCAAAATGGCTGACTTTTACTGCGCTTACGCGGTGACACGCCTTGTGCATAACCTCTCGAGTAACCTCCATACCTTCTACTTCACGGGATTTCATTGATTCTGACTGAGATGGCTCCGAGGATGACTCGTTATCCTCCTGTTGTCTTTTCGCATTCATTTTGACCTTTTGAAGTATTTAGAATATCAACATCATCGGTATATATCTAGTCTCGCTGTCTCGTTAGATAATCCACGCGTCTCAACCTCTTTCCTCGAAGTGGCCCTTTAATATCATTTGGAGATGATACGCGGAATGGACGCTGCCATTTAATGCACGTAAATTTAATCACGGTTGTATTTCAGCAATTACATGAAAATGAATTATATACAGAAATAAATGAATTCAGCAGAAATACTTTTATTTTAAAATGATGACCTGCATCTTATAACATTACAGCTCATACAATAAATTAATAGTTCATGCACTAAGTGATCAGCTGGCAACTTGTTTATAATTATAGAACTGATGTTGTCAGCTTGATAATGTTTTCTACGCCATGCATGATAAACCAGACCTCTCAACTCTCACGATTTGGTCGTGAGACACACGATTTCAGCATTGGTCTCACCATAGATAATATACTCCCCTTATGGATATGAAACTGCGGCGCGCGCCCACACATTTCCGTTGAAGGTCCTGGTAACATGCAGGTTTCGCGCCTCCATGAAGATAGTTGTCGATAAGCTACCAAGCGTGTAATATCTCTTCTCTTTTTGTACGTTTCCGCCTTCAACGTTTTGTAAAATTAATTGTTTTACCCGGAAATTTCGTTTTTTCGCGTGAGTAAACATGTCAGTTCTTCAGTTCCGTAGTGAAATAAGGTTTGTGCACATATACAGCTCTACCAATAGCTTATACGGGGTACGTTGTGGTTCTTATACGTGGCCTTAAAGTGTAGAATGCATTGAGCAAGCAATTGAGTCCTTGCCGGTAGAGAAACCTAAATTTTTCATGTTTAAATGTAAATTGACCCTGGCGTCGTTTGGGCACATATTCTCGAAGAGAGTACAGGCTACGCTGTTCAAAATAACCTCGCATAGTAGTTCACAAGTTCACTGTTTCTTGAAATATTTCTTGCAGTAAAGTAACTAAAGTTCTTTCGAGTCTTTGTAGGGATTCTCGAATGATTAACTGCCATTTTGTCTGGCCGGCTGTACACATGCCGGATAGGGGGCGCGAAACCAGGTTAGTTCCGGTGGCGCTTAGCAGTTTCATATCCATAAGGGAAGTACCGTAAAACCGGAAACTTTGGCGTTGTTAAACCTTGGCGAATCCTTATTCAAAGAATTTTGACGAAATAAACGTTGACGAAATGCTGGCAATGCAAAGTAAGCGCCTTGAAAGTAAGTGGCTTTAAGTAAGTGGCTTTACTTTGAAAGATTTAAGTTTGGCGATTTGATTCTGATTCGCCAAATTCGTCAAAGTTTCCGGTTTTACGGTATATTATCTATGGTCTCACGACTGTTTGTTCATCTCACGATTTCTCAAGATCTTACAGAAATATTATTAATATGCGCTAAAATGTCCATTTATTGTGTCACGTGACTTCAAATTTGAATTAATTGAAACATAGATAATATACTTCCCTTATGGATATGAAACTACTAAGCGCCACCGAAACTAACCTGGTTTCGCGCCCCCTTTCCGGCATGTGTACAGCCGGCCAGACAAAATGGCATTTAATCATTCGAGAATCCCTACAAAGACTCGAAAGAACTTTAGTTACTATACTGCAAGAAATATTTCAAGAAACAGTGAACTTGTGAACTACTATGCGAGGTTTTTGAACAAACAAGGAAACAAATGATGCTAACGGCATGCAATGTTGTCCCTCATTTCGAGCGTTGTGCCATTCTCTTCGAAGGATATTGTGTTTTATAATATATAGCATTGCACACAGTATAGTGTAAATAGTAATCCCTGTTATTTTGAACAGCGTAGCCTGTACTCTCTTCGAGAATATGTGCCCAAACGACACCAGGGTCAATTTACATTTAAACATGAAAAACTTAAGTTTCTCTACCGACAAGGACTCAATTGCTTGCTCAATGCATTCTACACTTTAAGGCCACGTATAAGAACCACAACATGCCCTATATAAACTATTGGTAGAGCTGTATATGTGCCCAAACCTTATTTCTCTACGAGACTGAATAAGTACGGCTCCTCACGGGAAAAAGCGGTATTTCAGGTAAAACAATTCATTTTACAAAAAGTTGAAGGCGGAAACGAAGTTAAAGGGAAGGAATATCACGAGCTCGTAGCTTATTGACAATTATCTTCATGGAGGCGCGAAACCTGCATGTTGCCAAGACCTTAAACGGAAAATGTATGAGCGCGCGCCGCAGTTTCATATCCATAAGGGGAGTATATTATCTATGATTGAAAGAACTTCGAAGCGGAAAGCTCGGCGAAAAGCCTAAACCCCACTCAGGAATGAAAAGATTGATGTAGTAAAGTTGCCAGTGAATATTATTGCAAATGTTTATACAAATTATTTTGTTGTAAGCTGACTGCACTGGCCCCAAGAGGAGAGTACTCCATGACTTACAAGAGTGAACAGGTGATCAGTACAATGAAGTTAACAATGGTGCGAAATTGATGTGTATTCTAGATATGAGCCGGCTTCATACTGTACTCACGTGATCCAAGATTAGCCGTGCCAAATGAAGCTCGTGGGTTTTATCATAAATTATACAGATTATCATAGTGTAGGCTACACCATAGCATAGGAGAAATAATGAGCTGCAGAAACAGCAGTGTTGCATCTAGCTAGCTAGGTAATCATGCATTTTTCAACAACTTTTTAAAAAATTGTATGTGCATGCTGCGTGGGGTGGGTTTCTCACGACCAGGTCTGTTCCCAGGCTGAGAGGTCTGGATAAACACGATGGACCACAGTTTGCAATGCTACACTGATCAGACGTTTCTTGTTTGCCATGTCACTGTGAGTTGTGGGACCTCTGGGATTCTATAAATTATTTCAACCACTTCTTGAGGCTCCAACACGTCCCAAACACCGTTGCAAGCAATTACATAAAACAAATCATCGTCTGTCACAAAGTGAGTGAAGGTGTGTGGGGTACAGGTGACATGATATACTCCTTGTTCTCTGTACAACTCCATAGATCACCTAAACTCCTTGATAGATTTGGCCTAGGTAGTGTTTTAGATGCTACTGTTGTTCCTTGCCAGAAGATGCGGGCTACACCACTGTCTTTAACATACACACTTCCTCCAAGGTTTTCAATTCTTTGTTTCTCTTCTACATCATCGGGTCTGTGTGTTTTACTTAGTTCTCTGGACCAATAAGCGAACCAGATTTCACTAAAAATATCTCTAATTTCACATTCCATTCCATTGATTAGAGACACCCCGAGATTATCCAGTAAATTGCTTACGTATACCAAGTACCTTAAGCTTTCTCACAGGGAACGTTTGCTCATACTGCATAAAGACCACAACACGACGATCCGTATCATCACGCAAAAACTGTACCCTATACTCTGATAGTCTTGTGAACCAGCCCCTTGTTTCCTTATATATAAGAAAAAAAGTGGCTGGTTCACGAGACTAATACTCTGAATGGTCGCCACCTATACTGACCCTAGTCTCGCTGCCCACACTGCCTTTTTTTTCTTTGACATTCGGACCGGGAAAAAAAGGGTCTGGCCAAATGGTCAGTATGGATTGGTGATGCTATGTTATAAGGATTCACGTTAATAAGTTAGGTGTTAAGTTACTGACGTCTGCTATTAACGTCATCAAATATCACGTGTGGAGGAAATTTGCCGCGTGGACTCAACATGGAGTGTTGTGAGTTGTGAAACGCCAAGCAATTCGAAGCGACCAAGATTAGATCATGCAATCTTTGTACGTTCTTACATAAACAAATACATATGGTAGTGCTGCATGTATTAAAGGTTTCCCGTAACCTGTTGGCAATGCAATAAAGGTGTAGTTTCCTTGTACAAATGGTAAGATTGCTTTCGTTTGCTCGTGTTTCAACTCCCTGTACCCTAAACGCAAACCACTTTCTCTAATTACTTCTTCAAGACAATTTATTTGCCGTTTGGACTGCTCTGTCGATCCTTCCATCACTACTTTTCACGTAGAAATCGTACTGAAAAATTTACGTGCCTATCCTTTGGGATAATATACGGAACCTTTCAAGTACGCATACTTTTCAAAGGGCTCTCCTAGGTGCAGTACAAAGGGAAGTGTTAAAAGCCAGTGGTTCGCACGCCGAGATTTTCTCGGCGTGCGAATCACCAATCCATACTGACCATTTGGCCAGACCCTTTTTTTTCCCGTCCGAATGTCAAAGAAAAAAAAGGCAGTCTGGGCGGCGAGACTATACTGACCCATCCTCCTTTGCTTGGATCATCTTTAAGCAGACGTACATAATTAAACACACCAACAACACGCATTCTAGGTAAGTGCAAAGCTTAAGTCCACTAGTCCATTTGACGTGTAGCGAGGACGTGTAGTCTTGCGAACCTGACTCTTGACATGGTGCCAAGGAGGCGCCTCAAAACAATTAGATTTTGTCACGTGAACTGACGGAAATAATAAATCCTCACTCAAAAATCACGTGACATCGCATGATCATAAAAGTTACAACTGCCACCCCAAGCAAACTACGCAGTTTTAAAAATATACAATTTTTAGACATTCTTGCCTGAATGAAATTAATTTACACATAATAAAAAATATCAATATCTACTAGTAATACATTAGCACGGGGAGCTTGTCAGTGACAGTTTCCACAATTTGGATGACATTTCTTTCCACCAACCTTGCACTGACATCCACCTGATTTATCTCCATGACCCTGTAACAAGAACCGAATATAGCAATGTATTTGAGTATATCTACATAAAATTCTTATGTCATATAGCGTAAGCGACCTATTATCGACCGAGTTTCGTATTCGTGCATGTACTTCCTGTCAGAACCTCCTATCAACTCCAGACTTTCACGATCTTGTTCGTCTATCCTTCCTCTATTTACAGCTAAAAGTAGAGTCACGTGAGGTGGATCATCTTTCAGCTATGCACCGCCAACCAAGCATGTGTAAAGTACATATTATCAAGCAATACCTATTATCGACCACACGTACATTTCTCCATTATCTATTATCGGCCACCTCCATTCTTTCCATTGTTGGGTACACGTGATAACTCTGCCACCTTCTAATATATATCACACGGTGCCTTATAAATTACATTATTCGCATACCAAGAATCATTAAATTCGCGTGTGTAGTAATAGAGTTATATAATACAAGATCTAGATATTACACATGCATAAAATACACTATATAATAGGGGCAATAATGCCATTGTTGTGGTACAGGATCCATTAGTAGCACCTCACTCCAGATGATTTACATTGGCTCATGTCAGTCTATCAGTGCAAAGGAACAGCACCAGTGACCTCGCACTGACCTTTTGTCGTCTTTGTCAGCAGAAGTCTTCTCCATCAAAGATAATAATGCCCCTATTGCCTCATCCAGCACATTTTCCTACTCTTTACAGTGTGATCTTATAGGTAAATAGAATCTCAACCAAAAACACCCTGGCTGTAAAAAAGGAGCGGCCAAGAACTAAAAAAGGCCTGGGTAAAAAAGATGTGAAATCAAAATGGGCAACCAAGGCATGTATAGTGTTGGAAATAAAGTTTTAATAATCACAAGTCAGGCCGCAAAACATTAACTAATTGATAAGTTAATGTTTTGCGGCCTGACTTGTGATTATTAAAACTTTATTTCCATCAGCAGTAACACTACACAGGCCTTGACCGCCCATTTTGATTTCACATCTTTTTTACCCAGGCCTTTTTTAGTTCTTGGCCGCTCCTTTTTTACAGCCAGGGTGTTTTTGGTTGAGATTTCACTTCTTTTTTTAGAAATAACAAGTCATTTATTAGTTACATACATGTAGAACATTAGTGACTGTTCTATTAGAGAGTACCGATCTATTGTTGCAACAATTACGGGTCACCAGGCTTTGTCACCAGGTCTAAACCAAGGCTCAGCATGTCATCCCACCATATATACTTATAAAGACGGCTTATTTCAACTATGTTGATATAAGCGCCTCTTTTAGAAAATTTTGTCAAAAATTACACCTACTTGTTTTTGTGATCATAAAATCGGCTATGCTGCTCCGATTTACTAATCCATCAAAATGGTCCACTTTTAATGTTAGATTAGTGCCTGACAAAAATTTCAGAACGATAGCACCAACAGTTTTTCCGGTAGGCGTGTCAACAAATTGGTTAAAAATTTTATCGACTATCGCTCATATTTTCCTCAATTTTACTGCAAATTGTACCAAATTTTGTGGAGATGTAGGGTTTAGGTAGCGTTACTTGTGCAATAAATTTCGTTGAAATTAGTGCACAAGAACATAGTTTCCGTACACTTTTATTGTTTGGTGTGAAGAAGAATAAGAAAAATACGAAGAAAATCTGACGAGTTTCAGGGACTCGTATCTCAGGAACTGCTGGGGCTATTTCTTTCAAATTTGGTATGTAAGGTACTGTATATGAAGACACTAAAATATGTAGATTTGGTAGAAATAGGTGCCATAGTTTTTGAGTTATGATAGGCTGAAATTGGCTACTTGACCGGTCACGTAAATAACACAATGGTGTGCCCACGCGTATTTCTTGGCCGCTGACACACTACCGTGTGTCTTAATATAAACAGTGGCAAAGCTGATATACTACCACGAGTCCCACGTAGCTT
>OZ005754.1:1620631-1795631 GCA_963930835.1 Spongia lamella
TGGAGGTTTGTAGTCTACAGGACGGTTACTAGAACACAATTGACAACCCGGTCGATATGGTTTATTGATCGCAGAACAAAAGCTACATTTCCACCCTGGAGGTGGAGGGGGTGTGACTGGATGAGGAGGGGCAGGCGGGGTAGGAAGACGAGGAGGCATGGTCATACCTTCTGGAGTAAAATTATTCCCACCAAGTCTTTGACCACTTCCAATTCCACTAGTACCGCCATAAAATTGATCAGAAGGTGGTTGATTGTTATTGTAGTTTTGATAAGCTTGTGGATATTGGTCTTGTACATATGGGCCACCCTGCCATCGCCGTGGAGATGGTCCCATATTATTATACTGTAAATCTTGAGATTGGTTTGGGCTCCAGGGTTGCTGTTGGTGATGGGAATCGTTGTGGGTCACATGATCGGCATCAGAAGGGGAATCCCCGACTACTCCCTTGCTAATGAAGAGATGCACCTCGGCACCTCGACCATTTAGATCAAAGTCTGTCAGCCTGGCATCCTTGTTGGTGGCAAACTTATTGCCAACAATCCAGTGCTGCTGTTCATGACTGATAGAAAATCTTGTCTCGATCTGTAGAAAGAAAAAACAGTGTCTATCAAATTCAGAACGGCACATATACCATTAGCTGAAGTTGTTCAATAGTGAAGTCTTTGGTTACCATAAGGTAAAACGGAATACCCTGGTCATGTGGAGCAATCTCTCTTTCTATAGTCACTTTAAGCCTGTATAATAAACAATATACCACTGTCAATTCAAAAACGATACATGTTTCTCACCTAAAATAATATTTTAGATTATTTGGATCAGTATGCGGAAAACTGATACTAAAATTTCCTTGCTGCCTTTTAGCCTCCACTAGTAACTTCACAATTGTTTTAGTATAATCTTTATCGGTATCGTGAAGAGCTGCTTCCAATAGTCGAATATAATTTTCTAAAGTATAAAATTGATGTAACGGTTACTCAGGGATGCAGGCAGGTAGATAACTTGCCTAATTGTTTTTTAGATATAGTGGGAGCCTTTTTAGGTGGTGTAGGTTCAGGTTTTGTAACAGGTGATTGTGGTTGGATGGTTTCGTTGGAGGGTTGTCGCCGGTTTTCACTCAATGCTTGCAGAGGTTCAGACTGTTGTCCATGACTCCATAGACCACCTATAAGAAGAATATAAGTTGATGGAAAACCAAGAAAATCCTGTCCTTATACGTACCTCCAGCATGCTGATTCCTGTTCATTGGGGATGCATTGTGCTGTGGCTGGATTACAGGTGGAGATTTGAGTTCTCCTGACCGACGTTGTGCCCCACCTCCAGGAGCTCCACCCCCACTATGCTGTGATGCATACTGAGGCCCACCCATTGGAGCCATATAGCATCCATCCATTGGTTGTATTTGATGTTGTTGATTCCCTGACCAATTTTGTTGCATTTGTTGTTGTTGTTGATTCCCTGACCAGTTCTGTTGTTGTTGATGATTCCCTGACCAGTTTTGTTGTATTTGTTGTTGATTCCTTGACCAGTTTTGTTGTATTTGTTGTTGTTGATTCCCTGACCAGTTTTGTTGTTGTGGCTGAGGGGGCTGTGCTTGATGTACGTTACGTCCCGGACTTTGAGTGGGTGGAATAGTTGTACGAAAATCTTGTACTGGTTCAGCATGTTTTGGTCTCTGATCAACTGCAAGACTTTGCGTAACTGCAATACACAAAAGGTATGGTATGATTTAGTAAGTCGTTACCCTGTTTTTTGTTTTCTACTAAAAATCTAATATAAAAGTACAGTAATGTTTAAAGCATGACAATGAACTTTCACATAAGAAATGTACATATGGTTGATTTATACGTACACAGAAAATATGTCCAGGGAAAACCATCTTGCACTGTGCTTGCAAGATTCTTGCAAAACGGCACCTGTAAGATTCTTGCACTATGCAAGATCGCAACCTAGCTTGCTTGCAAGATCTTGCACGTGTCTTGCAAGATCCTAAACACTTCTTGCAAAAAAACTGACATTTTACTTGCAAGTTTTTTGCAATGATCTTGCAAAATGTTTTTCCCTGGTGTGACCATCCCTGTAAACCCCCGACCACCATGTTCACATAGTTACACAAATAGCTGTAAAATCCTGATGATTGGGCAGGACTTACTTATTCATTTATCAAAAAAAAAGCTATACTGTAACACTGGTAATGAACATTTACTGAGTTTTAAAAATATGTAGCATCAGTTATATCCGAATACTAACACATTGTTGACAACCCCTCAGATAAATGTTAAAATTTTATTGCACAACTAAGTAATATGTTCACCTTGCTCAATCACTTGTTCGATCACTTTAGCTTTAGTGTTCCTAAACTGTACCAAGAACATGTCTGGACTGATGAAATCCTTGTCCTTAAACTTCACACCAAATATTACACCAGTGGTTATCTTTATTTGTATGAAATCATCACTTAATTTTTTGATAGTCATATCCTCAGTAACTGTAGCTCGATACAATTCCTGCAATTAATCACGTGATCATTATAACGTGTGGGTATACATGTTCTTAAATTTCAACACGCCCTAGCACAAGCGATATTATACCATAACAATGTGTATATCAAGTATCTAACACCTTGTTCTCAGGAGATTTCTGCTTAAAGACCACCACAAGGCGATCATCGGTATCATCTCGCAAAAGCTGTGCCCTACACTTTGCACGATCATCGACTAAATTCACCCAACCTTTGCCCGGATCGTCTTTGAGTAGAGATACATTATCAAATGTTTTAACGATATACAACATTTTAAAAGATTAGGCCATACACAGGGGAATCCAACACCACACGCTAGACATCCGTGCACGTGCAGCAATAGATCACGTGAAATATCATTATATAGTCTAATAATTATTTTATATCATGTCGATATAGTTCGTTTTGATCTAAGCCAGTCATTAAAGGCCTTTTCTGCCTTCTGTTTTTTCCTCATGGCAGCTTCAAACCGTTGAGCCTCAAGTAGTTGATATGAAGTCTTCCTCTGTTTAGTTAGCCTATGTTCTTCTTTTGACTTCATCTCAAGCCACTCCTCAAAACTTTGAACTTTCTTAATTGACCTAAAACAAAACAGAATCAAGTGCAATGATTCTTGTGATCACTTACCCTTCTAAAGATTTGACTGCAGTAATAGGGGAAGATATATTTGGTTTCTCCACATATCCAGAAGGGTTAGCTACTGATCTTGGTCTCAAGTGAGATGATGATGGATTTGAGTATCTCAAAATATCATAAGTTGGTGGTATGAACTCCTGGGCTCTGATGGGATCAAACCAGCCGTAGTTGAAATAAATCCTATCAGTACTCTCATCACTATCTGATTCACTGGATAGAGTGTCTATTGCACCGCGTCGTTCCCTTAAATAACCTGCCATGGGTTTTGATCTTTCTGTTAACACTGGTGATGGGGTTTGAGCTGGCTTTCCTGGGTGAGTTTTCTTCACAAACTTTTCGACCCTTTCCTTTTGTTTGCTTTCATCAAACTTCTGTATCTCAGAAATTTTGACTAAGTTTGGTAGATGTAGCATGTATCGTTGAGCGTAAGGACCGTTCAGCCAAGTTTTCAGCGAAGAGTCAAAGGCCATGTGACTCCTTCGGCATTCCACATCCCTAGCCTTACGAGCGTCATATTCGCTCTTCCTTTCCGTGTCAATTGTATACTTTTGGTAGTTCCATTCACAAAAGTTTAAGCTCTGTTCACACTTTTTCTTACCATACAGGCGAGCGATGTCAAAAGGCGTTCTACCATCTTTATCCTTGATTTGAATGTTACCACCTTGATCCAGTAATACGCATAAAACACCCCAGTGTCCCTTACGTGCTGCTGCATGCAAAGCTGTCCACCCTGTAGGACTTCTTGCGTTTATGCCAAGAAGACACTGTTTAAGCAACTCAGCCACTAATCTGAAGTGGCCCCGATGAGATGCTATGTACAAGGCCACCCATGCAAAATGTTTTTTGTCACCCATATCTCCTTCCATTGAGTGGGCTATGTGGATAGACTTCAGTATGTTGCCCCTGTAAGCTTGGGTGAGTAAAGCTGTCCACATTCTCCACGGCTTCACCGTCAGAGTGGCGCTCATCACAATATCGTTGTCCGCCATTGTAGACGTATCCGTTAGCGCTGCATCGTCTAGATACGACAGATAATACATCTCTGGCAATAGACCCACTTCTTGTTCGATCATACTCTTCAACTCCAGCACTTTCATCTTGTGGTAAATCCCAGACAACTGGATCTTTTCTGTATCGCAAGGTATCTCCAAGAAGATATCAAAGTAATTTCTTTTCGGGAGCTTTTTATTAAACTTAGTTGGAGTGCGCGAGTTGTTCATTTCGACACTGAGCGCAGTCCATACGGCGTTGTATCCATGGTAACGCACGGAGCAAGTTTCGGAAATATGGCCTCGCCGAGATATCTGAAATTAACTTATGAAATTCTTGAAGGCTATAAAAATCTGTTAACAAGAAAGCTACAGGTATATATATTTATGACCTTTCAATAAATTCTAGGCTTTTTCTATATAAAGCACAGGTTTGTTTACATGCGCCAAAATGATAGCATACACCACTTTTCTTCCAGGACAGCGCTACCACGGCGTCATACTATCTGCAGTGTTGTTTGATGAATGTAAATAATAAACAATTTCTAGGAAGAATGGCCCCAACAGCGCCGATCCCCCTGGTCTCCAGCCTGCAGGGTGGAGCTGTTCAATGCAACATTTTAGAGGTGTGGCTGGTGAATTAATTTTAATAGAGTATTTTATTATATTTCTTCCTGCAGTCTGTGTATTTTTACTCAGAACACAGGAAGCAACTTTTAGTGTTGATTATTGAACTAATAGCATCAGGTAATTAAAATATTGGTGTTACTTGGTGTCAATTTTATTCACTTTTATACTGGGTGCTTAATTTACAGTGAGCGAGGTAGAGCAAAGGTCACTGGGTTGGAGTTACTACAAAGTGTTTGAGCCGACAATGTCATCCCCTTACAATAAAGAAGCCGTCAGGTAATTCAACTTATCTAACACCAACATTAAAGATCAGAAAATACAGATTACCGATGTACGAGGGCAGTCCCAGGATGTTGTTTGCTTTGCCTGACCCTTTTAATGGTAACACAAACATACCAGTTTTGTTACTCTCGTGTACAAATCATTTTTGCAGCTGGTAATTCATCATTTACTACCATTCCGGGATGCATACTGACCATCTCCATTCAGCCCCACCCACCTCTACAGAAAGTCATTCATTTGTTTCCTGAACATGTTGTCATGTCAACAGATGATGTCATTCCAGGGCTTATTGACTCAAACACACAAGATGGTCAGTCAGAAATACTACACTGTGCTTCTTGGTGAATAATTTAATTGTATAGATATTTTGATTCGACCAAAACTGGCCAAAACAATTACTGCGTCAGTGGATAAGGTATGTATGTTGACAGTTCACGTGTTAGAATTGATAATGTTCTTTTCCATCTCACCAAAAATGTGATTCTCTCATACTAATAAGCCATATATTGCAACATTAATGGACAGTTATAATGACATTTACTTATTCCAATGCAATATTTGTGTCGCTATTTTCACTGTCCATAGCTATCAATACCTTTACTACCATCAGTGGAAGAATATGAGGTGCAGTTAGTTCAGTGTCTCTCTGAAGATCTCCCAGCCAATGTACGTATGTGTACAATATTTCTGATCAAATAGTAATCATACATCTCGTTACAGGGTGTGGAGTTACCTATTACCAATCTGACAATACAAGAAAGAAGGCTTAAGGTATAAGGATTTTTGTTTTGCTGATCATTAAGTTGAATGCATTGTTTCTTAAGCTACTGCTTCTTTTCAAGTTACAGCAAAATCCACGAATTTTCAAATTTTCATCCCTTGTATACAGTGTGCATATCAATTATATTTCAGCACCTGTTACAAGATTTATATTCTGTTTCTCTCAGATTGGTGTACACAATGGATGGTGCTATGTTCATTCTCCACACCTCTTGTATTTGCAAA
The DNA here is from genome assembly GCA_963930835.1 of Spongia lamella. Lineage (NCBI taxonomy): Eukaryota > Metazoa > Porifera > Demospongiae > Dictyoceratida > Spongiidae > Spongia > Spongia lamella. The sequence continues at coordinate 1,626,695 of OZ005754.1, forward strand.
GGGGATTTCCCCAGGCTGGGCGTCATGTGAGCAGTATAAATCGTCAGACATTGATGCTGCGTGGGTCACTTGAGCTAACAGAATTAGTTGATAATCCTCATTTTGTGATGATACTGGAACTGGAGTATCTAGTGAAATGGGGCACTGGCGAGGTGTGTGATCCGCCTGCATTCAGCTGAGTGTGTTTGTGTGTGTGTGTGTGTGTGTGTGTGTGTGTGTGTGTGTGTGTGTGTGTGTGTGTGTGTGTGTGTGTGTGTGTGTGTGTGTGTGTGTGTGTGTGTGTGTGTGTGTGTGTGTGTGTGTGTGTGTGTGTGTGTGTGTGTGTGTGTGTGTGTGTGTGTGTGTGTGTGTGTAGTATGCCCAGCTGTCATATTAATGATAGTACAGGAGCATATTTTAATGTATTATAGCGTATTATGTAGGTAAGTGTACATGTGTATGTACATAGTATAATAAAATCACACCATGCTCACTATTGTAGGCTACTGGTAGTGCACCTGTTTTGATTGGCTGGACAGTATGGCAGATGTTCAACAGTAACCAGCAGTGGCAGTCCAATGGGTCAGCTAATGTAGTATTGGACCTCAAAGCTGGACCAGGCTTCAAGCCCCCACTACTACCCACTTCTGCCTGGAATATTTGCTACCAGGTAAGTGTACGCATGTAGAAACCTAAGAATTTCCAGCTTAGATGAAGAATTCATCTTTAACATGACATTATAGCAGCTATCATTTTTAGACTGGATTGAGAGACCTTGGCAAGGTGTCTTTCAGGTTTTACACAGACCCAAAGGTATGCATGTATAATCACACCCACGCATATGCACACACACACACAATAACTTCTTATTATATTTTGTTATAGGCTTTGACAACTCCACATCATTCTGAAACACAAATATCTTTCCATTCTTCAACACCACCAACATCTGATGAGGTTTATACATGGAGTAAACTGATGTAATATATGCTCACTATTTAGGAGGTGGATGGGGATGGCAGGCACACCACACCACCACATAATCCACAATCAAAGTGAGTACTGAGCTTGTTAGTTGTTACGCTACATGCATATGTGTACACTTACGTGTGTACACATGCGTACCTACATACATACATACATACATGCATGCATGCATGCATGCATACATACATACATACATACATACATACATACATACATACATACATACATACATACATACATACATACATACATACATACATACATACATACATACATACATACATACATACATACATACATACATACATACATACATACACATGGGTACTTTTGCATACATGCACGTATACGTACATACACAACTAGTACACGGTTACCTAATCATCTTGTGCTTTGGTGGCATGTGTACATCCAGGACAATGGAGTATGGCACTCAGACATTTCCTTTGGAAGTAAACAGTCATAAGATACAATGTGCCTTTAGTCATATCATACCCATATATAGTCATCAATGAATAATATAACTGCTACTACTACTGGAACACAACATCCTTCACATCGTGATTCAGACACCATCAGCATCACCAGTCGTATCATTGGTACACACCCTGGAGGAAGGTATGTATGCATATAAATCTCTTCTATGAATTGATATTACTGATTGTGGGTTTTGATTAGAGGAAAGATCCCTCGACCAGTAGCAGCAGTTTTGAACACAGTGGATTATCCCTCACTCAGTGACGGGGGATCAATGGTGGATCATAGTGATTGCTACACCATCATCAGTCTTAGTAAAGAACTGATGGATCCAATGAAGGACTGCAAGATAGCATTCCAATTTCTGGCTCTCTCCCTGTTAGTAATACCCTTGCCTATTCAGTGGAACCTCTCTTAAGAAATCAAAAACCTTTCTGTTAACAAAATATATTTTTATTTTTAATGTAGCTCAAAATTTGCTCATTTAATGGTTCCACTGTGTACCTAGTGTATGTAGTGCTTTATGTCAACATTTTGTTCTTATTCAAGCTCTGGACGTTGCTTGATGGGCACTCAGCCATCTCATCTTCTGATTAGTACACAGTTCTATCAGCAAGCTCCCAGCTCCACCCACCGGCTAACTCTGCAGCCATACTCCTCCAGCCAGCCACACCCCCTGAGCAATGATCTGTCGATAATAACTTGTGGAAGTAGCATATCTGCCACACTTGGAGCTGTGGTAAGTATTACAATTATTACAAGAGATGAGACTTTCATCACGTAAAGAGAATCACTTTAAAAATTAATTTTATGAATGGAGTGCATAAAGTAACCTCTTATGAAGGACTGATATCGTGGATGCACTATTGGGAGTTTTACTTCAGTTACACACCTGTGGATTATTTTTTGTAGTTGCAATTTGCTGTCAGTGAAGAGATGTACCAGAACCAAAGTGGATATCGTCGTTTTGTTCATCATCTTTATCATCATTGTTTACCAGTTGATTTGTGGGATGGTGATTCCCTCTGTTTACTAGGCTCAGCAGAGCTTCCACTGAGGGTAATGTATCCACACACATATACACACACATACGTACATGGACATGCATGCACATACATGCAAAACACACATATACATATAAAGCACATACGTACATGTACAAAGTTTACACACATACATACATACATACATACACGCACACGCACGCACACGCACACACACACACACACACACACACACACACACACACACACACACACACACACACACACAAAGTACACACAAGTACAGTATACACAGTTAAAACATCATATTATTCCTTTAGTATCTGTTACGGCAGTCAAACAGTGATGGTGTTCACAGCACTGTTTGTGTGGACATCCTAGCAGCTGATTATGACCACGATGACTCTACTGACATCACTGTGGTATGGAATATAGGCTAGCCTTGCATGATCAGAACCTCACACAGATGCATAAGCATAAAGAGGGTCTGGCATGTGAGATTATGAATAGGCTATCCAGTACAGCAGTAGTAATATTAGCCAATATTTGTGTATACTCTGTTCCAGCATGTTGATCACAAGGATTGCCATATACAGGAGACCAGTCACAAATGTATAGGACAGCTGTATGTAAAGATGGCCAACATAGTGACTGGTAAGAAGCCTGTATTCTCAGTATGGATACTTGTATCATGTATAGGTATAGATACAAGTAATGTATGCTTGCATGTATATACTCTATGTATGGATAAATCAAAATTCACCCTCAGTTGGCATTACCAATCTAGGGGTTAGTACTAGTACTACTACTACAGGCTCCCTATTGTTGAAACATGATCAAGCCAAGAGGCAAAGAAGTGAGTGTATGCATTCATGCATGCATTACAACAGGACGAGTGTCAATATTTTTAGCAGCGTCCAATGTGAGAGTTAGGAAACTAACTGAAGAGCACCCTGAGGTGGAGTCCCTACTAAAACAAAAGAGCAATCCTACCAGTACAGTGGAACTACAAGATGGTGCTCAAAAGAGGTACGCATCGTGTTTGCAGTAAATACGTACTGAAAAATATTATACAATGGAACTTTTTAATATGGACACTTGAAAATGGACACCTGCATAATCCACACACTTAGTTAAGGTCTCAAAGTAGCACATAAATTATCAAGAAACATTTGGTTTGTCCCAAGGCAATGAAATGTACGTAAGTAATATACATAATGAATGTATAAACAATATAGGAAACTGGCCAGGATGGAGGCAGTGCGTAAACTCCGTGCCGAACAGAAGAGCAACAAACAGGTATTTACGATACAGTAGGAGTTATCTTTGTTGTTACATGTCTCTGAGGCAAAACCAAGAAAGAGTGACAAAGATAAAGATACCATAACTGGTCTACATCCCAACAAAGCTTTGATAGATATTGTAATGAATGCGTAAACTTTCTTTGACCGAAGGGTGTTGTCCTACTCTGTACATTATCTTAGTTATTGCCAGGGCAATAAGATATTGTACAATGCATTATACTGGTTGTGTATGCTTATTATGTAGGACTCAGAGCAGCTTGATGACGCAATGGAGAATAATCTTCAGACCATTCATAATTATCGGTACAAATAACCTAACATGTGATCATTGCTCATCTCCATGCTTACAGGTTAAAGTTACAATCCACGGAGATTAATAACCTGCTCAGCAAGTCGGTGACATCACGTATTTGCATCACAGCTCATGTGATCCAGACCACTTTCCTGGAGCACACACTGGTTAACCCATATGACACAGCAATCACAGTTGTAATAGAATGGCATCACTCAAACTTGAAGTGAGTGAAAATATATTCCAGGTTCCAGGGTGTTGTGTAGCCAGGCCACTTTTTTCTTTTACATTTAGACTAGGAAAAAAGATTCGATTACCTAACCATAGATTTTTGTTCTGTAGAATCCCCTGATGAATAGAGCTGTTTAATAGATTGTGGTGAATCACACATTGATTTGAGCTAGTCACCTAGTGCTGCTTATAAAATAAAACACTTCCTTTTCAGCACTGTACACTCCAGAGTCCTGGTGACGTTTTTGTTCAAATGTTAAAGGGAAAAAGCGATCTGGCCATGGCAATGCCATTTCCATGACTGCTGTTAACATTTAAATTTTGTTTTGTAAGACTGAATTACAAGCTCTACTTGTTGTAGCTATTCCTTTCAAGCATTTAGCTTCTACTCATGTGGTTGCTAAGTAAACATTTATACACTATAATAATAATTATTATTATTATTAGGGTGGTTACTGATACTAATGAATGGAGACATTTGAAAGATCTACACAGCAACAACACAGGTATCATATCTTCTTCAACTATAGAGGTTATGTATGAATGTGTACCATAGCTATAAGTAGAGAATTGTTCACTACACATCAATCGTCATCTCATCCAACAATACACATAAATTCTATGGAGGTTGTACAAGTGCCATTCAAATTTAGCTGTCTAGAAATACCGCCTGTGGTAATTAAGCAAGCCCACAATACTTTTTATTGCATAATGAATTTTATTTGCTTTAGCCATTGGGCAGTTCTGAAGATATTAAGGTACTGTTATACAGCATGCATGATGGAAATAATTTTTAATTGTGGTCTGTGTGTGTGTTTGTTCGTGTGTGTGTGTGTGCGTGCGCACATGTGTGTGTGCATGCGTCTCCACATGTAGCTTAATCCTCACTATAACTATCAGACTATATCAGACATGTGACTGGGATTTAAAACAAGTAGTAACATAATTATGTTGATCATACATAACATACAGGTGACATTCACTACCAGTAGTGGTCAGTTGATATCAGTGCTGGTCATTGTGGTCACTTATCAACCTCCACCCATTGACCGCTTCCTACATATATTTCACTCCGACAATGCCCCAATGAATAAGAAGCTAATAGTGACCACTTCTCATGGTTAGACAACTACATATCCCCTCCTGCAGCCCAGTTAACTTTCAATGTCTCACCTCCATAGATTGGCAGACTGGCCCGATTTTTGTAGCATGTAGTGGTGGTCAAGTAAAATGCGAGATGTTGCCGCAGGTCAGTTGCATCATTGTGCGGATTGATAATACATAGCTGTCAATACTGACAGGTCAACAGAACATCGCCGCAGTGTGTATTTATGAAGGCCAATGTCGAGTCCACCCCAGCAATATTAGAATACTATCTCACATTTTATAGGTAACAGTACAATTCAATGATCTTGTACGTATATACCAAGTGCATAGGGATAAGAATTATTTAGATCCAATTTCTGTATGGAAGGTCATGGTACATTCAGTACATCGGTAAGTTCAGACCTGCATACATGTTTGTCGTTGCTCTGTTCGAATGTGTGTCACATTTATAGGGTGACCGTGATGGGTACACAAGGACAGACAAGCCATAAAACACTGAAGATGAAAGGTCGACACACTTGCCAAAGCATTCGACTGGTATCTTCCCATCAGGAGTTGCTACAGGTTACGTACATGCATTATTCTGTAACTTTTATGCAGCTTAAAAATCTTCACAGGTATCCCCCAATGAGATAACGCATCCAGACACTTTCAGTGTGCAAGAAATCCATCTCTTATTAAGGCCCAGTGCCACCGGGGTGGTTACTTGTATGATATCAGCTATTGGTATGTGGCTTGTAATAGGAAACAAACTGATTCGGTATGTTAACCACCACAGATCCCATTGATTATACATTACTAGAGGCGTGGTTGGTAACATGTACGTGTAAAGAACCAACTATAACAAAAGTGCTCAAAACCAACCTTCCTGCATCATACAATAAGCCAATTGTCAAGGTATTTACAGTATGTTGTAGCTCAATGTAAAAAGGTCCGGTCTGTATACGTAGGAAAAGTTGTTATGAATTTTAAAGTAATGTAAAATTCACAGAATTGATACAATAGCTTTTCTCTTTCAGTACATTTCAATCAGTAATTCAAGTCAGGCATCAAAGCAATTCCATATTTTTACTGATAAGCCAGAAATCGTTCAAGTAATTACATCCATTGTAGAGGTGAGCACTGATATCTATATTGCAACTACAGAATGTCATTTTACAATCATGATTATAAGGTACCAGCAAAGGAGAAGGCATCGCTTGAGTTGCACTTTCTACCACAAAGAAAACTCAGGACTGGTAGTCAAGATGTACTGATATTTGTAAATGATAAAAGAGATTTGACCGTAGAGTGCTTTTTGCTTCATTCTACATAATTTATACTATGAAAATGTGTGATGAATACATGAGTCATTCTGCTAGCTATCAGTGTAGGTTATAAACCTATTAGTACTGCACTACTCCAAGCATAGTTACGTAACTAGTAGCTAGCTATAGCTATAGTAAACAATTTTGGTATAAAAGTTAACAGTTCTATACTTCTATATGTATTCATGATTACCAAAATTTTCAAGGGACAAAATTTGAGGATTTTGTGAATACTCGAAAATCAAATTGTCTAAATTTCTGTTCTGTGGTCATTCATAGTTAGTAAGTGACGGTTGATTATCAAGGAGCCTATACCTTGAAACAAATGTAATAATATTATACTATAATAATCCACAAATTTTTTCGATCCCTTGTAGTCATAATTATGTATATATATGGTATACATATATAATTATGTACTATGTATGACCCACACGCTATACATAGCTGTATGTATACCGTTTGAGGTGAAAAAGTTTGCTGTTTTTGTGGATTAGTGCACAACCTTGAAAATTTATAGTAACTACTTATGAAGTTTTAGAGCTAACAAGTGCCTGATACAATAAAGGCACCCTCAAAAATTTATTTGCAAAAAAGTTTAAAATGCAACATCTAGCCACAGATCTGTACCTCTCAATATACAGTACTCATATGCATTATGAAGGTATAGTGATATTTGTTTGTACAAGTTTAAGCATGATGAAATGCAGTTAGCTACTAAGAAATGCACAATACATATAAAGTTACAAAGCAACATAACAAATTACTACTACAATATAATAGTTAGCTATGAACAAACAGATCAGATACAGTTACAATACTACTACAATATGACTATAATCGCTTTAGTCTTTTCTTAGATTGTCTAGTGCCAATTGTGAGTTCTGCAAGGTCTCTCTTGGTGGGGCTCCTGTTGCCGCAGCCTCTATTGCTTGTATGTGCCTTCCCTAGACAGCGTGGGCAGAAGGTGTGCGTACAGGAACAACATTCAGCATGAACCAAGTTGTACTGCTTGGCTGGTGAGGAACAGTTGGGACACTTTGTACGTTTAATCTCCGGAATTGATGGAGGAGCGACTTCCGGTTGTAAAATTATGTTTGAATTGCGGATTGATAGCGGAAATCCGCGGTCAGGCTGTTTCTTAGTTCTCTTTTCCTTTTGTCTGTGCTTCAAAGGTGATTTTTCTTTTGCAGGAAGCCTGCTTGCAATGGACTGCAGGTTGGTGCAAAACAGCCTCCAGCGGGTACAGACTACTGAACAACTTGTAACATCAGCTTGAGAAAGATAGCTGAATATCTTTTTAAGGATTAATGGATAGCCCCGGAGATAAAAGTTAGTAACAATGTCATGTTCTTCAGTCTTTTCAGGGCTCGGAAGAGTTAGGATAAGGTTCTGAATAAGCGGAATCTTCTGCGATACCATAGTCGCTGTCTTGTTCGGTTGATCCGACAAAGGCGGGGTCAGGAACACAGACGAAGCTGAATTGTGTACAGGAGTAGCTAAAAGTATCTTGTTATTCTCCTCCATGCTATCTCTGTCTTGCTGTCAATACCGCGTGAGTGATCATGATGTGATCTCCTTATAGCGTAAAAATCTCTCACAAATCTCTGACATGTTTAAAAAATCCCGCGCGTTTAATCACTCACGTGCTGCGCTTATGCAGCATTCGAGGTGTTTATTTAAAAATCAGCGAAATTTTTTCCCTCGAAAATAATATTATACTATACTTAGTCATCCACATGTGGGATGGATTATATCAGTCTTCCTTGCAATTGTAAGTTTGAAATATTTTCAAAACATTTTTACAAGTAAATACTGATATAATTGTTTCATTTCTTGGATTTTCCTATTGCCATCTTTGCTTCCTCAGCCTTCTGTTTGGCCCGTTTTTCACGTATTCCTATTAATCGTGCATCAGCTCTAGCAATTCTCATTGCCTGGAACACACTACAGCAAAGAAACAAGGCACATTAATGAATTGGCTTTAGAAACTATTAAGTGACCTGTATTTCTTTTCATCATCAGTTACAGGACGGCCCTTCAATAATTCAACTGGTTGAGAAATAGGCAAAACATCACCTTTAAGTTGTGTAGCTAATTTCAGTTGCTCAGGCTAACAAAGGGGAAATATTACAGTTAGATACTAACTGCTAGTAAAAGCGTACAACATACATCACTGTCTCCTTGCTTAGGTTGATTGGCCTTCCTTGGGAAGATGATTAACTTGCTACGATACTCTTTTAGCCGCTGTACGTTTGCTTGCAGTGGTTCTAACGATCTGTTTTTCCTCCGGTGATCGACTGCTATTCCAATGGTGGGGGCTAATTTTACATTAACCCCTGCTGCCTAAACACAATAACACACCAGTGAAAGAATACAAATATCACATACAACCACCTTTAATTCATCCAAAGTAAACCCTTTTCCTGCTCGCACTTTCGTATTGTATTTAAAGGTAGGACATCGCACAATGGGTCTCAATAGACCGGCTGCTGGTCTTGGTGCCACTGCTAATGCTTTTGCTTGTCTGGCTTTGCGCCTTCTTTGTTTTCTCCCTGGTTGGTCGTACCAAGTGCGCACATATCGTTCCCAATGTTTTTTAAAGTGAGCATTAGGTATTACCCCGTTACGCTTCTTTCCCATCCTGTTAAAAATAGCAGTACATTGTATACAAACGGCTAGTCACATAAGTTTTAAAATTAGCAAAGGATGTTATTATGAAAGTAAAAGGTGGTCAGAATAGAATGTGATTGTGCAAAGGTACCAAGATACAAACAGATTTTAACTCACGCGCTTTGCCGCACCAATAATTCGAATACACCAAGAAGGCTCACGTGCTGACATGAAGTGTTGATTGTGGTAGTTAGTTTTTTAGGGACCTAAGGAATAAGCGAGGAGACGAGGGGATAACGGGACACCATAGATAGTATTAGCCGCTTCGTTAGTACTGTCCTAGTAAAAATGAGTATGAATTGTCTGATTACAAGTAAGTGCACTAATTAAACCGTATGCTGTTTAATGTGTTGAGTCAGTGATTGTAAGTAGTGTTTTGTACCCGGTTTTGTAACTTTTACAAGGAATGCGCTTTACTTAGAATGAATTAAAAACGTGGATACCGATAGAAGGTTCGTCAGCAGACACTTGTGATATGGAGATATGGATACATGATAAGCATAACCATATTTGAAAAGGCTATGTTTGTCCCTGGCTGCCAAAAATGAGCCTGTATTATTTGGCTTTAAGGAACATAGTAAATATAAATTTTGCTGTTTAGTTGTGAGCTGGTATAGTGAAATATAAATGGGGAAAACAACTTCAAAATTTCACTCATTCTTTTCGTTAACCTTGTATCATGCTGAAGAATCTTCTGCTTGTTATGACAACTAAATCCACCATTTCAAACTGGGTATGCCTTATGGTATTAGTGACAGGTTTAGCAAACTTAGTGAGCTAATTGCTTGAACGATTATATGCAAAACGTTTATTTTGCCTGGAATGCATGGTATGTAAAATATTAATATGAACCCTGAAATTAACTTAATCAATAGCTATGGCTTTGATTAACAATATCTGCCCAGCTGCTGCTAAAGGGAACTATATTTATGTTCTACAGATCTTCTGCTTGTGTACTTTATATTTATCTCATGTGATGCTCAAGACAAGCGGCCTCAGGAAGGTGATAAGCCTAAGATACCATTTGTTAGAGAACTAACAAATGAGTAAGCATTAGTAATGTTTTAATCTGTTGAATAAGTTTAACTGTTTGTATACAGGTTCACAGCCTATTATCATGAGATACGACCCACTCTCATAATGGTAAGTTTGTAAACTGTATTTTATGGTCATCTAAGTTATATGATATTTTGTACATGGCAATGTAAATACAGCATGTATACTATTAATATTAGTACCGTTACTACCATAGAAAAACCATTCAATCAAATAAAATGAGTGCCTTAAAATATTTGGTATGTGTTGTACGTATGTGCACAGGGATTCAATTATTAGAGGCGCTTTTCAATTAATGCCAAGCACAAGTGCCTGAGTGAAAGTTTAACAACACCAAAGTTTCCCATTCTACAGTACGTATGATACCAGTGATTCTTGTGATGTATAAGATATTTCGTGCTACGAATCAAAAGGCTTGATCATTTTTCATGATTTTGTCCAATTTGGCTTACTACGTATTTATTTCCAATGAGGGAGCAAATGTGATACTTCATGGCTGGAAAGTTAATGAGAAAGTGATTTCTAAAGACTCATATTATTTCAAAGATGTATTTTAAGATCACCGAAACATCAAATTAAATAGTTGCATGGTCAGATTTTACAGCTGTTCCTGCTTTATATTAAATACCCAATCGTTTCTACTCCTTAACATGATTTTAATTGGGATGAGAAAGTGCAGTCCTGTATGCAGGAACTCTATGTACTGTATCCTTAATTCTGATAAAATTTTGGCGGGACTAAGGTTTGGTGAGTTCGGCGAATTGTTGCTAGTTCACCAAACTAACTTGCTGAAACCACAGAGTTGATTTTCTTAGTTGTTTTGCCAAGCTTTATAGTCATGCCAAAGTTTTGTTGTTTATAGTAACATCATGCATAAAATATGTGTCCTCCATTATGTAGTTCTACACTCCGTGGTGCTTCTACAGTCAGGAGCTACAACCAGTGATGTCTGAGCTGGCCAAAATATTAGCAGGCTCAGTAGATGTGTGCAGAATAGATATTTCCCTATATTCAGGTATGCATGTATGTATGAAGTTTCAATATACATACAGTTATCGGCAAAAAAGTGCTCAGACACATATGTCAGCACAACTGCACAAGATAAATTTTTTCTGACATTTGCCAAAAATGATCAGACATACATACTGTATTGTAATGTTACATTTGCACATGTGTCAGATCCAACTGTGATTTATACAGATCAAGATCAAAAGTGCTCAGATTTTCCGACTGTTATTTCATGCTCTGTAATGGAACAAAACAAATAATCCGCCAAATAACCATCAATACCATTTTTATTTGCTGACAATGCAATGTGAAACTTGGATGCCATTTTTGTTTACCGATGTGGTTTCATTGCATTGTATAATTATAATGTGAAGCTCACCACACATGCATACAATGGAAACCTGTACTTTCCTTTATCATTGTTGAGTATCACATGTAATACAACATATGCCCATATATGCATTAGGGCTGAAACAAATATCTGGATATCTGTTTGAAATTCACTATCCGGATCCAAACCTTCAGGATAGTAGTTAATGATTTCAAGCAGCTCTGAAATATTCAAAGTAACAAACGTAACAGTGTTTGAAGTTACGACATGATCCAGGACAAAGCAATGAATATGCTTACATAACAACAATATGTAAGCATGCTTTATCTTGGATCATGTGATCAAGATGTGTGATGCAAAATACAGGTTATGCATACATGTGTATGCTTTATTGGAATATTTTTTGGGACATCACCCAATATGTAGCTACCGTATATACTTGGTTAAACGCCATGGCGTTTATTAGCTTAGTTCGAATATTGATGCAACGACTATTCAAGAGTGACCACTACTCGATACTCCAAGACGTTATTTATACCCATAATTTTTGAAATCAATTGTGGCACTGATCAAGTGCGGCTACTATTGAAGGTGCGGCGTTTAACCAAGTAAATATGGTACATGTATACAGTTATTCCTCATTATAGATAGTTACGTTATTGTTTGCTATAATATTAGTGGTATGATGTCGTGTTAATTTGTTTTGTGTTTAGACATAGCAAGATTTTTTCAGATAAAGGAGACCCCTACAATAGCTTAGTAAGTTATTCCATATATGGTATGTTTGAGCTATTTATATCACAGTGTTCTGTGTATACTGTATAGCGATTCTGAAGCTATTTGTTCACAAAATTTATATTTTACCTCAAGGTTACAATTTTTAGTGAGTACTAATGTTAGCAAATTAATGAGCATTTTCATAAGTAAAAAAACAAATCAAAATTTGCAGATGTTAATTTCGTCGCAAATCACTAGAATTATAATACTTAAATCAGTGGGCGTATGAGAGGATTTTTACTTTTTATTTTTATGAAATTGCCAAGCTGTCTTCTGGTAGCTCCCACAAAACATCAGAGGAGACAGGCAAGATTCATAATTATAAATATTTTCACGAATATCTTCAGCATTTGTAAAATCTGTGGTGCGTAGCATCGTCCTGTGAACAACGAGTGTATATGGTACATGCTCCATTACATTGTTGTCATGGAGGCTTGTGTGTTTGTTTATAGTCTTAATAATGGAAAGACACTTGTCTGTGAGCAGGAACTCGATATGGAGGGAATACTGCGATTTGCCGTTGCTGCATATGGGTAAGACCCTAGTACACTTGCATGACATTAATATATTGTACGACATAGTATTTATTCACTAAAATGCCTAATATCAGATTTAATTTTTAGTGTTTTTAAAGTTTGTTGAGTTTTAATTTAGTGAATTTTAAAATTAATAATCTTCAGGTAAATGAAAACTTACCCAGTAATGCTACGTACGTATGTTCATACATAAACGATGTACACATCTCTTAAAGGCCCTCCAAATTCCGTTTGCTCTCTCTAAAGGATATAAAATTATGTGGTCCCAAAAGACACAATTATGCACATTACCATACTTGTATAAGTTTTGAGAGACTTACACAAATATTTTCTGTAATTACATTTCACGAGACCCTTTGCTAGATTAAAAACAAAGCTAAGCTAACAAAATTTGTGAAATGTTTAATTTGTATGAGTGGTTTAATGTAGTAACTGCATTTCACAGACCTGATGTTTATGGAGTAAACACAACAACAGATTTAGACTACTGGATGGGCAACTACTCCGTGGTATTCTTATTGGTACACGATCAAGAGATTTCTGAATCATGGCATGTGAGTAGCCACACCCACCATTAATGATCTTATAGCCCCTCCCACCTGTTGACTTGCAGAAAGTTTATGTATCAGTGGCTGCACAGAAGAAAACAAATCTGAGATTTTTATACACTGTTGAAAGTGTAATGGTACAGGTGAGATTATGTGGTGCATGTGTGATCATGTGATACATGTATTTTGCTTAAAATACCATTTCAAGCTCTGCAGCCTTCAAATTTGAGTTTATAAATTTTTAAAACCAGGCACGTGCTGGTGCTCACATGGTTTCTTGAAATTGCTTTTGACCGTGAAGTGTGTGTGTATGTGTTGTGTGTATGTGTTGTGTGTACGTGTGTGTGTGTACGTGTGTGTGTGTGTGTGTGTGTGTGTGTGTGTGTGTGTGTGTGTGTGTGTGTGTGTGTGTGTGCATGCGCATGTGTGTGCGTGTGTCTGACCGCAAAGCTATCAATAAGTAAGTACTCCTGTGAAATGAAGTCTTAACAACCAGTTAAACAAGTTCTGTGGTTTTTCACTTTCTTTATACCGTATAGCGGGAAAGTTTGGCAAATTTGGTGAATCATCCGTGATTCACCAAACTAAAATCATCCAAATTTTTACTTATAATTATTACCTTATGGCTGAATCTATCCATTCGCCAAACGCTCATAACAGTGAATTCGCCAAACTTTCTCACCGCCAAACTTTCCCGCTATACAGTACGACACTTGCTATTGGTATTATTGCCCTAAAGCTAAAGATAAGGTGTTTACATTGTATTTCTACATATCTTAGCTGTTGTACATTAGTAACAAGATGGAGCACTGTAGTTTTAATGTTGGTGTGGTAAAACATTTGCCAAGTGACTGTCATTTTATAAGTATACAGTTGATATATATAATCTATGGGACAATTATATGTGTTACTTAGTAATGAGTCCTTGTGTTCATGTGACTTCCCTTTTGACATCATTGTATTTTCATAACATATAACAGCAGATTTACGAATTCATAATGCTCCCATTGTGATTGTAGGACAGATTTGGTATCAAGCAGTTTCCGGCTTTATCGGCAATAAAAGATGGTCGAGTGTTTGTTTATGATGGTAAGTGCTTCCATCACCATGGTAACTGAGATGTTATTCTGCCTACTGCCTTACCATACAGAGCCAGTCACATATCATGCCATGAGCATATGGATTGACAACGAGAGGTGACAATACTTATTTTGTATTATTAAAAACTTTAAGTCAATATGTACCATATGCATGGAATTTTATTTAGTGTTTGACTGTTTGACGGATACAATTTTAATTCCACCAATCGTTCATGTTTGTATGTGAAGCATTGGATCATATTTTAGTAAAATCTGTCAAGTGCCTAAATTTGCCAATTCATCAAATTAAAACACCGCCAAATATAACACAGATTTTGTCGATTTGTCAAAATTAACACCTTGTCTATGTAATGTAATTATACCTGTTGATAATATTCAGGGTTCTGCCCAATGGTTCCCTAATACATATAACATAGACTGTACCAATTAACTGTACTTTTAATCTTTGTACTGGTTAAAATAATGGTCACTTTGTATCACCATACCGACCGGTGTGGGCAGAACTCTGTACGTATGCTCTGTACGTATATAAAATAATGTTGTGTGATATATCAGGCTACCAACGCTTGTACAAATGAACATCTCCACTGCTAAACAGTATGCTAAGTTACCTGCAGGTGGGTGTGGTCGTGCTACTGCTCATGTGATCTACGATGTGTTCCAATTACAGGGAAGAAAATGTTTCTTTCACTGTTGGATAGAAAGTCACATCAGAAGTACGTTGTATTGACCTAATAATTTTATGAGATAAGATTGAATCGAGATATTCATTCAACTATTCTATAAATAAGGCCTGAGAAAACCAGTCTTGCGTATCTACACAAAATACACTTATTCCATCTACGTATCTCATATTCTGTAATTTATTAATTTTTATCCTGCAGTACAATTCAATAGCGTACTTCTACAATCCCAAAAATGTATCCCAAATTTATATTTACATTGGCATCATAGGGTTTATAACATCATCCAGAGGCTGGCAGAGGGAAGAAGATTTCACAGGTAAGCAGTGATGGGAATACAACAATTAACTGAAACAGTTTCAAATCACTGATTTGTAATTACTTGTTAACACTAGATATTTCATAGTGCTACATGGATTTCATAACTAAGATTCTCCTGGAAATACACGCATGGAATAATATAGGAATACAGTGAATTACGTTCATGTGTGATTTGGAACTGTTTTCCACAATCCAGTCACGTTAACTTTTATATTCTATGTGCTATTGTTACTGCCACAGTGGATACCAGTTTGCATGGACTGAAGATGACAGTTTGATACCTGCCATCACTGGGAGGTATTTTCATATTTCTGTTGTGCAAATCAGATCTGAGTGTGCATTATTTAGAAGTATTTTTACTTTCAAGTGCACGTTAGTAGCATTGTTGCTAGTAATGCATTTTGGTGTAGAAAGATATACCGCCAGTATTAGGGAAAATAGTGGCAAAATCAGTTTACTCCACATTTGGAAATACAAACTCTTCCAATGCATTACTGACTTTTGAATGCCGTGTATTTATGGACAACCGTCAGATTTACTGATATGTACTGTTTAGCGCTATATAATGTGCCTTACTCCAAATAAAGCCACTAAATGCAAATGGCGATTAACTGTTATCTTTCATTTTTGTTAGCTCATCAATTGTAAAGCCTTTCCTACTAGTATGGGATACAGACAAACGACAGTTTTATCCTCTCGAGAAAAGTCAGGTTAGCATTTAGCTAGTTGCTGGAGCATTTAAGATCTGCAATCAGTAAAGTAAAATTTTTATCTCTTTATGTGTAAGATTTCCTCAGATTCTAAATGGCACTTGATAAAGTTTTTTAAATCAATTTTTAATTATATTTTTCATGCAACCACATAAAAAACCATAGAGATTTCAGATCCTTTACTAGTACAATGATATTTTGATTTGTGGCAGATCCTCAGAAGCATTTTATAGACAATTTGGTTCAGAGTGACCAACTAAGTCATCAATAGTTCTGCAATGGCACAATCTTTATGAACTGAAAATGGTTCCAAATCACACATTTGTATTTGGTTTTATTTATCACTGCCACATGAACAGGATTACATATTAAATATTTCATAATACTATGTGGAATTCGTGGTTGAAATTCCTAGAAATTGCAATAGAAATACCATTAAATATATTCAGAAATACAACGAATTACATGTGTGATTTGTAAATGTTTACCACAAATGATTTATTGTTTTATAAAGGGTGATGGCGAACTAACTGCTAAGTTGATCACCACGTTTTTATTGGATGTGTCTAAAAAAAAGATTGAGGTATTCCGAAACACATAATATTGATGGTTTTATTATGTATGTACGTGTCTTCAACATTTAGCCACAAGTTGTGGCTACAACCTATTTGAATCTACTGGAAAATGTAAGAGGACATACAAAAGATACTAGTAAATGTTGTTTTATCCCTTTTATTTTCTTATAGCTTATTACAATGATTTATGGAATGTGCTGGGTAGGCATTAATTAGAAAGAGTCTATTTTGAGCTGTCTTTTATACTGCAGACTATGTATATACATCGACCCTTTCTGTCCCTAGTGACAGTGATGATGCCGTTACTTGGGATTTATTTGTTGCTATGCGGTCCCAAGAGAAAGCCCGCCAAGAATTCTCGAGCACTTCGTAATAGGCAACGTCAACGCAGGCAAGAACCTGACAGAGCTGAAGTAGAGACTGTGTCTGCTGGTACACCAGATAACGAAGCAAGAAGACGAAATGTAAATAGAACTAGCAATGATGATAATGATAATATAGAAGACCCACATACTAATTGATACATTTCATAGGTAGCCATATTAGAAATTATTTTTCAATTAAAAGAAAATAGTCAACAGAATGAAACTAGAAATGTTAGCAATGGAAGAATCCATGTATGCTCTTATACTGTATGGGCATATCATGATTCAGTGTACGTGTAGGCTAAAGGAGCTATCAAACTTATAGCAAAAACGAAGATCTCAAATTTTATGCTACGTAGCTAGGTGCATGGTAACAATCATACATTACAAAATAGTTAACCCATTGAGACCGTAAGTGGTATTATGCAATAGTCAAATTTAAAAACATTTGCTGACACTTGTATGGTTATAGTTGTACAACAGTTGATTTCATATCATGACATTCAACTTGTCTCCGAAATGTGAGGATTAGAACTACAAATGTAGGCAAGTTAAATGCAAGTTTGTGGGATTATTAAGGTTGAAGATCCATGCAAAAAAGAACCATGATGTCATTGTTATATGGAGTAAGGTAGTAAAAAGCGTCAAGGAGTGTGTATGGTGGAACATCTTTGAATGGATAGCTATATTACACATGTGTAACATATATGGATATTAGGAGTTTAAAAGTCATATACTAGCTAGCTAAACACAGTCTCCATTTTCAGTAGTAACATATGTAATTACTACTTATCAATAGTGCATGCATTAATATTTAATATATGCTAATAGAATGGTCAACAATTCTATTAAAGCAGTCAGGTTATAATAAATAACTCTAATAGAGCATACGATATTTAAAAGTTATTTATGTGATATTTAAGAGAGTCAGCTAGGCACAGGACCATCTGGCGCATACTCTAATAGAACGGTCAGGTTATAATAAATGATTCTAATAGAACATACGATTTTATAGAAGACAGCAGGGATCGTGCAAGGCGTAGTCACTTTCATAATATCTGTAGAACCATCCATGACCAGGATCAAAATACAACAGATCAAGAATCTAAACCAGCTGAATCAAGGGATCAAGTCACTTATACAAGGTGCAATGGATAAATTTGAAGCAAGAGATTTGATTAATCATATTTACAGCATTTGATACACACATGCACGCATTATCATAATTAAAACAGTCAACACTAATAATAATTACACTGGTACTTACCAAGATAATAATTTATACAGCATGACTGCGACACAGGCGCCTATATAATTATAAACTATAAGCTCTACTGGATATTTAGTCCAACCAGTCATTGCTTCACTGTTGATCTCTTGAACCACCATTTTGTGAAAGAGTAGTTATTTGCCTGCACATCGGTGCAAACAGTTAGTAAAGTATGGAACTTGATTCAATATCAATCTCAAATTATAGAATATTACGTGTAGAGAATGATTTGATCTAGTAAAACATTACTCCTTTCAAATGTGTGACACCGGCCCTTAAGTATCTATGTCTGTTGTTAATTGAACGTTGTACCTTTGTTAATTAAACTCCGTCAAAATTCATGAATCACACTGTGCCATATAGCATTCCTTTACCTTTCTACATTCCCTTAAACATGGTGAGAAAGTCATGGAAGAAGGTGTTAATAGTCTATTAGATTGTTACGCCTTAGTCTACTTATTATTGTCATACAAAAACAGTCGCTTGCACACGTGACATAATTACTGCACCACAGTTAATACTATTATAAGTTTTTGCATGTACCTTTATTACAACAAAATTTGCATGTGTTTTTAGACAAACATATTTATGATATTTCCACTATAATGCAGCTGCTTTGCCACGTATACAATATTGTTGCAATATTTCAGTTGCCTTGACTCTACATATAACTATAGTAACATAATTTAAATTTACAGTAATGGCAGCTGATGACTAAGATGCAGAACAAACAAGAGTTTCAAAAGTCAGCTAACTAGTTATTGTGTTATTATACACTCAGCCATGAGGAGGAGCATTGCAGAACCAGTTTGATCAGTAGCATTGAAAAATGCACGATAGTTGCCCTAAGCAATATTTATACAAGAGTAAGTAACATTGCTAAGGTATTCAGTTACACAAATCAACTTACTGGTGGAATATCAGGAACAAGAAAGACCAATGGTACATGTAGTGGACCTAAAATCACAGAGAATCAATATTAAACAATACTTTGAAGTGACCTAGTTGTTGTATATTCAAGACATGAAACAAGAGAAGGTCACAATATTCGCTAAACCTATAAGAGTTGCATAAATCACAAAACCCAAGGCAAAGATATAATTTTGTAGTGAAAAACTTTTAAAGTACTTTTGTATGGCACAAAATAAAATGTATTGTAGCTATAGACCACGATGATGGGATCGGTTGAAAATTTAGTAAAAGCTCTAATAGAATGCACACTATGAGTTGTTTCCTTATTATGCCATGATCTCTATACTCCTTTTTTAATTCTAGTGTATTATATAGTTAGTGTAATTTAACCATTTTTAGCGAGGGATTACCCTCAAACTTCCAGATTTCACTGATCGATATTTGGTTACTTTAGAAACCAAATTTCATGTTTATGATGTCATTGTAATGTCTTTGACATCTAAATACGCTTGTGCATGCGATCTATCAATTACTATCCACCATGATCTATTATATTATCAGCCACCAATGGCAAAATATCAAGAAATTATGGCTTAAAGTTTAAGCACTGGCCAAAAATTGATATCACAAAAAGTAAGTGAGTCATATGGTTTTGGCCTTATTACCATATAGTGGGTTATTTTCAAGGGGGAAATATTTCACGAATGCCCAGTGGTGCCATTATTCACGAGGAAATTTTTCACAAATGCATGGCTCTTACTAACACTGCTACACTTACTTCAGCAATTTCACAGGGAAAATTTTCACGAATTAAGCTCAATTCGCGAAATTCGTGAAAATTTCCCCCTCGAAAATAACCCGCTATACGATATCTGTTTCCATTGTCAAGTCATAACGATATGGGTATGTATTTGTATTTTAAGCAACCTCCATACGGAAATCCTATAATAATGGTCCTACTTTTAATGAATGGTTGACCAATTTATAATCCTTATTTCAAGCCCTGCTACATAGGTGGCAGAAAGGGGTGGGACTATCATCCTTAATGTAGCTCATACTATGGGCTACATTAAGGGTAGCTACTCCATATGACTTTAGTGGCCTTCCTCCACCATGGTCTACTGCTTGGCCGTGCCACCTTCTTAAGGTAGGCAGAGTGTTTTTGTATCGAGTAGCGTAAACTACCCGGCATCTATCAGTTATCACCAATTTTCATAAAGTATTAAAGTTTGCACAATATAAGCAAACGGTTATCATTATAGATTTGTAAACAGCAAATACCTCAATGATCACATTAAAGCAGTCCTGTAGTATTTATGAATACGTATCTAGAAGTCATGGTAGAGTCAGTAAATTTGTCCTAGTATATTATATATTGCTCAGCCAAAACCTGAAATTGGTCAGAAAATAGCTAACCGATGGCCGACTACTATTTTTCAAGCTCTGATGTAGCCGAGTAAAGTATAATGTAGAATGACTTTAAAATTAATTTCTACTTTTGGCTAAAAATGTTTACCAAATTATATACAAGCTGCCTTCTATACTAACTGGTAAAAGGAAATTGAGACTCTTATGTTCTGGGCCATATTGCATCCCTATACACTAACTCTAAACAGCTGAATAGCATCAAGAGTGTGTATCTACTATCAGTTGCATATATATATACAGTATATAGACTATAGTTACCTGGTTGAAGAGGACAAGTGAGATTTTTGACTAAAATCAGTGCACAAAAATCCACATTTGGAAATGGTCGTTTTACTTGTCCATCAATGACATATATAGCTCCTATTTTACTCCCTTTTGTTACTTCTTTAGCTACAAGGAGAACAATATGGTACATAACTACATACATACTGTAATACGTAGTCATAACTACCATGTAGTCTGAAATTTTCACAAAATTTGCAAGTAAAGCTACCTTTCAATTGTGAAAATAATTCAGTATATGTATCTGGTACAAGCTTGTTAACAAAAATGCGAAAATCCTAATTTTAGGGTTTTCGTGGGACTTTCATTCCATGAAAATTTTGGACATGGCCATGTCATATAAATTCTGACACACATACATTATATATTGAGCTAAGTGTGTGATATAAGCCCTTTGCACTGGAAGATATGGGGTGAGTGCATCCATAGCTACTGTATGTAGCTATGTGTACATGCATTATATGTAACTATATGTATGCATGCACGTATGTATATGCATGTATGTATGTATGTATGTATGTATGTATGTATGTATGTATGTATGTATGTATGTATGTATGTATGTATGTATGTATGTATGTATGTATGTATGTATGTATGTATGTATGTATGTATGTATGTATGTATGTATGTATGTATGTATGTATGTATGTATGTATGTATATGTATGTATGTATGTATGTATGTATTATGTATGTCTGTATGTATGTATGTACGTACGTACGTACATACGTACGTACGTATGTATGTATGCATGTATGTATGTATGTATGTATGTATGTACGTACGTACGTACGTATGTATGTATGTATGTATGTATGTATGTATGTATGTATGTATGTATGTATGTATGCATGCATGTATACTAGGAATGTGTTTGATCTTCCAACACACTGTGATACAATTATGCATGTATTTATGTGATACATTAGAGTAACTTCATTATGGAGGAACTGATGACAAATCTGATCAGTACTGATTATTATAGCTTGCACTGATGTGATATTCATACATTAAATCCCTATATAGCAGCTTAGCAGCTAGCTATACAAATCATAACAAATGGCACTGACAGCTGGCTTGTAACTTGTCTAGCCATATGATACATACATACTGCAATACTTACTGATATCTGCATCGAGAGTAATAGTGACATTTTTCTTCAACTGAGGTGGATTAGGACTCAATGTAACCTTCACATTTCGCATCGCTTCATCCTTTCCACCTATGTAATTGTAAAACTGGTCTACCCTTTCCCCAGTACGTATCTCCCCGGCCGATTTGAGCGAGTACAGAACAGACTGAGTAGCTCAGTATACTGGGAGTTTAATAACTGACTTACCTAATGATTGGACACTACAAGAAACACCTTGAGGTGTCATCCACTCAACGGAATGAGCACAATCAGTTATCAAAAGATAAATTATGCTAGCTGCAAGGCATATAAGGAATTTCATACTTCAAGTGTTGCGCTCGTTCACAGTGTTCTATGAGGTGTTCTATCTTCTCAGGCCGTTCGCGGGGTCTGACTATAGTCTCGCGTGGGCTCGCGCGTGGGCAGACGTCATTTTTACAGGGCGTTATCGCGTGCAATACATATCCCTCGAGATATTCCTAGACATATTCATATCCAAATAGTTCAAATGTCACAGGTGCTTATTATGAACGTGTCGTGGGGAGAAACGCCATTGCACCATGGCATGTCATTGCCATATTATCATGTCATCACTATTTTCTCCATAACAATCACATTTTTATGGAGAAGCTTGCTAGAATTAACTGCGCATATCCCGTATACTATAGTAAATTTGTCCTAGTATTCCTTAAATCACGTGATGAGCATAAGAACATACCTCGTATACTACAACCGTTATACTACCATAGGATGGTTCTCGTGAGAGAGTGGGCCAACTGCCGCCAACATCTCAGTAGCGTGACAATGAGGTGAGTGTGATTTAATATTAACATAGTGGTAAAACGGGTGTACATAACCCCAACGAGCTGCTCGTTTCAGTCCTCCCTTGCCTTGAACCCGGCTTGCACTGATGCCGCCGGCTTAGGGCATCTTCACAACTATGATTGATTGTCACTTAATGGTCATGGAAGTGACAAAGCCAATGCGGTATGGTTGTGAAGATGTCCTGTAAAATATTCAGGAAGTAAATAAAAAGTTATACTGACCGGCTTGAACTTCTTGGCCTTAGCCAGACTACGCTTGATACTGCCGGCGGGATTAAGCTGCCAGTCCAGGCCAATCAAGTTATACTGAACTAACCATTTAGCTGACAATGCTGCTTCTGATTGTCCTTGCACTTTTAATACAGCCAGGCTGTCTATAAGGGTAGCTATATATATAGCAATTTAATTTATGGGCTCAACTTTATACCTGCATGCATGCCTTGTACAAAACCCATGCACCCATTCCACCAATATTATTAGCTATATATAGCTATATTCTCCTAGCTCAGAACTGATTAATCTCTTAGCTCAGCGGCCCATGCAACCATTTTGTAGAGATCATTGTTTTACTTTTAGCTATCAGGTGATTGAAGGACCGGACAAAGAGAAATTTTTACTTAATGATCGATGCCTAGATCTGTAACCATAGCTACCAAGGTCCATACAGAGGTGGCAGAAGGCACTCAGTACTATGGGGAGCTGAAGAGACTTTGTGTGTGTAGAGCGACGCTTAAGAATGCAGGGTTTGTGCCTCCTTATAGTGTTGAAAAATAAGTTGTGAAAAATCTTAGAAACATTAGCTACAGTATATATATATACATTATAGTGCATGTTAACATTTCAAAATTTTAATTTCTGAATGAAGTAGCTAGTTCCTTGCTCCCCTACATCAGGGACCTCAGGCTCCCCTATAGTTCTAGAATTGCCACTGAATGTAATAGTTATATCAAAAGCAGCTCATAACCACTAGGGATGCCTGGAGGCATCATGCAGTGCTTGGTAAAATCTGTGGGGCTAATATATGCATGTACTTTTTAAAAGTGGAGGGGATTTAGCTCCCCTACATGGCCATGTATTTCCCACCACTTTTATGTACGATGTATCTGCCTTAGCCCTCGTGGCCTGCATGTATATAATCGGACCAGTGAAGCTAGCATGTAACTGTATAGCTCTACATGTTTGCATAATTATTATTTTGCATGTGATAAGATTGATATATCTTTGATGCTATGTATTAATTATACCCCAGAACAAGTATAGTATCCTTGTTATTACACGAGACTGAGGCACAGGTCGAGTGTTAATAACAAGGATACCATACGAGTGAATGGGGTATAACTTGCTTATCTCCCACAAAGCTTGTTCGCTTGTACTAGATCGTTTGTCACCGGCGAAAGGTGTTTGCGTGTAGACTTTGTTATTACATATATAGTATAGAGCGCTGAAGGCGGAAGGGATAGGAAGCGCCAATAGAACATTGTACTTTGATTTTGAACACTCCGCACCCTGGTTATCAACACCTACGAAGGTATTGATATAAAAGAAAACGGAAGTTTACTGTTAGTGTGACGGTGTATTGTTGGGGAAGCCGTGTGTTTCATGAAACATTCATCTCGTTTTGAAGCATTATATTACAGTAAGTCACTAAACTGCTTCTATAATACCTAAAGTAAAACGTATAGGGTAAATAATAGGAGTTAGTTTAGTTTATGGTCAAAAAATTGCTACTTTTTGAGTACTTCAATCACTTTTTTCCCCATATCTTCATAATGATTCTTTATAATGAAACGATTGTATGTTTCCATGCTAGAGTGAATGTTAATGTATGGAAATGTGCAGGTAATTGGTGTTTTGAAAGTTATATAAATTCGACAGAGTAAGAAATCAAAAAATTATGCCGTTTCTTCTTGTACCTCTTACTGCAAGACTATACATCATATCCACTAGTTTCTTATGTTATTGTATACCTTAGATACTGTAGAATGTCTAACTTTTATCTGTATTCCGAACTTCTGTTATTCTTATAGCCAGCCGGGGTACGGAGTGAACGTGTGAAAACCTGGGGTTTCCTATCCCGGTTACGCTCTCTACTATCTATGGTTATTAGCAGCTGTAAATAGGCGTTAAAACTGTAATCTTAAAGGTTTCTGGGCAACTATAATATCTCCCTGGCGGCTTCTTTGATCCGCCCACGCATTGGGAGATAAATATGTATATCACATTTTGTTGTGTAATATCCATAATGCCAGTTGTGTTGATTAGACACATAGATAACTGAGCATTGATTTTTATATTTGAACAATGAGATGTTAATGAATAATTAACCAATATCAAATTATCATTATAAAGTGCATATTAAAGATAAAGGTATAATATAATGATTTGACTTTTCTCACATGTACATACATTTCATTAAAGTAAATATATTTCCGTAATAGCAAGAGTTCATAATAGTTTAAGGAGAGTATCGAACTTCGCTACACCCAGTGAAAAATGAGCCCGTAAAGTAATCCCGGATATTACAGTAATCTTGCGTAAACGCATCTGGTGTTGATTGCTGTGAATAGACACGTTTGGGCAGCTTCGAGTCTGTTCGCACATGGTCCGCATAGAATTTGAAACATCTTCAAGGCGCGTGTCTTTTGCTCTTCGAGTTGAAGAAACTAAGACTCGAAGCCGCCTAAACGTGTCGATTCGCAACAATCAACACCAGATGCGTTTACGCAAGATTACTGTAATATCCAGGATTACTTTACGGGCTCATTTTTCACTGGGTATAGCAAAGTTCGATACCCTCCCTAAACTATTATGAACTCTTGATAATAGTAGCTAACATTACCAAGCTACATATGTATACGTATATGGTTATGACTGATCACCGATTCTAATATATTCCACAAATAAATTCCAGAGTAATGGTACATATATTTTGTGACTCCGGTAAGCCACTGATTGTAACTAACAACTACACATGTCACATATGTACTATGTGTATGTAGCTACGCGGTAAACCCATGCCGTGTGTGCTACTTGTAATATTGGATGCAGACATACTTGCATTACAGAGCACGCAGCATCCCTACTCCTTTATATCTCACTTTATTGTATGACAACTATAGCCATTTTGAACATACTAAATTTTGATGAGTAGCTAGAAGCTTGATGCATTGGATCAGCCAGTCGTGCAGTATAGTTTGAATGATGTGAGTTTTTTCTCCTGCCAAATTTTTACACTGTATAGCTATCATGGTAGATGTGCAAAAACATTTAGATGACAACAAAGGATCCAAAAATATTCTATTCTATTCATATTAGTTAAAAGGCATTACAGCTACATAATTTATTTCTTTTGAGCCGTCTACACAGGTACGTACACTATATTTACATTTAATTCCTGCCAGACTTGAGGGCACAGTTCAGTATAGATTTCATGCACCAATCACCAGTAAGAACCACCATATAGCTGGCTAGTTAGCCATCCCAAGGATTTCTTCCTGCTACAATCAAATTATGGAATATGGCCTCCTGTCATTTATTGTATATAGCTAGGGGTGAAACAAATATCAGTTTTAGATATTCGAATATTCTTTACATTTAATGACCGAATAAAAAGAAAGGAGAATGTTCTAAGTTTCAAGGTGTTCAGTGGTAGGATTGCATATCGGTGGGAAAAGGATGTACCTGTTGTTATCATAATTGGCTAGATTTAAAATCTTCAAGACCATTAATAATTGGTGTTTCACATGTAGCTACATATTTGTCTCGATAATATACATCATGCTCCCATTATGACTGTCCCATCTAGCTATGTAATTGTATCAGGTAAACAGAAACTTAATGTTTTTAATAATAACTGTCAGCAACGGTGTATAATGCATGTTTCTGCATGCATTGTGTGTGTGCATGTATTTCAGTGTTTGCATGATGTTAAACAATTCTATGCCTTTATCTAAAAGTCTGTGAACTTAAAATCATCTTCCAACAAGTTGGATACCATGTAGTCTAAAATAGATCCTTTGATGAGCCCTTCTCCTTGGTGGCCAGGATTCATGGCTTTCCAGCATTTCTTGCCAGTCATCACTTCATCCATCTCAACTGCTACTGGATCATGATTGTCAGGATAAGTTAAGATCTTCCTTATAGGATCAATAGCCATTCCTTTCACCATGAATTGACCTGATAAACAATTTTACAATAAACAGTATAGCTAGCTATGTATCTACTAACTGACATACCCATTAATCCATGTATCTTAGGAACACTATCATATTTGAGATCCCAGTTTACATCAAGATGATTACTGTAGAAGGTGACATCAAAGGTAGTAAGTGGCTTGTCATATTTTACATGCACTGTAGGGTTCCCTGCTTGTTTAGTAATACCTGGAGTAAACTTCACAGACATTTTACCACTCTCGTCATAAGATATCGTGTCAATTATGGAAGCTTTAAAATTTCCTTGATCTACCATTATAATTTCTTGATTGACAGAGTCAAAGATAACTGCTTGAGATCCGTTAGCATGTTTTGGAATGACTGCTAATTTTCCAATCCATGTTGCCTCCTTTTCATCACCAATGCTATCAATAAAGAGAGCATTAATGACAAAATCCTCATTGTAGATCAAATTAAATATCAGTCCGGGATATCCTTGTATGGAGTAGCACAGAGTGTCATCAGACAATAATGGAACCCTGAAATGTGGGTCTCCTGAAATACTTGTGACTGCATCTATTGTGAAGTAATGCTTATGATGGTGCTAATTCTCATGTGATTATCATGTAACTTACCCACACATGGCATCAACTGTTGGGTAACACTTTGCTCCAACATTGCAATGGTGTTACTATCAAAACTGCTGGTAAAGAATACAAGTGAAGGATCACTAGCAATGGCATTGAGCTCAGTATCATCAGCTCCGCTTACACCAACAGCATAAACCTGATTATAGATATTAGATGCATGCAGTGCACTGGCAGCAGTGAGGGTAGCTGTTTCATCGTTTGATTGTCCATCGGTTACCACAATGGCGATGTGAGTGAATCCATCTCTTAAGTTTAATGCACCACCAGGCTGACCAGCAGTACGTAAAAGATTTAAAGCTGCTGCTGTATTGGTACTACCTCCGCCATATGGTAAGTTGTTAATGGCTGACAAAAGACTAGCTTCATCAATGTTTTGTGTTACACCAAACTCTACAGTGGCACCACTACCGAATAAAATGACACCGACTAAACTCCTTTGTAAGCCAATATCCAATGCTCTACTTATTTCTGTGGTAAATTGTCTTAGGAGTTCAAATCCACTGGAACTAATACTTCCAGATTCATCAAGTACAAAAACTAAATCTACTCCTCCTTGTTGGCCATTGCCACAGGCTATAAAAATATATAAAGGACATTATAACAATTGTAAGAAACTAATTTATATAGCTATAAAATATAATAGTTACATGTATAAAATCTTACTGGTAGCACTAGTAGTTTGAACTTCTTGAGCTTTCACCTGTAAAAATGAAACACATGTTAATGGATAGCTAGATTTATAATGGAGTATAGCTTACATCAATGTGTAGACAGATCAAAGTGATTGCAAGAAGAGTAATCATCTTCATCATTGCTGAGTTATACAGTTTAGCTACAAGTCGCTGTATATACTGCCTGTTACAATCGGTGGTTCAGTATGATTATGCATGTTGTTTATATAGCCAAACAGAGCATCCATTCAAGTATTGCAAGTGCTCATTGTGTGAAAATTAGTAAAGGGCAAGTTTTAATCATTTTGCAAATAGCTACCATTCATTCTGCAGCAGTTACTGTCTATATGTATTCATTGAATGTTATTCTCACATGCAGCATCAAAGTGAGTTATGTAGCTAGCTAGCTGTACAGTATAGCTATATCAGTAGCTATTAGCCAACTAACATGCTTATACATATAATTACATACGCATCATCAGGCTGGATCACCATGTGTACAATTCTTTAGTCTTGTAGGTTACACCCAGTAGCTATGTATTTGGCTTTTATACACCACTGCATGTATAGCTATGATATTCAATTTGTAACAGCCTATACTAAACATAAATGTTTTTTACCAATGGCTATATAAACTTCAAAGAGAACACTGTACAGAGATAATGCTAACTATCAGTCTGTATGTATGATGTTTGCTACTGTAACGGCAATATTTGCTACTGGAGCAACTATAGAAAAATTGTGGTTGAACTATAGTAATATAAAAGGAGGTATGCCCTATGACTTGAGTTGGTATATGTAGCCTCACATGTATGTATGTATGTATGTATGTATGTATGTGTGTGTGTGTGTGTATGTATGTATGTATGTATGTATGTATGTATGTATGTATGTATGTATGTATGTATGTATGTATGTATGTATGTATGTATGTATGCATGCATGCATGCATGCATGCATGTTACCTGCATGCATGCAGCTTTGAAGCCTTTAATATTGTACATAGCTATGCATCCAGGCAATTATGATAGCCATACATACGTAGATAATTATGCCCTTGGTTGTTAATAATTTGTAAGCCAAATGAAACAGTGTAGCTAAATCAGTTCATTATCTATGTGATAATTCAACACCATACAATTGACAATTCACTAATATCATCATAGTTATGTATGTATCAGCTCAGGAGTACTGGCTAGTTATAGCTACAGTTACTTAGTTTTATCCTTGATATCTGCATGTGAAATACGTAGCTAGTATTTCCACACCAGCTAGCTATAGGTAGTTAGCTAACAAAACTATGCAATAATAGTATGCTGGTAGGGATAGCTACTGTGAATTGTAATTAATACAGTTGAACATTGCTATGCTCTTAGCTATCATACAAAAACAGATAGCTGTGAAAAGCTAGTGACAATGAAGTCATCATATATGCTATTAGTATAGTTAAAAGAAAACAAGCTGTGCTGTAATGTATAGAATGTATAGGACCATGCAGAAACAGAACTGCTTCAGGTAATCAATTGCATTCTTTAATCCTGTTAGGTCAACTCATTAGTGAAAATGAATGGTTTGTGATGCATTAGAAATGCTAATTAGATAGCTATGTACATTATGTGAAGGTATGTATGAACGTTGTGCACATAGCTACCTTATTATGGCTATATACATACATACATACATACATACATACATACATAAATACATACATACATACATACATACATACATACATACATACATACATAGCTACATACATACATATATACATACATACATACACACACACACACACATACATACATAGCTACATACATACATACGTACGTACATACATACATACATACATACATACATACATACATACATACATACATACATACATACATACATACATACATACATACATACATACATACATACATACATACATACATACATACATACATACATACATACATACATACATACACACATGCGTATATAGCCATAATAAAGTACGTACGTAGCTATGTGCATAACATTCATACATACCTTCACATAATGTACATAGCTATCTAATTAGCATTTCCAATGCATCACAAACCATTCATTTTCACTAATGAGTTGACCTAACGGGATTAAAGAATGCAAGTGATTACCTGAAGCAGTTCTGTTTCTGCATGGTCCTATACATTCTATACATTACAGCACAGCTTGTTTTCTTTTAATTATACTAATAGCATATATGATGACTTCATTGTCACTAGCTTTTCGCAGCTATCTGTTTTTGCTAAGAGATTACACATATGCAAACATATGCATAGCTATGTTCAACTGTATTCGTTAATTACATTTCACATTGGCTACAGCTATCCCTAGCAGCACACTATATAATTGATAAATGTTTTAGCTATACGTATTAGCTATATAGGTAATGATCAAGGAGTTACTGGAATAGCTAATGATAAACATGATCCAGTATTACGTATATGTAGCACTAAGTTATATTGTATGATAGGGTACGCATATAGCTAGTTATCTACTGTAAGGAAACTACAGGTATATACATATGTAATAATATACATAATGCATGCATGTATGTACCTGCATGCAGCTATATGAAGCCTTTAATATTACAATTATGATAGCCATACATAGATAATTATGCCCTTGGTTGTTAATAATTTGTTATTCTAATGAAACAACAGTTCATTATCTATATGTGACTGGCTTTGCGAAAACCGTACACACATCCAAATTTACAACTTTAGGAACTCATAACTTAACATCTAGTAAAGATACTATCTTAAAAATTTTCACATGTCATAAAGCAATGTTAGGGCAGTATTAGGTGAAATTTTCAGGCCAATACCTTAAAATTATGTAGTGTTAAAGTCAAAAAGTTGGATGTGTGTAAGTGGAGGGCCAAGCCGGTCACATATATATATGTGATAATTCAACACCATACAATTGACAATTCACTAATATCATCATAGCCATGTATCAGCTCAGGAGTACTAGCTAGTTATAGCTACAGTTACTTATTTTTATCCTTGATATTTTAAGATCTGTGAAATATGTAGGTAGTATTTCCACATAGATAGCTATAGCTTTTCATTATGTAGGCTAGCTATGTACATACCCAGTAGCTACGTATGTAGCAGTTTAGATGCATCCATTATTATCAAGACTCACGATAGTGAGTCGCGAGGCCAAGAAGAAGCGCAGCAACGCGACCACTGAGTGAGTTATTTACACGTAGCACCGCCCTCAAACTTGCAAACGCTCTAGCTAAGCCGCCATGAAAGCTATCGCTTAGTTATTACCGACCCACAACGTTCTTACTATGTATATAGAATCAACAAACCGAGAATGGAGGAAATAGGTGTCACCATTCCTAAGTACCAGCCATTGCGAGTTTTATGGCGCCCGTTGTGCGACTACGCACGACGAACCATCCTTTCCCGCCCAATTCGCCCGTTTACTAGACAATTAGTACCTTCATTGTTTGAAGAATCAATATCCCAAAGTTGATCGACATCGTTTCAGCCATTCTTCTGATACAGCCTTATAAATGCCTTCCTGTAACCACAAAAATTTTTACGTGGCAGTCGTTTTTTTTCTTCTTTCTTTCTTTCTTTCTTTCTTTGTTTCTTTCTTTTATTTTCATTGCACACTTTTTTCGGGGGCTTGCGGGAGATTTCGTGAACTCCGGAAGTTTATTTCAAACTCTCTTTTTATACATTCACTTGTTTGTCTAATAACTCACTCATTTCTTCATGGATTTCAGCCAAATTTGTATCAGCACATCTCCCATGTATGCTCTATCTGTCATACTATTATCAGTCTGAAGTAAACACTTGAATGTATTTGAGAAGGGCTATTACACTGCAGGTTGATAGTTGTCATAACTTGGACCCCCTTCATATGATTTGCATAAACTTTCAGATATGCAATCTATATTGATGTATCACTCTGTAGTGAAAGTTAAAAAAAAATCTCGGGCTTGAGTTTTTCAAAATTATGCTTCAAAGTTTAATTTGCAATATTGTGTGCTAGGCAAGTACAAGTTATGCCCATGCAGTACTTCTCTGCTGCTTGCTAGTAATAACATGTGTTTATACTTCCAAAAAAGTAGTGATATGCTAAACAAAAACACCCTGGGTGTAAAAAAAGTGCGAGGCCAATCAGAAGCAGCATTGCAAATAGGTATGTGCGACCAAAAACTTTGATATCAGTTGAGGCCAAGAAGTTTACTTATCAAAAACCTGTTATCTACTTGAATGACATACAATAGTTTATAGCATATTTTCACAACTATGATTGGCTTTGTCACTTGACCACCTTTTTCACACCATCATTATTAATAAAGGTGGCCAAGTGACAAAGCCAATCATAGTTGTGAAAATATGCTATAAACTATTGTATGTCATTCAAGTAGTGAAAAAGATTTTTGATAAGTAACTTCTTGGCCTCAAATGATATCAAAGTTTTTGGTCGCACATACCTATTTGCAATGCTGCTTCTGATTGGCCTCGCACTTTTTTTACACCCAAGGTGTTTTTGTTTAGCATATTTATTACCAGCAGTGGAGGAACCTACTGAGGGGGCGGCTATTTAAATTCTCAAGCCACATTTGTATGGAGAAAAATTACATTCCTTTGAAGTGACAGCAAAACAAGGGGGGCTCTAGCCCCCCTTATTTTGCTGAGTGAAAACCAGCCTATAGTATTTTTAAGTATACAGCTGGTTTGAGAGAGTATCCTTACCTAATGTTTATGCACGCATTCTACTATCTACCCTGCAAATATGATCCTTGTACAATAATCTATAAAGCAATGAAGTACGTACGTAGCAAAGTTGAAAGGCTGGTTCCTCAGATGCTCACATTGGATATCTAGTTCATGTCAAACATTATAGAAGGTGAAAAAGTATGTAGCTATATATAGCTAGCTAAAATTGGCTTGTTTATTTATTGTGGCAACTATGTAGCTAGCTACATAACTACAATTTAGTTACTAGCTATATTTATAATACCTTTTCTATACACTTTGCTTCAAAGGCCACACTATCAAAATAAGCTGGAACTATAAAAGTTTTAATAATTATGGTATTGAGTACCATAGCATCAAGGAAAAGGTTCAGTGGCAATTCTAGAACTGTGATACATTAGTTAGAACTATACTCCACCCTTGCCAGATTCTACCTTAATTATGTCAGAGTGTTAATATGTAGCTAGCTAGCTACTTAACAAAATATTGTTGTAATCTTTCCTTAATATTTTCAGTCTACACATGACAACATTCAGCTAAGTAAATGTGTAACTATGACAAGAATTATAATAGACATACACTGTAGCCAGACTAAGTAGTGAAGTCCCAGATGACATGTTATGTTGAAGATAATTAAATGAGATAAATTTTTAAAATCCTGTAATGTGCAGCACTTCTTGATCATGCATGCATGCTCAGTATAGTTAGCTACTGGTCCAGATGATCAAATTGTTTTGTCATCACCAAAGAAAACTAATTTTAATATACATGGCTGGCTATTATCTTGTCCTTTATTGTAGGGTTTTATATACAGTAGCTATATAGCTATGCTGTTTTTTGAACAATTTGTACTGCTATTATGACTATAGGCACAGTTTAATTTGATGCTAGCATCAGAGAGAGGTTGTATCTGAAAAGGTTCAAGAATTGTTAAAGGAGCGTGGATACTCATTTGGATTAATCCTATATAGATGATAATCTTGATAGTGGTGAGCATACCTGTAATTATATGATATATACATAAAAATGGGAGACCCATGCATGTAGCTGCATTTATAGTATATATTCAATGACACAGTTATGTACAGTACCTCATGCTAATACTGCTGTCTGGAAGAATAATAAAATGTCAGTGTCATTGCTGAGCTCAAGTTTGATAATAAGCAGGCACAGTATAGATAGGGAAGTTTGTGGTGATTCTGTGCTTATGTACATGGCTACATAGCTAACCAAGAGATGGTAATTTACAGGCTTCTATAATCCATTCACACAATATCTTGTAACAAGAGTTCTTATCATAAATGAATTACTGGGAAACCACATAATTTGAATCCAAGTGCTAGTATTATGTAATGTTATAGACAAGTGAAGGTGAAAATTCTGAAACCCTGCTATGTTATGTATGGCACTTCTATGTCATCCATAGTACTGTTTGAGATAATTGAATTGTTGGATCCTGTTTTGTCATGCAAATTTTTTGACTGTTACTACAGTCGTATTCCTTAACAATGTAATGATGTGTTGGCTTTAAATGGCTTAACGGTTTCTACTAAACTAACTTTTGTATTTTCTTTCCTGGATTTTTATACTTAATTGTTGTGCTGAGATAAAATTCAAAAGTTACAAAAAAATCATTTCATCAAGTGTCTTTCAAAAGCTTTGTAATCATATATGATTTCATTAGCAGGCCCGTAACCAGGGGGTTCGAGGGGTTTGGATGAACCCCCTATTTTGGCTAGCTTTTTACTTGCACTTTTATAAACGTCAAAATTTCATTTGACTCTTGAAATCAATGCACACAATATGGCTAGCATGCAAACACTCCAATACCCCTAAATTTAATCTCAGAGCATCTATTTTCAAAATTCTCCTGGGGGGCATGCTCCCAGACCCCTCCCTAGCATGTGCTTTGCACAATCAAAGGGCCCCACTTCATTTGTGTGACCATGCCAGTTTTAGAACCCCCCTTTAGAAAAGTCTTGTTATGGGCCTGATTAGCCTTTGTGTAGCAGAAATATAATTTAGTGGCTTGGTGCAAAATTCAGTTGCAAAATTAATTTAATTTTTGCCACCAATTACTCAAAGCATTGGCTTAGTCCTCCACCAAATCAAAGCTGCCAAATGTCTAACTTTGCCAATCCGACAAATTAAAGGCAATAAACATGTCATCGCTATAATGTTTCCTCTATAATAGCTATAGGTAGCTATAACGCATGGTACTATAAACTTGCTTGGATGCATGCATGCATGCATGCGTATTGATACTAATAAGATAATAAATTACCGTATGATGATAATGATGTAATATTATTATAATGCAAATCAAAGTTATTTTGTATATGTGTGCATGAGTGTTTGCATAATGTTGGCTATAGTCGTTTCCTTAAAAGTCTTTGAACTTAAAGTCATCTTCCAACAAGTTGGATACCATGTAGTCTAAAATAGAACCTTTGATGAGGCCTTCTCCTTGGTGACCAGGATTCATGGCTTTCCAGCATTTCTTACCAGTCATCACTTCATCCATCTCAACTGCTACTGGATCGTGATTGTCAGGATAAGTTAAAATCTTCCTTATTGGATCAATAGCCATTCCTTTCACCATGAATTGACCTGATAAACAATTTTACAATAAACAGTATAGCTAGCTATGTATCTACTAACTAACTTACCCATTAATCCATGTATCTTAGGAACACTATCATATTTGAGGTCCCAGTTTACATCAAGATGATTACTGTAGAAGGTGACATCAAAGGTAGCAAGTGGTTTGTCATATTTAACATGCACTGTAGGATTTCCTGCTTGTTTAGTAATGCCTGGAGTAAACTTCACAGACATTTTACCACTCTCATCATAAGATACTGTGTCAATTATGGAAGCTTTAAAATTTCCTTGATCTACCAATACAACTTCTTGATTGACAGAGTCAAAGATAACTGCTTGAGATCTGTTAGCATGTTTTGGAATGACTGCTAATTTTCCAATCCATGTTGCCTCCTTTTCATCACCAATGCTATCAATAAAGAGAGCATTAATGACAAAATCCTCATTGTAGATCAAGTTAAATATCAGTCCGGGATATCCTTGTATGGAGTAGCACAGTGTGTCATCAGACAATAATGGAACTCTGAAATGTGGGTCTCCTGAAATACTTGTGACTGCATCTATTGTGAATTAACACTTATGATAGTACTAATTCTCATGTGATTATCATGTAACTTACCCACACATGGCATCAACTGTTGGGTAACACTTTGCTCCAACATTGCAATGGTATTACTATCAAAACTACTGGTAAAGAATACAAGTGAAGAATCACTAGCAATGGCATTGAGCTCAGTATCATCAGCTCCACTTACACCAACAGCATAAACCTGATTATAGATATTAGATGCATGCAGTGCACTGGCAGCAGTGAGGGTGGCTGTTTCATCGTTTGATTGTCCATCGGTTACCACAATGGCGATGTGAGTGAATCCATCTCTTAAGTTTAATGCACCACCAGGTTGACCAGCAGTACGTAAAAGATTTAAAGCTGCTGCTGTATTGGTACTACCTCCGCCATATGGTAAGTTGTTAATGGCTGACAAAAGACTAGCTTCATCAATGTTTTGTGTTACACCAAACTCTGCAGTGGCATCACTACCGAATAAAATGACACCGACTAAACTCCTTTGTAAGCCAATATCCAATGCTCTACTTATTTCTGTGGTAAATTGTCTTAGGAGTTCAAATCCACTGGAACTAATACTTCCAGATTCATCAAGTACAAAAACTAAATCTACTCCTCCTCGTTGACCATCTCCGCAAGCTAAACAACAAAATAGATGATCATAAGAATTTATGCATAACTATATACATATATATAGACATGTAAGGTTATCACTGCTATAGCATAATATAATACGTAGCTAAATCTTACGTATAGGAGTTTGAGCTTGCACCTGTACAAAACAAGAAAGACATGTTAATGAACAGCTAGATCAATGATAGAGTATAACTTACGTCAAAAAGTAGGCACACCAAAGTGATTACAAGAATAGTGAGCGTCTTCATTATTTCTGCTAAGTTACAACTGGTAGCTGTAAACTGCTGTTTGCTATAATCGATGGTTCAGCATGATTATGCTTGTAGCTTATATAGCCAAATGGAGCATCCATTCAAGTAATTAATAGCTATACTAATTTATTGACCAGCCCAAACATTTCTTATTACAGTAAGGACTCATAGCCATTACAGGTTTTCCACTTTACTTCATATCCTGAATATAGCTAAGCGTATTCGATAGCAAACTGCAACTAGTACTACCGGTATTACTATGACACACACCTGGCTAGATTGCTTTTGCCATTCTATGTAAGATGATGGTTGTTTCTATTGTAACACGGATAATGTTGTATTGACACCGAATGAATCACTGAACTATATAGCTATATACATCATGCATGTGGTATATTTATTATACTATATTATGTTAGTTGTCAGTTACATACTCATCATTATAAATATCTTGTGATTGAAATCCAGATGGGAAAACTCAACCAAGATGTGACAAACATGCTGCATTTATTTACAGTTTGCCAGAACATGTTGTTAATATTTACATGTGATTAATGTGGTTAAGGTGATGAATTAAGCATGGCTATAATTATACACAGTGTCACACTGCTGTGCCCATAAGTTTATAAATATAAAGGATAACTTGGCTATATGTACAAACGGTAGTATAGTTACATAGTTACCTAAATCTACACTAATAAGTGCCTATAGCCTGAGCTACAACCATTGTACCTTCATAACTATTGTATATAGTTGTGTAGTTTTAAACCATACATATATACATATATACACATGTTTATTGTGGTATTAAGTAGCATCAACTCTACTCAGTAATGCTAAAAAAGATTCAGTGGTAATTCTATAGAACTGTGATACGTATATACATTAGTAATTAGAATGAGGTTACTTATGGAGCAAAAACTACTCCACCCTTGCCTTAATCATGTCCTAAAATGATAGCTTTAGCTACTTGATTTAACAAAATGTTGTTGTAATCTTTCCTTAATACTTTCAATCCATACATGACAACATTCAGCTAAGTACATGTGTAACTATGACAAGAATTATAATCAACATACACTGTAGCCGGAAAGGTATAGTGAAGTCCCATGCAGATAACATGTTATGTTGAAGATAATTAAATGAGATAATTTCTTAAAATCTTGTTAGCTATAGCTATGTATGTGCAGCACTTCTTGATCATGCACAGTATATAGTTATAGCTACTGGTTCAGATAATCAAATTGTTTTATCGCCACCAAAGAAAACTAATTTAAAAGTACATAGCTACATAGTTAGCTAGCTAGATTATCTTAATAACATTCCTCAATCATGGGGTTTTATAGTAGCTAGCTATGCATGTAGCTACTATTACAATTTGTACTATTATGAATATAGGCACAGTTTGATGCTAGCATATCAGAGATGGGTTAATTGTATCTGAAAAGGTTCAAGGATTGTTAATGGAGCATGGATACTCATTCTAGATGATAATATTGATAGTGAGTGCCTTGTAATGATGAGATGTATACATACAATGGGACACAAAAATGACACTGGCAGTAGCTATGGTACAGTACCTCATGCAACAAGGGCACATAGTGCACTGATACTCCCCACTAGTTCTAGCACAGATTAAGCATTGTAGGCTATTGAGCAGTGCTGCAAATAGCAGTTGCATTAAGAAGCCTGTGCAGCTACTATTACACCTTATAATTATTTGTATGACCAAGTAACAGCTGCATTAAGAAGCCTGTGCAACTACTATTACATGTATGAAATCATTTATGTAGATATATATACTGTATATGCACTACATTTGAAAGAATTCACAAAAATACTGATGCCACAAATGAAGTCATATATATACACACACCAATAAAATCATAATTATCCCTACATTGACTCATAATCATTTATTTACCCTTATTCAATACAAAGTGCAGAAACAGTTATGGATGTCAAAGTCGACTATCTGTATCCATTTATTCCAGACAATTTTTACTGAGTGGACTCCCTGATTAAATATTATAATTACAATTACAAGAAAGAAATGTGTTAAAGAAAGAAATAATGTGTTATCGTGTCTGTATTGTCAATCATTCTAGTATGGGTTAGGCCATTTCCAAGCAATCCAGCAGCCAGGCTACATGCATACAATGGTGGGTACCTATATACTTGTATAGGGAAATGAAATTCTTTGCGTTGTTGAAAAAGGCAAACATGGGTACTGTGGAAGAACATTATTAACCAGTGGAGCTCTGAGCACACATACAAAGCACATACACACAGTAAAAATACATTACAACAACAACAACCTTACAATATTAACAATACAACAACAACAACAACATTTACAACAACATTAGCTAGCTATAGCTAGTAACAATTAAAACACAAATTTCTGAATGAAGACAGTGTAACAGCCTCTGCAACACTGGATGGTCTTATACATAACATTGAAGCTACTATGTATCTCTTCGCTTTGTTCATTCACCACTCAAAGGATCACCAAGCTCCCACTACCAGAGCGCAGTTTGCCACAATGATTAACAAACATAAATGATGTCCAGTATCCGTAAATTTGTCCGGATAACACATCTTCGAAAACAGGTCATCTTGTCATAATTTCCACCTTCTTGCAGGGTGAATCGTCGTTAAATTAGCAGTACAATACGAGAAAGGGACAGAGAAGATGCCGTTGCTAAATTTCTTGGTACCCCCAGCACACGCATGAAAAACTTAGAACACGGAAGTCAAGTTTTTCCAACGTAGCATCTCTATGGAGCCTCGTATCCCATCGTCCTTTTGCAGGTAAGCACAGTTTTTTATTGCACTATTAAGGATATCCATCGTGTGCATGTTGCCAGCTGGGTCGCTTAGAAATGGCCAAAGCCGTACTAAAACATTTGAATACAAAATCAAACTGTTTTTAGTAGATTATTCTTCTCACAAAAACATATCAAGCACTCCGCGCACCTATAAAGATAGAAAATTGAATTACTCACCGTTAGGTATACACTAGAAGCCTCTTTAATGTCTTGTTGCGCCATTAGACAGGAACAAAAAGAATTTTTCAGAATGACTACTGTATACTCTCCCACGCTTCCAGCGTGGGGAGTATAATAATACTGCTTGATGTCAATATACATGTTAT
The DNA here is from genome assembly GCA_963930835.1 of Spongia lamella. NCBI lineage: Eukaryota > Metazoa > Porifera > Demospongiae > Dictyoceratida > Spongiidae > Spongia > Spongia lamella. The sequence continues at coordinate 1,667,362 of OZ005754.1, forward strand.
GAGCTTAAGATTCGATGATAAACAGGAATAGTAGATAGAGAAATTTGTGATGATTCAACACTTATACATGCATGGCTACATAGCTAAGCAAGAGAAGGTAATTTACAGGCTTCTATAATCCATTGACGCAGTATCCTGTAAGTTCTTATCACAAATGACTTACTGGGAAACCACGTAATTTGAATCAAAGTACCAGTAGCTATTATGTAATGTTATTGTACTTTGCGCGGGCGGATCAAATGGTACAACCGTTCTATAACTACCATAATGTGTCAACTAGGTAGTTATAGAACTGTGGTTGGGTAGTTATAGAATGCTAGAGTAGTTATAGAACTGTGGTTGGGTAGTTATAGAATGCTAGAGTAGTTATAGAACTGTGGCTGATTGACGCAATTATATCAAAGAAACACCATTCATTTATATGAAGAATGTGTTAAAAAACAAAACTCCTTATCAAAGAAGTTGTGATTTATTTTAAGTTTAAGAAGTGCAAAGTACAATAAACCACTTAAAGCACTGCCACTTCTTTTGTATGAAAAATACAGTACTCAGTGAGTGTCTTGTGACTATATTTGCCACTCGACACTCACTTTATGCTGTATATTCCATACAAACTTGTGGCAGTGCTTTAAGTAATACTTACAGACAAGTTAAGGTGACAATTCTGAAACCCTGTTATGTTATGCATGGCACTTCTATGTCATCCACAGTTCTGTTTCAGATAATTAAACTGTTGGATCATGCAAATATTTTTAGCGAAGAGCAATTTTACTACAGTCAACACATTCCTTAGCAACGCAATGTGTCTAATGATGTCAGTGCTGGCTTTAAGTGGCTTGGTGGTTTCTACTAAACTAACTTCTTGTGTTTTCTTTCCTAGATTTTATGTAGATTTCTATATTGGCTCATCCTTGTTGTGCTGAGATAAAATTCAAAAGTTATGAAACATTCATTTAGCTTCATCTTTCAAAAAGCTTTGTTATCATAGCCTTCATGTAGCAGAAATATTTAGTATGAAATAGCTTTGAAGTTACAAAACTACCAAATTTAATTTTGCCAGCACCGATTAATCAAAATATATTTTAGTCCTCCACCAAATTAAAAGTGTCAAATGCCTAACTTTGCCAATCTAACAAATTAAAGGTAATAGACATGTCATTGCTATAATGTTTCTTCTAGGTAGCTATAATGCATGGTACTAATAATACTATAACTTGCTTGCATGCATGCGTATTGATACTAATAGTGATGATAATAATGATGAATGATTATGATGATAGTGATGCCATACAATTATAACGCAAATCAAAATTATTAAGAGCTATGCAGTATATATATATGTGTGTGTGTGTGTGTGTGTGTGTGTGTGCTTGAGTTTCAGTGTTAGCTAGCCATTTCCTTTATGGCTACTTATTTAAAAGTGTTTGAACTTAAAATCGTTTTCCAACAAGTTGGATACCATGTAGTCTAAAATAGATCCTTTGATGAGCCCTTCTCCTTGGTGGCCAGGATTCATGGCTTTCCAGCATTTCTTACCAGTCATCACTTCATCCATCTCAACTGCTACTGGATCATGATTGTCAGGATAAGTTAAGATCTTTCTTATAGGATCAATAGCCATTCCTTTCACCATGAATTGACCTGATAAACAATTTTACAATAAACAGTATAGCTAGCTATGTATCTACTAACTAACATACCCATTAATCCATGTATCTTAGGAACACTATCATATTTGAGGTCCCAGTTTACATCAAGATGATTACTGTAGAAAGTGACATCAAAGCTTGCAAGTGGCTTGTTGTATTTTACATGCACTGTAGGGTTCCCTGCTTGTTTAGTAATGCCTGGAGTAAACTTTACAGACATTTTACCACCCTCATCATAAGATATTGTGTCAATTATGGAAGCTTTAAAATTTCCTTGATCTACCAATACAATTTCTTGATTGACAGAGTCAAAGATAACTGCTTGAGATCTGTTAGCATGTTTTGGAATGACTGCTAATTTTCCAATCCATGTTGCCTCCTTTTCATCACCAATGCTATCAATAAAGAGAGCATTAATGACAAAATCCTCATTGTAGATCAAGTTAAATATCAGTCCAGGATATCCTTGTATGGAGTAGCACAGAGTGTCATCAGACAATAGTGGAACCCTGAAATGTGGGTCTCCTGAAATACTTGTGGCTGCATCTATTGTGAATAAATGCTTATGATAGCTTTAGTTCTAGATCTGGTAGCTACAATTGACAACTTACCAACACATGGCATCAACTGTTGGGTAACACTTTGCTCTAATGATGTAATAGCAGCACTATCAAAATCACTGTCAAAGAATACCAGTGAACGTTCACTGGCAATGAGATTAAGCTCAGTAACATCAGCGTTTTCAACGCCAACAGCATAAATCTCACTGTAAATATTAGCAGCATGAAGTTCATTAGCAGCCCTGAAAGTATCTCCTCGGTTTGATTCTCCATCCGTTATCAAAATGGCGATATGAGTAAATCCATCTCTTAAGTTTAATGAACCATTAGGTAGACCAGCAGTACGTAAAAGGTCTAAACCTGCTGCTGTGTTGGTAAAACCTTGCCTGTATGGAATGTTGTTAATGGCTGTTAAAAGACTGGCTTGATCAGTATGTTCGGTTACACCAAAATTAAAATAGGCGACATCACTAAATGATATGACACCAACCAAACTTCTTTGTAATCCAATATCCAATGCTCCACTGATTTGTGCAACAAATTGTCTTATGAGTTGAAATCTAGTTGCACCAATACTTCCAGATTCATCAAGTACAAATACTAAATCTATTCCTCCTCGTTGACCATCGCCGCAAGCTAAATATCAAAACAGATGATCATAAGAATATATGCATAACTATGTATTATATATAGACATGTAAGGTTATCACTTCTATAGCATAATATAGTACGTAGCTAAATCTTACGTATAGGAGTTTGAGCTTGCACCTGTACAAAACAAGATGGACATATTAATGGACAGATAGATCAATGAGAGTATAACTTACTTCAAAAAGTAGACACATCAAACTGATTGCAAGAATAGTGAACGTCTTCATTATTGCTGCTAACTTCAGTTGAGTTACAACTAGTAACTGTAAACTGCTGTTTACTATAATCGATGGTTCAGCATGATTATGCATGTTGCTTTTATAGCCAAATGCAGTATCCATTCAAGTAGCTAGTTGATATACTATAAATTATGTGTAATTTTATTTTTTAGTAGCAAACATTTTCAATGTAGTAGGGACTCATCACCATTACAAGTTTTCCACTTTTACTGCTTCAGTATCCTGCCGGTACTTCTGAAAATGCAAGCTGCAGCTATTACGACATATGACACACACATAGCTTGCTTGCCAGATTGTTTTTGCCTGAACTCTATGCGATGCATACGATGGTTGTTTCTGTTTTAACATATACGTATGTAGATGATGACTTGTTGACACTGTAGGGATGTACTGGCTACATTATTGTGTTGTATTTATATACAATGTTCAGGGGAGTAGGAAAAGGAACCCCTCCCCACAACTTTCTTCTGAGCACACTGACTTATGTAAACCGCCGTTGGCTAATAAATCAAAATTAGCAAAAACAAAATTCCATTCACACATTTACAATATATGGCATCACCCTAGACAGACAGACTAACCACATGGCTATATTAGTTAACTGATGTAGGTAATTATTAAAATGACCAACAGCATATTCTGGCAAACTAATTATTGCATCATTGCATGTTTGTTACATCTTAGTTGCGTGTTTTCCAAAATTTAATCACAAGATTTTTATAATGATGAGTATGTATAGCTATAGTTATATATATTATATAGCTTGCTACATAGGCAGACAGCCACAACTATATAGCTACGTATATAACATTTCAGTGCAGTAGGAAGATATTTATTTTGGGGGGCAAACCAGTCTACGTATACAGCTAGTATACAGAGCATACTGCAGGCATGCAAAACATGCCTTTTCTAGGGGGTCTGGAGGCACCCCAGGAAATTACGTAGATGGTCTGAGTCAGATTGAATTTGTTCACTAAAAGAAGTGACAGTTAGTAAATGAAATATGAACTATACTTCATTTGAAATGAAATATGGTTGAACAATAGAATCAGTTCCAATAAACAGGTACTGTATCTGCTATTAATACATTCAAGGCATGCAGGTACAATGTGTGTATGGCTACAAAAGGAAGTAGTTGCATAATATACACTGGTAAGTGCCTATAGCTATAACGGGCTAGGAGATTTAGCAGAACTGGCGGAATGGCAGAAATGGTGGAAATAGTTGTGTAGCTTTATACAACCATGTACATAGACATGTTGCATGCATTACAGTATAACTACTTCTTACTGCATAAGATTTGAATTTAAATCTGTATACTAGAACTATAGCTAGCTAGCTAGCTAGCTATACATGTGTAAAATAATTTTGGTCCTTAACTATATACTGCTTGCTATAGCTAGTTTAACAATATGTGTTAAAGCTATACATACAAAATCCCTTGCAGATGCAATTGGTTCATATATGGTTTTCATAAGTATGCTGTTTTATCATTAAATAGCTAGCAATATTCTTTCCTTAATAATGTGTATTCATAAGTAAAAACAGAAGCACTGTAGCTGCATAGTTACTAGGTATAAACTACTGCTCTCTATAATGTGTTAAAACCATTCATATTTTCTATTGTAATCTGATATCAGTAGGTAGCTATGTAGCTAACATAAAAGTAGCCTTTTCCTTAATAATTGTGTATTCATTATTACAGCAAAACAGAAGCACTGTAGCTGTATCCTTTTTCTATAGCACCTGCAGCCCTGCAGCTCCATGTGATATATGATGGCAGTTACTGATAGTTTCAATATTAAAATATTAAATAGCGACATAATGTGAAGGCACATTCCAATGCTGTACACCTGTAGCCACACTCTTAATATTATCATTATACTATTAAAAATTGTGGATTTAGGGCTCTATAAATTATGCAACAATAGTTAGCTGGCTATGGTACTATTAAGTTGTTTTTTAATACTAAAATTTTGAATGATTTGGCCACAGCTAGCTAGCTACCTAACTATAAGTTGCAAGTTGAATTTTAAAACTGTTTTCTTATAGCTAGCTTAATGCTATAACTGACATCATATATATATAAAGTAACAATGCAATGGTTAGTTTCATTACATGCATTTGTATGAAGCTTCTCAGATTCTATATCTCTTGTCAGTTAGCTATGTCTAATGACATCAGTACTAGCCAGTTAGAGGTACTACATGCACACACCTGCATTTGGCTAAAATACCTATTATGGTACTGTCCAGTTAGCACAACGCTATATTGAAAATTAATTTTATTTAGCTATGCCTAAATATGGCTTCAGTCACATGTATTAATATTAGTTTGTGCACGTGTATTATAATAATAGTAGTAGTCAGAATGTTTGTATGTATAGATATGGGGTAGCTAGCAAGCTGACTGTAGGTCAGGATATAACCTGTATAGCCATACCCCATAGCTATCTATATTCATTCATTTTTATTACGTGCAGCTGAAACAAAATAGAACTGATTGGTAGCTCCGGTCCAAAGTTTGATACGTAGCTATTAATAATTTATTAGTACATCATAAATTCTTACCTAATCACCTGATCATGAGTCAGATGCATAGCCGGCTAGCACAATATATAGCTAAACCCTTAAGTTTATCAATTGCTTTATCTACGTATGTTTGAAAGAGCACCCTTTGTAATGTGCAGTGATAACTATCCATAACACAAATATTATGTACAGGGAGATAGGAATAGGGGAGTCAGGGCTGAACATTCTGATTCTTCAGATGGTGCTCTTGTTGCTGATTTGTGCATTAGAGGAGTGTGAGTAATTCAGTCTGAGGTGTTACGTATTCGACATTCGTTTAGTACGTAGCTAGATACTGATGCCCAGTCTTACCGTGACCGTACTCCTTTGACAGTTCTTAGTTCTGCGCAGTATGACAAAAAAGGATGTAGCTATTGTTATTTGCAGTCTTGTCAAGACAGGAGGGACACCACCTCTGTGTATGTCAGTTGATGGCATGATGGGACATGAGGCTGATGCATTCCTAAATGGATTGCTGACTTGTTATCTGCTAGTGGAGAAGGGATCATGGTTCAGTGATGGGATGGATCCATACCAGGTTGTCTTTTGTACCCGGCACACCGCTATGTATCCCGGGTCTGGTATTTCTTTGGGATTGTGAATGGGGTGTCTATTACTATTTAGAAGCTTTTCTTCTTGTCCTTAATTTAGCTTTTGTTTTTCTGTTTGTTAGCTTTGTTCTTGGCTCTGCATGTGGTTTGGCCCCTATGGTAATAATAATATTAATCATTAAGTAGCTATAGTAGCTATAGGATTGACACAAAAACGTGGTATTCAAATTTTATGCCCCCCCAAAACACGCCTTAATTAGTACAATATTTTATCAGATAGCTATCAAATCAAATTACAACTGGCTTTGCAATCTGTTGCTTCAAGATAATGTTCATACCACCCTTATTTATGGCTGCAAAGTCAAATAGTGCAGTTACATGCAGAATCATTCCAATGTATACAACCATACAAACTCTCTACCGGTATAGCTACAGCTACAGCTGTATGAAATTATATGAGTCTTTAAGAAGTAACACATTAAATTGTTGTCAAATAGCTTTGTACATATGATATAGCTTTGTGATTTCTATTGCTACCTACCTGAATCTTTATGAGTAAAAATAGTGTAATAAAATAACTGACTATAGCTATGTACAGCTATTGTAGTTACATGTGTTCATGATCATTTGTTGTTCTGAAATCAATAAAGTGCTACAGGTGTACGGCACTCAGGATAGCTACATGGATGACTAGATACATGGATGCTAACTATAGCTATAGCTGTATTTAGTATAAGTAGCTAGTTGCTTGCTCATGCTATGTGAAAATTTATGAAACATATATAGTTAGTTAGCTACGTACGTATATATATGCATGCACACTATTTGTATATGTATAATAATGCAGTTAAGCACATGCGGTCATGCAATCATATCTATAGCCAGAGCTTTAGTATTTTGCAGTGTAATAATTACATAATAGTTAGATGCCAAGACCAAGGGAACTAAGCGATTTAGTAACCCAAAGGCCCGAGGCTGTAGTGGCACCCGAGCTTTAGTATTTTGCAGTGTTAACAATTGCTTAGTTATGCTGTGGCTGCACGGTTGTTTAATGATTCTTGAGTTTTATGGTACATGTTTTATGTGGATCTATGCTGTAGCTATGTGTATATGATACAGTCGATTGTACAACACTGATGTGAATGACCATCTGTAGCTATATATATAGTCATTTGTATATTTAGCTTGCTATTTAGTCTATAATATTAAAGTATGTATATATATGTATTAGTTAAACCCCACCACGAGTAGGATATCCTTGATATTCCACAAGGCTGAGGCGAAGCTGAGGGAGTATTAATATCAAGGATATGTCCTATGAGTGCAGGTGAGGTTTAACTGTCTTCTATCCCACAAAGGAATCATGCTTTTGATGTTACCACTGACTTGCAAGGGTTTAGCTGGCACCAACAGTTTGCTTTTGATTTATATCAACGCTTTATGGCTTTATGTATATATGTTAGCAGCTATGCCTTTGAGGTGTATTAACACTCTATGGCTTGGGGTATACTACATGCTTGAAATTTTAGGAGTTTCTTTATCATTAAGTACAGTAGTACTTAATAGTAGGGATTGGTAAGAAATTGTATGGTTTCCCGATATTTCGCACTTCATAAAACAACCTTCCAATAGGCTTTACCCGAAAAAACCGACTGGAATGCATTGCTAAGGCTGTAATGATGCTGTACCTTGGTTAAACGAAGCAACAAGTCGAATATTTCGACCTACAGCCAACTTTGAAAATTTAGAAATTCACCTGTATTTCGTCTGCCTGCCAGCCTGCCTGCCTGCCGTAAGACCCGGTTGCGCTAGGTGTAGGGCTCCAGAACTTTCACACAATAAAGGTAATGGCGGCGGATTTACGAAAATGTTGTTCCGAAGACGATTTACCCACTGCGCCATGGCGATTCCTTTTATCCTTCATTCCCTTCCTTGTTCTTCTATATTCCTAGCAAGGTGTGAATCTCACCTTCGAAGGTGACGATAGCCTGTTACGGCTTCTGCTTATTACGTCACGCTAAAACCTGGCTTGCACGTGATATAATTAGTTACAGTGGCACCATGGCACGATGTTTTCACGTGTACGCGTGTACTTTATTACATCGTGAACTTCGAGATTATAGCCTTGGACAAATAGCTTTTGCTGTTTTTCGAGAGTTATTTGCTATCACACAGCTGCTTTGCCATGTAAGCGCGTTGTTAACAAGCGCCTGAAAACAAGCATAATTATTACGTAAGCGCCTGTAACATTTGTGCGCCTGCTGAAAGATTATTATGAATGCTTAGCATGTATAAAAAGCAAACAAACTAGAATGATAAAAAATTAAAAATTTAAAAGGTAAGTAGGGATTGAATTCAATAGTGCTACAAAAAGTAAGGAAACAAGGAATAAGATTTTGGGACGAGAGAACATTCTGGCATGAGATAATTTATAAAAGTTTAATCCCTGCTTTTGGCAAACCTGCTGAAGTGAGCCAAAAGTAGGGATTAAACTTTTATAAATTATCTCATGCCAGAATGTTCTCTCGTCCCAAAATCTTATTCCTTGTTTCCTTACTTTTTGTAGCACTATTGAATTCAATCCCTACTTACCTTTTAAATTTTTAATTTTTTATCATTCTAGTATCTATATAACTACATGTACAATGGGTTAGTACATAGCTATTATGTGTATATGTAGCTCCCAAACCATACATCAAAAGAACAATTACTGGATGAATACGTACTACAATACTACTGGATGGTTCACTTGGAGTAGGTAGTTATCATCCAGTGGTAGGATTTAATGGGTTCAAAAGTGGTTCAAAATCAAAATATTATAGCTATGCACCTGACAATGAACATCCTGTTATTCTTGACTCACATGCAAGGTATAGCTAGCTACAATATGTAACTTTGTATGTAGCAATGGCTAAATATGTATTCAGCAATACAGTTGGCATCCATAAAGTGTATCTGGTACTATTCATCTACAAAGGTGAAGGAAACAGGAATAGTCATTATATATGACACGGCATGGGCTTATGTACCTCCTTTACTGCATATACCCATTTAAACGAAACTATATAATAATTGCAGTGTTATTTGTGCAGTTCATTACTTAGAACCACCCATTGAAGTTCAGCAATAGAATCACAAATTTAAACATTACATCATAGGTAGCTAGTTATCATGTTGGCTGGCAACCATACATGTACTTAGCCACTTCTTAGATAGTCAACTTAAACTTATGCATGGCATAGCTAAACATAATTTTAGTGTGACATGATTGCTGTAGTATTTTTAGTGTAATAACTTAGTTAGTTATATGCTTTGAGTCTTGAGTTTTCATGTACGTAGCTGTGTTGTTATGTTTGTATTATTTTTTATCTCATAGTTACTTTTCTTGTAGCTAGCTACATAATATATTATTGTGCATGTATGTTTGTATCAAGGCACTACTGAAAAACGGTTCTTTGAACTGATCAGTGTAGTTTCCCCGGCTTAAACATTAAATCTCATACATATATAAATGCACAAAAGGTATATGTTAGCTACATATCATTGATGGGTCTAAAGCTTTTAAAAGAAATTTCAATTGACATGTAGTTTTATTGAAAGCGACTGTTCTGTTAGGATAAATCATTGCAAGCCAATGACACCAGCGTGTTATTAATATAAAGGGACAATTCAGGTACTCGGATTGGAAACCAATTTCTACCAAACTTATATATTGTGTCCGCAGTGTCCCATGCAGCCACTTGGCTATCTACCTTACATGTTTATCCAGACATCTCTAATAAATCTTCTTCCTTTTGCAACTAACAAATAACCCTGAATGCTCATAGTTACGTAGCTAAATAGCATTTATACTGTGATATTTGGGACACAAATATATAGCACTAGCCCTATTTGATCTTAGAAGTTATAAGCATTGCTGCAGAAAACTTCAGATCAGTTTTTGTATGGTTAATCCAAATTGACTCCTTTTCCATGCAGGCTTATCCTCCATTGAAAGTGGAATGAATTATTAACCAAATCATAGCTATTAACTGAGCAATAAACCAAGTAAATGTAGCTAGCTACCGATAATAATAATAATAATAATTATATTATGGGAGCTTAACAGTTGCTAAATTAAATTTAGCGTATGTTATTTCTAGCTAAGTTAGCCATTCAGTTTATAACCCGATATTCAAAACACTCAAGGTGTAAAATGAGCAACCATGGCCACTGTTATATGTAGTAGGTAGTGCATGTCTACTACTGCTGATGGAAATAAAAATTTAATAAGCACACACGTGCAACAGCAGGCTATATAGCTATTAAAGCTTTGTGGCCTGAATCAGTTGCAATTATTAAAATATTATAAACTTCTAGATCTCTGCAGTATCAGCAGTAACACTGAAGTGGCCTTAGTTCTCGTTCATGTTGATCCATTTTTCTTGGCCATAACATTTTACACCTGGATAAGATTTTGGTTATCCTGGGCATTGAAATTTAAAAGGGGTTCCAGTAGTACAACACGTGCATGTATTAGCTATGCAGATATGTTGAAAAGTAATAATTACATTACATATATAGCTAGCAGCTATATGCAGAGAACCCTTGGATGGAGCCCTTTTTAGGTCCACCACCATTTCGCATTATGCTAAAGCCTTGAAATTAATTGGGGTGAGCCTGAGCGAGCCCTAGTCTCGCGTAGCCAGGCGCTTATCGATTAGAGATTATAAGCGCCCGGCGCTTATAATCTCTAATCGATAAGCGCCTGGGCGTAGAGGGTCTGGCTACGCGAGACTAAGCGAGCCCCACACTGGCGTAGTCGGTTCAACCGTGGTACGATAGTCGCGTTCCCGAAGGTTTACGCACGAACACGGAAAGCCCCACACTGTTAGTAGTATTTTTTGTTTTTTTCACATCAGATCAATGGACGCTGTTAGTAGTCCATTCAACCGTGGTACGATCGTCGCGTTCCCGAAAGTTTACGTAACGAACACGGAAAGCCCCACACTGTATGTATGTATGTATGTATGTATGTATGTATATGTATGTGTGTATGTATGTATGTATGTATGCCTGTATGCCTGTATGCCTGTATGCCTGTATGCCTGTATGCCTGTATGCCTGTATGTCTGTATGTATGTATGTATGAATGTATGTATGAATGTATGTACGTACGTACGTATGTACGTACGTAAGGATATATGTATGTATGTATGTATGTATGTATGTATGTATGTATGTATGTATGTATGTATGTATGTATGTATGTATGTATGTATGTATGTATGTATGTATGTATGTATGTATGTATGTATGTATGCCTGTATGCCTGTATGCCTGTATGCCTGTATGCCTGTATGTCTGTATGTATGTATGTTTGAATGTATGTATGAATGTATGTACGTACGTACGTACGTACGTAAGGATATATGTATGTATGTATGTATGTAAGTATGTATGTAGGTATGTAGGTATGTATGTATGTATGTATGTATGTATGTATGTATGTATGTATGTATGTATGTATGTATGTATGTATGTATGTATGTATGTATGTATGTATGTATGTATGTATGTATGTATGTATGTATGTATGTATGTATGTATGTATGTATGTATGTATGTATGTATGTATGTATGTATGTATGTATGTATGTATGTATGTATGTATGTATGTATGTATGTATGTATGTATGTATGTATGTATGTATGTATGTATGTATGTATGTATGTATGTATGTATGTATGTATGTATGTATGTATGTATGTATGTATGTATGTATGTATGTATGCATCATCAGCATGTCCATAGCTACTGTGTATTTATGCATGCATGTATGATCTATGTGTGTAATAAATCATGTCTGATCTGTGTATGTATGTATGTACACAGATCATGAATATTTAATGAATGTTGATATACAAGTATTATTTGCCCTTCTTATAACCTCTTTGGTCTTGCATATGGTTTTGATCACTGCCTTGGTGCAGACGATTGCTGACCCAAAAAACCCTGACCGTTAGTGTTGGTAGAAGCTCTTGCCCATCAGAGCACCACCAGGTGGTTAGCAGTTATGTTGACAACTTTCCAATGACATGCAGAAGTTTAAATATCTACATATACGTATGCATAGCAACCATTAAACTCATGTAACTAGGGCTGCAGCTATAGATTATACTAACTGATACTATTGATATTTGAACCAGTGCTTGACTTAATTGCTATGGTAGCTTTGGAATACATTGAGCTCAGTATCTCAGCATCTAAATAAACGTAGCTAACTAACTTAGTTATATAATACAAATATGCTCCTATGTATGTACATTATAATTATGATACTATCAATGGAGTATTTATTATGCTCTTTGGATATTTCTAAACAGTGATGATGATTAAATTTTTACAATATAATAATTGATATTTTAGGACCTGTATTAATTCTATAAGGTAAACATTCCTATAACAACTTTCGGACACATCTAGCTAATTATTGCATGGTTGCATGCTCTTCACAAAATCACATGTTGTTTACGTCCACTATATACGTACGTAGCTCTACCGAATGTTGTAAAATTATTTTGACTCGTGCTAGTTGGCTGAGGTATGTAGCTATGAGTAATATGATATATTATTATTAATAGCACTACACCTACCATTTTTATATGGCAAATTTCCTGTAATTCAATAAATCATACTTCAAGCCATAATCATAAGTGTGAACTAGCTTGCTTAAGGTATCACAACAAGCAATAGATAATGTCACCTTTTTTAATTTTGATGTAACCCAACACACTGATCAAGCCAGTCTTTTAACAGCCATTAAACATACAAGAAAGGTTTAACACAGCAGTAGGTTTAGACCTTTTACATGATGCTGGTCAACCTAATGGTGCATTAAACTTAAGAGATGAATTTACTCATATTGCCATTTTGATAACGGATGGACAATCAAACTGAGGAAACACTAGCAGGGCTGCCAGTGAACTTCACGCTGCTAATATTTATAGTGAGATTTATGCTGTTGGTGTTGAAAATGCTGATGTTGATGAGCTTAATCTCATTGCTAGTGAACCTTCACTGGTATTCTTTGACAGTGATTTTGATAGTGCTGCTATTACATCATTGCAGCAAAATGTTACCCAACAGTTAATGCCATGTGTTGGTAAATTGTCAATTGCACCAGAACTAAAGCTATTAGTGTTTATATGTGCGCATAAAATTTGACCACATTTTGGATTTCAATATTAAATAACTTTATATATAAACATAAGATTCTCTTCCTTATATAACACTGGATGTGCATGTACATACAACTAGAGCATGCAAGCATTATAAGCTCTGAATTTTGATTGTAAAAGAAGGGGCATATTATAATAGGATGTCAACGTTGGTCAGTTCATTTTTTCTCAGTGACTGTCCCTGGGTTTTCCCTATCCTTCTTATCCATCCTCATACCACAAGCATCCATATATTACGTTATAAATCTGCACACATCCAGCTAGTGTTGTATAAGGAAATGTATCCTCCTAGTGATACAATACAAATGATATACTGATATCAATTCCCCGTATTAATTCCATAGCCACCAAAGCTACCAACATGTTAAACTTTATTAGATGTAATGTTAGTATTTAAAGGTAAGAAATCTGCTTTATCACCTTGATTTAACTCATAGCTATAGCCATACTTGAATATTCTTCCTGTGTATATGGGACCCCCATACATATCCAAAGTTCAAGGAAGAGCTGTGTGATGGGTTACATCTAATTACAATTATCACCAAAGTATAAAATCACCTATCATGGCCAACAAAGACTGTTCAAAACCCTTGTTATTCCACAAGATCATTCTCCACTTACAAATCCATCATGTAATTTACCTGTACGACTTTTAACTTCAAACTTTGCATTTTAGTATTCCATTCACTACTACAACTTCTTATCAATATACGTAGTTTTATCCAGATACACTACATAAATGCAATAACTTATGATAGAAAATGTCAAACATATAACACAACTTGATTTCAACTCGTAAGAGAATTTGTTGTAGAAATCAGTGGAGTATTGGATGTTGGATTACATGTGGTTGGTGTCATATCATTCAGCAGTGATTCCTTTCTTAATTTTGGTGTAACCCAACACACTGATGAAGTTAGTCTTTTATCAGCCATTAACAACCTTCCATATAGAGCAGACTTTACCAACACAGCAGCAGGTTTAAACCTTTTACGTACTGCTGGTCAACCTGGTGGTGCATTAAACTTGAGAGATGGATTTAATCATATCACTATTTTGATAACAGATGGAGAATCAAACTGAGGAGATACTAGCATTGCTGCTAGTGAACTTCATGCTGCTAATATTTACAATGACATTTATGCTATTGGTGTTGATCAGGCTGATCTAATCTCATTGCCAGTGAATCTTTAATTGTATTCTTTGGCAGTGATTTGATAGTGTTGCTATTACATCATTGCAGCAAAATGTTACACAACAGTTGATGCCATGTATCAATTTCACCAGAGCTAAAGCCACATACTTGCAGCAGCTAGAATTACAATTCTTTGCATTACGTTAAACATTATATTTGCATATGTAATATTGCAGGAAAAAGCTGGTTAAGTGTTTAGTGAGAATTCACACTAAGACTTTGAAAGTGTTGATAGATTGCCATGGCTTCTACTTATTACATCACAAATTACATATATCGTATTTACTTGGTTAAACGCTGCACCTTGAATAGTAGCCACGCTTGCTTAGTGCCACAATGGATTTCAAAATTATAAACATCAACTCTGAGTACCGAACAGTGGTCGAACTTGAATAGTCGCCGTATCAAATTTTCAGACTATGGTAATAAACACTGCAGCGTTTAACCAAGTAAATACGATATACTAAAATGTCATCTTTAAGACCATAATTTAAGGAAATTCCCAAAAGTGATTTTGAGCATATAATTGACTCAGACCTTGACGTCTTGTAGCTATGTTAATTATATTATAATTGGTCTAACCAGATGCCTGGATCAAACATAATTGTTACAGTGCGACCAATAATTGATTGGGATGAGGGTATATCACAACCACCAACTGTTGAGAATGGAGTTATAACAGTGAAAATTGGAAGTCCTGTATTTATAGTTAAAGGATTTAATGTCAGTATTATTTGTAATGTTACTAGTGGAGTAGCCGGCTCCGATTACTTTCAGTTGGTTTTTCAATGAGCAACTTGATCACGTAGAGGATGTATCAACTATTACAGAAACTGATCCTACAGAGGATGATGTCATTACTTGTAGAGTTGACAAGTTCGGATTTGACAAAAAAGACACTCATATAAAATTAATGCAGCATGAAGGATTACATAAGTTGGCCACAAGTTCCACAACCGCTTTAGATAATCTGATTCATTATTGTTGTGTTCTACGCTGTATTTCCTATACTTATAGTATAAACATGTAGTTATGTACCAGTATATAATTTACAGGATCCATTATGGGAAGATAGGAGGTGGAGGAACACAAGAAACAATGCTAGCTAGCTAACTACGTAGTGATAATATCTCTTAAATGTTAATTAGCTGCATTGTGCATACCAACATATACTATCTAGTAATACTGCAGTGATGATCAGTTCAACTATTGGAAGTTGGTTATAGACACCAGCATTAAAATTGAAACATTGGCACATCAGTTTTCTTTAGTAGATGTTTCGGGTTTATTGATAAAAAATTATTTATTAATGAAATGAAATGATTAGCTATTATAGGCAAGTTACTGCATTTCCATAATGTATCTATCTGGAATATTGATAAGAAGTTGTTGTCAGTGGTGAATGCCTGAATGGAATACTAAAACGTAGAGTATGTTTAAAATTGTATAGGTAAATAATATCATGATGGATTTGTAAGTAGAGGGAGAATGATCTTGTGAAATAACAAGGGTCGGTTTTGAACATACTTATTATAGTCTTTGTGATTTTATACTTTGATGATAGTCGTAATTAGATGACAGCTCTTCTTTGAACTTTTAATTAGGATATGTTAGTTAATGTATATGTGTATGGGGGTCCCATACACAGGAAGAATATTCAAGTATAACCATGAGTCAAATCAAGGTGATAAAGCAGATTTCTTACCTTTAAATGAACAATTACTAACATTACATCTAATAAAGTTTAACATGTTAGTAGCTTCTGCGGCTATGGAATTAATACGGAGCATTTTTACTGGTTATCCTTATTTTCTTGTTTGGAGAGGCTACAGCAAAATCAAAAGAGAATATATCCGAATTAACTTTTAAACCGTGTTTAGAATATGTGTGGCCAGCTCTGTGGCTATTTAAAAATTTCTTTATCTAATGCGAATACAAGATATGGCACAGAACAGCTTCTTCCCGGACCAGATCGATCGTGAAGCCATGAAAGCGCGGGCCAACGCCCAGCCTCAGAACAGCCTCCCTGACTAGGATATTGCGCTAAAAGCTACTCAGACCTACTTAACAACGTCCTATAAATCATAGTGAACTATTTTAAGCCCGTTTCTTAGAGTTGAAATTTCCAGTGTCAGAAGTTTTTTGTCCGCTACCTCATATCGCCCGCCCCGTTGATCTGATTGGTTTGCAACCGCGTGCGTTCTGAATCGTTCAGTAGCAACATTTTTTGAGGTAAAATAGAATACTAGACTACAGCTATATGGTAAATAGATTATAAGACTATAACATTATTGATACTATCATATAACTCTACTTTCCGTTGCTTCTAATGTTTTAGCGCATATACACAAATTTATTATTGTATTTATATAATTTATATAGCTAGCCTATAACCATATACGTATCCTACTTACTTACCTGCCTTACGTGTT
The DNA here is from genome assembly GCA_963930835.1 of Spongia lamella. Classification (NCBI taxonomy): domain Eukaryota; kingdom Metazoa; phylum Porifera; class Demospongiae; order Dictyoceratida; family Spongiidae; genus Spongia; species Spongia lamella. The sequence continues at coordinate 1,684,430 of OZ005754.1, forward strand.
GCCCTGTTTTAGAACTATTATACTGCTCACAATATCCTCCAGACTGGCTATTTGTATTAAAAGCCATGCATGCTTGACATGCACCTCCAATATTTCACTGCAGGAGTTGTTGACAACAATCTAACTGAATGGCAGTGGTATTTTCTGTTAATTTATGATTAGTCTAAGGGTTGGAGCTACTAAACACATAAATGCATGGCTCAATGAGAGGTTAAAGCTTATCAGATTACCTTTGAGGTGTAATATACTATGCCACACAAACCTGTACATGCATGTGAGAACAAAATCCCACTGCTGAGACTAGAGGAACATGCATCGCTACGTGCATCGCTACATCCATGTGACAGTGAAATCACCAGTTCAACTGTGAATAGATCCACTTCAACAAGTGAGCACACTAGAAATGTGTTGCAGTGATTAAACTGTCATAGTCAAGGGTTAAGAATTGTACAGCTGACAAGTTAAAAGTATATACATAGACAGGGAGCCTGGAGCAAAAGAATACCTATGTACACCACACCATTTAGTCAATTGACACTTTTAATCCCTGTTTGATTTCTATTGTTTGTACAAGCCTCTCATGATCATGATGTTGCCAAATATTAAAACACTGTTTTCTCAATACAATATGTCCATAATTATTTAATCTTTAGCTTATGGGTAGCTAATAGCTAGCTATACTGTAGAGCCTTACATGTAAAACCTTTCATTGTTACATTGATATCTAATAATAGCCTGATTGTGACTGATTTGTTCCCCTTTAGTGTTCCTGAATCAGCCCCTGAACATACGTAGCTAATTAACTAAGTTAACTTTTCCAAATACAAGATTTATTATGCAAAATAAACAAGTGGTTAATGATTGATAGCATATTTTAATGCATTTTAGAGAACTAAATTTCCTCCATATCATATTATATGATCGTGTTTTCGTAAGAAACTGAAATACTTTTATGTTACTTTACATATATGTATGCTGTAGAAAATACTATAGTTACAAACTGCATGTATGTGTGTGTGTGGCTGTGTGGCTTAGCTATGTACATGATAGCTAGACGACATGGCTACCAATGTACATCAAAACCAATATATATATTACCTATTTATCTACCTTACTGTAAAAACATAGAAATATAATAAATTTATCCTTTTAAATTTGGGACTAAGCATACTTGTACTGCTTGAATGAATGCTGGGTTTGGCTATATAAACAACGTGAATGGTCACAGTTAACCATTGGCTCTTGCTAACAAGCAGCAGTTTACAGCAACTTGTAATTTAGCAGCAATAATGAAGACGTTCACTATCCTTGTAATCAGTTTGGTGTGCCTACTTTTTGATGTAAGTTATACTCTATCATTGATCTAGCTGTTCATTAACATGCGCTTCTTGTTTTACAGGTGCAAGCTCAAACTCCTATACGTAAGATTTAGCTACATACCACTATAGAAGTGATAACCTTACATGTCTATGGCTATATATTATATATATCTTTGCATAAATTCTTATGATCATCTGTTTTGTTGTTTAGCTTGCGGCAAAGGTCAACGAGGAGGAATAGATTTAGTATTTGTACTTGATACATCGGGAAGTATTGGTAGAACTAGATTTCAACTCATAAGACAATTTGTTGCACAAATCAGTGGAGCATTGGATATTGGATTACAAAGAAGTTTGGTTGGTATCATATCATTTAGTAGTGTTGACCATTTACATTTTGGTGTAACCCAACACACTGATCAAGCCAGTCTTTTAACAGCCATTAGCAAAATTTCATACAAGAAAGGTTTTACCAACACAGCAGCAGGTTTAGACCTTTTACATGATGCTGGTCTACCTAATGGTGATTTAAACTTAAGAGATGGATTTACTCATATCGCCATTTTGATAACGGATGGAAAATCAAACCGAGGAAATACTAGCAGGGCTGCCAGTGAACTTCACGCTGCTAATATTTACAGTGAGATTTATGCTGTTGGTATTGGAAATGCTGATGTTGATGAGCTTAAACTCATTGCCAGTGAACGTTCACTTGTATTCTTTCACAGTGATTTTGATAGCACTGCTATTACATCATTAGAAGATAGTGTTACCCAACAGTTGATGCCATGTGTTTGTAAGTTGTCAATTGTAGCTACCAGAACTAAAGCTATCATAAGCATTTATTCACAATAGATGCAGCCACAAGTATTTCAGGAGACCCACATTTCAGGGTTCCATTATTGTCTGATGACACACTGTGCTACTCCATACAAGGATATCCCGGACTGATATTTAACTTGATCTACAATGAGGATTTTGTCATTAATGCTCTCTTTATTGATAGCATTGGTGATAAAAAAGAGGCAACATGGATTGGAAAATTAGCAGTCATTCCAAAACATGCTAACAAATCTCAAGCAGTTATCTTTGACTCTGTCAATCAAGAAGTTGTATTGGTAGATCAAGGAAATTTTAAAGCTTCCATAATTGACACAATATCTTATGATGAGAGTGGTAAAATGTCTGTGAAATTTACTCCAGGCATTACTAAACAAGCAGGGAACCCTACAGTGCATGTAAAATACGACAAGCCACTTGCAAGCTTTGATGTCACCTTCTACAGTAATCATCTTGATGTAAACTGGGACCTCAAATATGATAGTGTTCCTAAGATACATGGATTAATGGGTATGTTAGTTAGTAGATACATAGCTAGCTATACTGTTATTGTAAAATTGCTTATCAGGTCAATTCATGGTGAAGGGAATGGCTATTGATCCAATAAGGAAGATCTTAACTTATCCTGACAATCATGATCCAGTAGCAGTTGAGATGGATGAAGTGATGACTGGCAAGAAATGCTGGAAAGCCATGAATCCTGGCCACCAAGGAGAAGGGCTCATCAAAGGATCTATTTTAGACTACATGGTATCCAACTTGTTGGAAGATGATTTTAGGTTTATGGACTTTTAGACAAAATGGATAGCTACTGGAAAAGAATGGCTATAACATTACACAAACTGTGCACACACAAAATTCTTTTTATATAGCTAGCTATGTATATATATATATATACCATGTAACTACATAGCTGGCTTTTGTAGTAGTTATCATTGATGTATCATTAGCTATGCAGTCATAATGCTACGTAGTATACAATATTATAAAGATTATGGACTCTTAGCTTGTACATATTGTATCACATGCACATGTCATTAACACTGTATTTATCAACACGTATAATATCAATAATTTATATTTATGATACATAATTTCAGTTCGGTATGCCAGCAGTTCATTTATGGTACGGTCACTGCAGTGTTAGAATAAAACATACATAACTAATTATGTATATATCATAGGTATGAACATCTCTGTATGTGTATCTTTCAAAGCAGTCCTCCATCCATCCTATATATCACCTCTCAATATTTATATGTACGTATATTTAGCTAATAGCTAATATTTGCTGCAACCGGACAGCTATACACCTTGCAATTGCCATCTAATTTTACAAATAAGAAATAGAAAGTAGGGAGCAATGCCGGCACAGTTAACAATTGAAGGATATTTACAATTAAGTTAGAAGCACTCTAAATAGAATGCATACCAAGAATCAGCTAAATGTATAGTTACTGCATTTGATTCTAATAGGTTCCCATGGCTTTAGGTAAGAGCGCTAGTGTTCTACAAGCTTAACGCCTTCTGTATATCCCTTCCAGTGCCTAACTGGTAAAACTAGATAATAATAATAATACTGCTTGCATGGTCCAATGGATACTCTCGGCATTTTTAAAAGCAAATTGCAAATTTCTTTTGCAAATTGCCTACCAAATATTATACTGGGCTAGCTAAATAGCTATATTGTAGAAGCCTCCATGGCAATTTGAAGGGATCAGTGTTTGTATGCACATACATGAGTTGTAGCAAATTTATAGTTAGGAATTGGGCAGCTATAATCACTGCTTCAAAAGCTCGACAATGTGAAATTCTTAATTTGGAGGCTACAACTCACCCAGTCACCCGGACTCCTACAACTAAGGTTATATTTGTAGTTATGTGTTAGCTCATGATCTACGTATGTTATGGATGTATGTCTTGTACTAACTAGTAGGCTTATAGTTATATAATTATGAGCTATGGCTATATACGTAGTACAGGCTATATATGCATACATATATACAGCTACTATATGCACTTGCATGCATTAAGTCAAAAATTAGCAACCTTCAATTGCAATGCATGTTAAACAGTAACAATTACATAACTGCATATGCATCACAAAGTTAACTACAACTGGAGTTCATGTTAGTTAACAAAAGTACATCCTCCTCTCAGACAGAACAGTTCACTATTAGTTTGATCCATTGCTGTTGCAGTTGCGCTTTAGTTTCCCTGCACAAACAACATAGGCGTAGGAACCAGGGGGGCCAAGGGGGCAATGGCCCCCACAGATTATATAACTTCTCCATAGGAATTAGATTTTTGCCATACAAATCAAACCTGTTAAGTCTCTGTGGCCCCCCCAGACAAGTGCTTTCCTACGCCTATGACAAACAGTTAATATATATAGTAACCATTTTTATTTTCCAAGATAGCTATGTAGGTGTCTTATAGCTACAAACTAGGGAAGGGGGTGTGGGGGCATGTTACCCCCCAACTTTTTATTCTTTTAAAGTTGGGGTGGAATTGCCTCTCTATACTTTCTTCTGAGCATGCACACTGACTTAATTAATATAAATAACAAAATTCTATTCATGACTTAGTTACAGTATATAGCTATCTACCTGTTTATTGTAATATGTTATCTCAACCAAAAACACCCTGGCTGTAAAAAAGGAGCGCCAAGAACTAAAAAAGGCCTGGGTAAAAAAGAAGTGAAATCAAAATGGGCGGCCAAGGCCTGTGTAGTGTTACTGCTGATGGAAATAAAATTTTAATAATCACAAGTTAGGCCGCAAAACATCAAGTGTTAATGTTTTGCGGCCTGACTTGTGATTATTAAAATTTTATTTCCATCAGCAGTAACACTACGCCTTGGCTGCCCATTTTGATTTCACTTCTTTTTTACCCAGGCCTTTTTTAGTTCTTGGCCGCTCCATTTTTACAGCCAGGGTGTTTTTGGTTGAGATTTCACTTCTTTTTTAGAAATAACAGGTCATTTATTAGTTACTGAGACATATATGCAGAACATTAGTGATTGTTCTATTAGAGAGTATCGATCTATTGTTGCTACAATTACGGGTCACCAGGTCTAAACCAAGGCTCAGCGTGTCATCCAAGCATATATACTTATAAAGACGGCTTATTTCAACTATGTTGATATAAGCACCTCTTTCAAAAATTTTCGTCAAAAATTACACATACTTGTTTTCGTGATCATAAAATCGGCTATGCTGCTCCGATTTACAAATCCATCAAATCGGTCCAGTTTTAACGTTAGATTAGTGCCTGATAAAAATTTCAGAACGATAGCACCAACAGTTTTTCCCGTTAGGCATGTCAACAAATTGGTTAAAATTTTTATCGACTATCGCTCATATTTCCCTCAATTTTACTGCAAATCGTACCAAATTTGTGGAGATGTAGCAGGGGCGGATCTAGGATATTTTGAGGGAGGGGGCTAAACCTAGAAGTGTATCTCTGAAGCAGGGGGTCTGGGGGGCGCAGCCCCCCAGAAGCTATAAGCTATTTGGTTTTTGAACTACCAAAATCAAGGATTTAGAGCACATTTGATGGATTTTTTAAAAAGGGCTAATAAAATGCATGTATGATTGAACCAGGGGTGTGGTGGGTGCAACCCCTCTGAGGGTATAGGTTATTTTATTTTGTAAAGTGTAAAAATGACACTTAATGCAAGAATTAATGTGTTTTAGTGCATTTTATATCAATACATAGAGTCGTCTATAATGTTCCTTGAGGTTGCAAGGAGGGGGGGGCTATAGCCCCCCTAGCCCCCCCTAAATCCGCCACTGATGTAGGGTTTAGGTAGCGCTACTTGTGCACGTGCACAAGAACATACTTTGCGCACGAATTTATTGTTTGGTGCGAAGAAGAAAAATAAGAAGAAAATCCGACGAGTTTCAGGGACTCGTATCTCAGGAACTGCTGGGGCTATTTCTTTCAAATTTGGTATGTAAGGTACTGTATATGAAGACATTAAAATATGTAGATTTGGTAGAAATAGGTGCCATAGTTTTTGAGTTATGATAGGCTGAAATCGGCTACTTGACCGGTCGCGTAAATAACACATTGGTGTGCCCGCACGTCTTTCTTGGCCGCTGACACACGACCGTGTGTCTTAATTCAACTGCAATTGAATTGTTTGCAATACACATGTTTTTCACAAACTGTCACTTCTTTCATTGTCTCAAATTCAATCTCAGAGCATCAAAACTTTCCTGGGGGCATACCCCCAAACTCCCTAGAATAGGCATGCTTTGTTTGCCTGCAGTGTGCGCATATAGCTACTGCGTGGTTTGCAATTGCCCCCCCAAACTAAAATATTTTTAAACCAAGCGCACGCCTGGTTTCTTGAAATCGTTTTCGTGAAAACGTCGGTAGCTATGTGTGTGTGTGTGTGTGGTCATTAATTACTATTACAATACACTGAATAGCAGTTGATTAACAGTGGTTTAACTTACACATTGCCTGGTTTTTAGATGGTAGAACATCAACTTGTTTCCTATATACTCCACTTGAGGGCCACTGCTAATTGTTGTGTGCAATTTATGTGTAGCTTACTGGAATAACAACCTCAGGGAGCATGTGTGACATTTCATAGTGTACATCATCTATAAAATTCATGTAGCATACAATTGTTAACTAGCCATAAACTTCTAACATAAATTATTGGCTATAACTTGCCTGCTCGCAATGGACATTCTATTTCGACAAAATGTAATACAGATCATACGTCTCTTTTATAGGAGGAAGGTCATTGTAGTTCACTTCCGTATACAGATAGCCACTTGTGACTTTCTCAGCTGTTGCATGTAAACACACATTATTAGTGCCAGCTAGTACATTAACCTACGTACTGATAGTGGCACTAACAGAAGCAGTTATGAGCTGACCAAGCACTGGAGGATTTGGTGAGTAGTCTATTCTTAAATTTTGAAACTTTGCATCCTTTTTACCTTAAATTACCTATGCATTAACAATGTATACACCATGTACATATTATAGAGTTAGTTGTACACATTACCTAGGCTAGTAATCTATAGCTAGTAATCTATAGCTATGTAGCTATATGTAGCTCTATATGTATTCATAGTTAGTAGTATATATATACACCTATAGGTTGTCCATAATACAACTAAAATTCAATGCTGTACAATATAGCTACGAGTTATTAACAATTAACTAATAGTTAGCCATATCATTGTGCTTAACTGCAATTCTCTAAGTGGCATTTAAACTGAGCATCATTCTGTCCCACGAAGCATTTGCCTACTCCAAACAATTGTGTGGTTAAGATCAGTAAAGCAATGACTGCTTGTAGCACCTCCATTTTTAATAAAACTGGGACAGTAATACCTATATCAACTATTATAATTGCCTACGTATACATATATAGCTAGCCTACATGCATATGCATATATATGCAAGAATAAGCTGAATAGATGAATATCTATTATAAATGGATAGCATGCTTTTTACTTGTACTAGTTTGTATAGTCAAATACCTGCATGTGTACATGCACACTCAAACTGAAAACTCGTTGTAAACAAATTAAACACAATTTCTTATGACTATTTTTGGTATATCAATGGTACGTAGCCACCAAAAGTTACTTTAATACTGTAACTATATAATGACAGTGAGTTACTTGACATGGTGCATATTATCTGACTCGGCATGAGAAACCTGCATGGACTTATGTACACAAAATACACCCATTCATATTATTGTATGTATCTCCTATACTGTTTACGATTTTAGAAATTTGTAAACTGCATGAGATTCCTTATGAAAAGCTGCACAAATACTGTAAATTCTATTAGACTCCCATCCTTACTTATAAGTTTGAAATCCAAAAATGTGGTCAAATTTTATGTGCACATAAGCCCTGTTTACTCATGCCGGGTCACAATTATATGCATGCTCAAAATATGTGTTTAGCAATATAGTTGGCATCCACGAAGTGCATTCATCTACAAAGGTGAAGGAAACAGGAATAGTCATCATATGTGACCAGCATTAGAAAACCGGGCTTATGTACCTCCCTTCTAGATCCCCAAATATGTAAAGTTGCATTAGGTTCCCTATTAAATGCTGCATATGTGGTAAAAATGGTGTACGATGCTATGTTTATACAAAAAGTTAAAGTTATTTAATTTTGAAATCCAAATTTTATGTGTACATAAGCCCGCTAGGTCACAAACTACATATGAGAACCTCCATAGACATGCAGAGAAGCTATATACGTAGCTATATGTAGATACTCATTTAGAGTTCTTTTGTATGTTGTTATGTGTGCACTATTTTTTGTCTCGTAGTTATTTTCCTTGTATATTATTGTGTATGTATGTTTGTATTAGGGCACTGCTGAAAAGCGGTTCTTTGAACATACATATATATGTAAATGCACAAAAAGTAGCTATATATTTAGCTATATACATATCATTTATGGGTCTAAAAGAAGGTTCAATTGACAGTTTTATTAAAAGCGACTATTCTGTTAGGATAAATCATTGCAAGCCAATAACACCGGTGCGTTATTGACATAAAGGGACAATTCAGGTACTTGGACCTTGGAATTGGAGACCAATTTCTACCAAACTTATATGTTGTGTCCACAGTGCCCCATGCAGCCACTTGGCTAGCTACCTTACATGTTTATCAGCCATCTCTAAGATATGCATCTTAAATCTTCCTTTTTGCAACTAACAAATAACCCTGGATGCTCATAGTTACGTAGCTAAATATATATAGTGTGGTATTCGGGACACAAATAGCACTAGCCCTATTTGATCTAAAAAGTTATAAGCATTGCTGCAGAATACTTCAGATCAGTTTTTGTATGGTTAATCCAAATTGATTCCTTTTCCATGCAGGCTTATCCTCCATTGAAAGTGGATCATCTTGAATGAATTATTTATGTATGTATGTATGTATGTAGCTATGTATGCCAGTTAAGTATGTATGTATGTATGTATGTATGTATGTGTATGTATGTATGCATGTATGTATGTATGTATGTATATGTATGTATGTATGTATGTATGTACGTACGTACGTACGTACGTATGTATGTATGTATGTATGTATGTATGTATGCATGCATGTATGTATGTATGCATGTATGTATGTATGTATGTATGTATGTATGTATGTGTATGTATGTATGCATGTATGTATGTATGTATGTATGTATGTATGTGTATGTATGTATGCATGTATGTATGTATGTATGTATGTATGTATGTATGTATGTATGTATGTATGTATGTATGTATGTACGTACGTACGTATGTATGTATGTATGTATGCATGCATGCATGCATGCATGTATGTATGTATGTATGCATGCATGTATGTATGTATGTATGTATGTATGTATGTATGTATGTATGTATGTATGTATGTATGTATGTATGTATGTATGTATGTATGTATGTATGCATGCATGTATGTATGTATGTATGCATGTATGTATGTATGTATGTATGTATGTATGTATGTATGTATGTATGTACAATGTATGCATGTATGTATGTATGTATGTATGTATGTATGTATGTATGTATGTATGTATGTATGTATGTATGTATGTATGTATGTATGTATGTATGTATGTATGTATGTATGCATGTATGTATGTATGTATGTATGCATGTATGTACGGCAACCAAAATTACAAAAACATTTTTATTACTTTCGTGGTAGCTACAGAGTATTTAGAGCTAAACATTTCAACGTGTAATTTTTTGGATAGCATTACCAGAAAATGGAGGTCATCTGGTAGTTCCATCTATGGAAATATGTATGGCAAATACATACATTGAATACAAATCCACGATTCACAATAATTTTTAGGAAAAAATGGTAGTACCCTTGAAGGCCCAGCAGGCTTTTGCTGTACAGCCTATAGGGTGACAATGACGGAAAAGTGATTACCCGAGTTGAGGCTAATAAAGCTGTGGAGAAATCGGAGGTTAGAATTCAATTTTCCATGGCTTACACGTGGTAATTATGCATAACCTCTATTATAACTTATGGATGGTGGATGCTCATGGGTATATCTATGGATTGCTGTCTTCCCAACTGCTCACTGAGTGGTTCTGAGCTAAACTCGCTTCACTGTTGGATCACTATAGGACAGCTGCTGTTGCGAATTCCATCCTTGACCGTATCCTTGGCAGCAATAAAATTGAATTGTGGGACTTGGTTATTGTGAGAGGTTACTGTTTCACTAGGAGACCTCAATCCAACTATTAATAGTCACTGCTGGACCTTCGTTTATTGATTTCTTCAAAGCATTGCTCAGTAGCTGAAACTGGTGTCAAAAGACTTTAAACAAACAAACAAGCAAGCAAATAAACAAACGAAATTATTATGTCTAAGTCTCATCACATGATTTATGCACATCGTAACAGCTATCCAGCCTAGCATACTGATGTGACAAAGCTACAGGCCTATCTACCTTGTAGCTTAGCCAGCTATCAACCAAAATCATCAAGAATCATTGATATGCTGCACTGGCCATGACTCTAGCTACATTGTGTTGATGTCATGCTTGAGTAATCACTATCCCCCCATACCTGGCTTTGTGGTAGGCAAACTTAATTATTATAAAAAAGAAGGCAGCGATTGTTCATAGAATGAAGTAGCAGCTATGTGTATGCATCAAAGGTTGCTACTCCCATGTTCAACACACCGGGCAAGCCTAAAGTAGAAAACACATTAACATGCATGCAAGTCAGCTAGCTAGCAACAGCTTCCAAAACATCCATCGTTCCACAGAGGAAATCAGACAATCCAGATGCCCACGCAGACACATATATTTTAGAGATCTCATAAACACCCACGCACATGATTATTTAGTAATGTGTGTTATCTAAAGTGCATGAGAACGTACAAACACATGAATGTGCACAGAAGTTTTGCAACACCCACACAAATAATTAGCAATGTTAAAGTACATCCCAACGTATGTAGTCAACCTACCCATCAGCACTAGTCGAAGTTCGCACAGTATTAATAAAAACATAGACACAAAGCTATTGTACAGGTAACCACAAAATAATTTTTAAAAAAATGTTAGCTATATGTGTATGGTAGTCCCTAAACACCCACGCATTTAGTTAACTGCACGAACCAAACCCATCACCAAAACAGATACAGACACAGATACACTGGCAGATACAGATACAGACACACACACACACGCACACACACACACACACGAATATTATATTTATATTAAATTAATGTCCAAGACCAGAGTTGGGAAAGTTACTCCAACAATGTAATATATTACATATTACTAGTTACTTTTCAGTAAAGTAATACTATTACATGTTACATTTACATATTACTGCTTTGAAAAAGTAACTAGTAATATATTACTTTACATATTACTTTATAATTAAGGTGTGTATTTCTAGCTTAAATTGCTCAAATAAGGTATTTTGCTTGTTAGCAGTAAAAATCAACAATATGAGAATGACAAAAGTGCTTATTTACTATACTGATGCTAAGTAATAATATTACATGATAGTAATATATTACAATTGATCAAAAGTAACTTCAGTTATATTACTACTGAAACAAATGTAACTAAGTTATATTACTTGTTACTGAAAAAGTAATAATATTACAATAACTTAAGTTACAAGTAACTAAGTTATCCCAACTCTGTCCAAGACTGCTCCACTCCCTAAAAAAATAATAAAATTGCGTCATCCTTTTAGAACATACAACAAGCTTTTAAAGAACTCGCAGATGACCTATTATTCCATTGCAAATTTCTGGTAATGTACAATGTATGTATGTATGTATTTATGTATGTATGTATGTATATATGTGTATATATGTATGTATGTATATGTATGTATGTATGTATGTATGTATGTATGTATGTGTGTGTGTGTGTGTGTGTGTGTGTGTGTGTGTGTGTGTGTGTGTGTGTGTGTGTGTGTGTGTGTGTGTGTGTGTGTGTGTGTGTGTGTGTGTGTATGTATGTATGTATGTATGTATGTATGTATGTATGTATGTATGGATGGATGGATGTCCGTAGCTACTGTGTATTTATGCATGCATGTATGATCTATGTGTGTAATAAATCATGTCTGATCTGTGTATGTACGTACACAGATCATGAATATTTAATGAATGTTGATATACAAGTATTATTTGCCCTTATACCTATAACCTCTTTGGTCTTGCATATGGTTTTGATCACTGCCTCAGTGCAGATGATTGCTGACCCCAAAACCCCTGGCCGTTAGTGTTGGTAGAAGCTCTTGCCCGTCAGAGCACCACCAGGTGGTTACCAGTTATGTTGACAACTTTCCAATGACATGCAGAAGTTTAAATATCTACATATACGTATGCATAGCAACCATTAAGCTCATGTAACTAGGGCTGCAGCTATAGATTATACTAACTGATACTATTGATATTTGAACCAGTGCTTGACTTAATTGCTATGGTAGCTTTGGAATACATTGAGCTCAGTATCTCAGCATCTAAACAAACGTTGCTAACTAACTTAGTTATATAATACAAATATGCTCCTATGTATGTACATTATAATTATGATACTATCAATGGAGTATTTATTATGCTCTTTGGATATTTCTAAACAGTGATGATGATTAAATTTTTACAATATAATAATTGATGTTTTATTAATTCTATAAGGTAAACATTCCTATAACAACTTTCAGACACATCTAGCTATAATTATTGCATGGTTACATGCTCTTCACAAAATCACATGTTGTTTACGTCTACTATATACATATGTAGTTCTACTGAATGTTGTAAAATTATTTTGATTCGTGCCAGTTGGCTGAGGTATGTAGCTATAGCTATGTAGCTATGAGTAATACGATATATTATTATTAACAGCACTACACCTACCATTTTTGTATGACAAATTTCCTGTAATTCAATAAATCATAAGTGAGAACTAGCTTGCTTAAGGTATCACAACAAGCAATAGATAATGTCACCTTTTTTAACTTTGATGTAACCCAACACACTGATCAAGCCATGCAGTCTTTTAACATTCCATACAGGAAAGGTTTTACCAACACAGCAGCAGGTTTAGACCTTTTACGTGATGCTGGTCTACCTAATGGTTCATTAAACTTGAGAGATGGATTTACTCATATCACCATTTTGATAAGTGATGGAAAATCAAACTCAGGAAACACTAGCAGGGCTGTTAGTGAACTTCATGCTGCTAATATTTACAGTGAAATTTATGTTGTTGATATTGAAAATGCTGATGTTGATGAGCTTAATCTTATTGCTAGGGAACCTTCACTGGTATTCTTTGACAGTGATTTTGATAGTGCTGCTATTACATCATTACAGCAAAATGTTATCCAACAGTTAATGCCACGTGTTGGTAAGTTGTCAATTGCACCAGAACTAAAGTTATTAGTGTTTATATGCGCATAAAATTTGACCACATTTTGGATTTCAATATTAAATAACTTTGTATATAAACATAAGATTCTCTTCCTTATATAACACTGGATGTGCATGTACATACAACTAGAGCCGGCATGCAAGCATTATAAGCTCTGAATTTTGATTGTAAAACAAGGGGCATATTATAATAGGATGTCAACGTTGGTCAGTTTATTTTTTCTCAGTGACTGTCCCTGGGTTTTCCCTATCCTTCTTATCCCTCATACCACAAGCATCCATATATTAAATTCTAAATCTGCACACATCCAGTGTTGTATAAGGAAGTGATACAATATATATCTCCTAGTAATATATATCCATAGCCGCCAAAGCTACTAACATGTTAAACTTTATTAGATGTAATGTTAGTAATTATTCATTTAAAATTAAGAAATCTGCTTTATCACCTTGATTTGACTCATAGCCATACTTGAATATTCTTCCTGTGTACATGGGATCCCCATACATATCCAAAGTTCAAGGAAGAGCTGTGTGATGGGTTACATCTAATTACAATTATCACCAAAGCATAAAATCACCTATCATGGTCAACAAAGACTGTTCAAAACCCTTGTTATTCCACAAGATCATTCTCCACTTACAAATCCATCATATAATTTACCTGTACAACTTTTAACTTCATACTTTACGTTTTAGTATTCCATTCACTGCTACAACTTCTTATCAATGTATGTAGTTTTATCCAAATACACTACGGAAATGCAATAACTTATGATAGAAAATGTCAGAATATAGAACAAAGAGATTGACCTACAACTTGATTGATGTTAAATCATAATTTAATGTTGATTGCTGGTTATCCATTGCCATTGATATAAGACTCGTATGAATGATATGACATAAAATTACAGTAATGTAACTATACTTCATAAGTGTGCACTTTACTATCTCTAAGAAACCTCTAACATTAAACTAATCACAATAGGTGATCATATGTACCTTCATTAATAGCTATACCATATAATTGTTACTAGATACAGATCAATTGACTACAGGAATTGACAGCTGTGTTACATTATATAATATTATTATATAGAAGCCATATAGCTAACTTGAGCACTTCTCGTCTACATATGCAATTGCTCCGAAGCTACCACAGATGCAGTATCATTTTGTAGTATTATAAATCAGTATATAGTAACATTTAGGTCACAGCTCACAAGGTATAATAATGCTGATAAGTACTACTGTACTGAATGCTGTAAGTACAGTAAGTATTACTGCATGTACTTAATGATAGCAGTAACAATTTTATAGACAAGATAACGGCTAGCTACCTTTGCATAATTAGATTTTTATTTATCTTCTCTTTTGTTATTTAGGTTGTGGCAATGGCCAATGTGCATGGAGGAATAGATTTAGTATTTGTACTTGATGAATCTGGAAGTACGTATTGGTACAACTTGATTTCAACTCATAAGAGAATTTGTTGTAGAAATCAGTGGAGTAGCTATTGGATATTGGGTTACATTTGGTTGGTGTCATATCATTCAGCAGTGATTCCTTTCTTAATTTGGTGTAACCCAACACACTGATGCAAGTTAGTCTTTTATCAGCCATTAACAACCTTCCATATAGAGCAGGCTTTACCAACACAGCAATAGGTTTAAACCTTTTACGTACTGCTGGTCAACCTGGTGGTGCATTAAACTTGAGAGATGGATTTAATCATATCACTATTTTGATAACAGATGGAGAATCAAACTGAGGAGATACTAGCATTGCTGCTAGTGAACTTCATGCTGCTAATATTTACAATGACATTTATGCTATTGGTGTTGATCAGGCTGATCTAATCTCATTGCCAGTGAATCTTTAATTGTATTCTTTGGCAGTGATTTGATAGTGCTGCTATTACATCATTGCAGCAAAATGTTACACAACAGTTGATGCCATGTATCAATTTCACCAGAGCTAAAGCCACATACTTGCAGCAGCTAGAATTACAATTCTTTGCATTACGTTAAACATTATATTTGCATATGTAATATTGCAGGAAAAAGCTGGTTAAGTGTCAAGTGAGAATTCACACTAAGACTTTGAAAGTGTTGATAGATTGCCATGGCTTCTACTTATTACATCACAAATTACATATATCGTATTTACTTGGTTAAACGCTGCACCTTGAATAGTAGCCGCGCTTGTTTAGTGCCACAATGGATTTCAAAATTATAAACATCAACTCTGAGTACCGAACAGTGGTCGAACTTGAATAGTCGCCGTATCAAATTTTCAGACTATGGTAATAAACACTGCAGCGTTTAATCAAGTAAATACGATATACTAAAATGTCATCTTTAAGACCATAATTTAAGGAAATTCCCAAAAGTGATTTTGAGCATATAATTGACTCAGACCTTGACGTCTTGTAGCCATGTTAATTATATTATAATTGGTCTAACCAGATGCCTGGATCAAATATAATTGTTACAGTGCGACCAATAATTGATTGGGATGAGGGTATATCACAACCACCAACTGTTGAGAATGGAGTTATAACAGTGAAAATTGGAAGTCCTGTATTTATAGTTAAAGGATTTAATGTCAGTATTATTTGTAATGTTACTAGTGGAGTAGCCGGCTCCGATTACTTTCAGTTGGTTTTTCAATGAGCAACTTGATCACGTAGAGGATGTATCAACTATTACAGAAACTGATCCTACAGAGGATGATGTCATTACTTGTATAGTTGACAAGTTTGGATTTGACAAAAAGACAATCATATAAAATTAATGCATGAAGGATTACACTGATAAGTTGGCCACAAGTTCCACAACCGCTTTAGATAATCTGATTCATTATTGTTGTGTTCTATGCTGTATTTCCTATACTTATAGTATAAACATGTAGTTATGTACCAGTATATAATTTACAGGGTCCATTATGGGAAGATAGGAGGTGGAGGAACACAAGAAACAATACTAGCTTACTACGTAGTGATAATATCTCTTAAATGTTATAATTAGCTACATTGTGCATACCAACATATACTAGCCATAGTAATACTGCAGTGATGATCAGTTCAACTATTGGAAATTGGTTATAGACACCAGCGTTAAAATTGAAATTTAAACATTGGCACATCAGTTTTCTTTAGTAGATGTTTCAGGTTTATTGATAAAAAATTATTTATTAATGAAATGAAATGATTACTATAGGCAAGTTACTGCATTTCCATAATGTATCTATCTGGAATATTGATAAGAAGTTGTTGTCAGTAGTGAATGCCTGAATGGAATACTAAAACGTAGAGTAGTTATGTTTAAAGTTGTATAGGTAAATAATATCATAATGGATTTGTAAGTGGAGAATGATCTTGTGAAGTAACAAGGGTCGGTTTTGAACATAGCTACTTAGCTATAGTCTTTGTGATTTTATACTTTGGTGATAGTCTTAATTAGATGACAGCTCTTCTTTGAACTTTTAGTTAGTTAATGTATATTTGTATGGGGGTCCCATACACAGGAAGAATATTCAAGTACAGCTATGAGTCAAATCAAGGTGATAAGCAGATTTCTTACCTTTAAATGAACAATTACTAACATTATATCTAATAAAGTTTAACACGTTAGTAGCTTCTGCAGCTATGGAATTAATACGGGGCATTTTTGACTGATTATCCTTATTTTCTTGTTTGGAGAGGCTAGGTACAGCAAAATCAAGAGAGAATATATCCGAATTAACTTTTAAACCATGTTTAGAATATGTGTGGCCAGCTCTGTGGCTATTTAAAATTTCGTTATCTAATGCGAATACAAGATATGGCACAAAACAGCTTCCCGGACTAGATCGATCGTGAAGCCATGAAAGCGCGGGCCAACGCCCAGCCTCAGAACAGCCTCCCTGACTAGGATATTGCGCTAAAAGCTACTCAGACCTACTTAACAACGTCCTATAAATCATAGTGAACTATTTTAAGCCCGTTTCTTAGAGTTGAAATTTCCAATTGATACTATCATATACGACGAAAGTTTGGAGGGACTAAAGTTTGGCGAATTCAGTTCTCCACGCGCGATCGATAGTAATTTTTGCGCTTAAAAGTCACAGGAGGCGGCACGTGTTGGAAAATGGCGGATCGCAATGGCTGAAGAAGGCAATTTACTACTAAGAGTCCCTCCTGGATCCGGCAAGTGATCAGCAGCGGGCTTGACCAACTTAAAATACTTCAGGATAGACGTCGACATGGTTTTCCCTTGCCGCGTATAATTTAATATACGTAAGTGTAGCGGAATGTGAATCAGGCCGTATACTGGTAGTCTATAATATTTATGTTGGCGAATAAAGTTTGGCGAAATATCACATTCGCCAAATTCGCCAAACTTTAGTCCCTCCAACTTTCGTCGTTTACAGTAGCTCTGCTTTCCGTCGCTTCTAATGTTTTAGCGCATATACACAAATTTATTATTGTATTTATATAATTTATATAGCTAGCCTATAACCATATACGTACCCTACTTACTTACCTGCCTTACGTGTTGCCCTGTTTTAGAACTATTATACTGTTCACAATATTCTCCCAGCAGACTAGCTATTTGTATCAAAAGCCATGCATGCTTGGCATGTACCTCCCATATTTCACTGCAGGAGTTGTTGACAACAATCTAACTGAATAGCAGTGGTATTTTCTGTTAATTTATGATTAGTCTAAGGGTTGGAGCTACTAAACACATAAATGCATGGCTCAATGAGAGGTTAAAGCTTATCAGATTACCTTTGAGGTGTAATATACTACGCCACACAAACCGTACATGCATGTGAAAACAAAATCCCACTGCTGAGACTAGAGGAACATGCATAGCTACACCCATGTGACAGTGAAATCACCAGTTCAACTGTGAATAGATCCACTTCAACAAGTGAGCACACTAGAAATGTGTTGCAGTGATTAAACCATCACCAAGTGGGCATAAAAAACTTAAGAAACTAGATTAAATATAAAAATTTTTAATTTCAAAAAAGGAAATAGGGATCGAAAATGCTACTATATATCAGCAACCTAGTGCTATAGATCAAAAGGATAGATAAAGTTAAAGATTTAAAAAGTATGGAAACAAGAAGGATACAAAAGCTTAAAGATCAAAAAAGTATGGAAACAAGAAGGAGATTGTAACCACGTAGATAGGACTGTTATTCTAAAGCATTTGCAATCCCTATTCTGACTGCATCAGGATTACTATGTATAGATAGGACTGTTATTCTAAAGCATTTGCTATCCCTATTCTGACTGCATCAGGATAATGGATTCCTCTGAAAGCAGTCAGAATAGGGATCGCAAATGCTTTAGAATAACAGTCCTATCTACATAGTTACAATCTCCTTGTTTCCATACTTGTTTGATCTTTAAGCTTTTGTATCCTTCTTGTTTCCATATACTTTTTAAATCTTTAACTTTATCTATCCTTTTGATTTATAGCACTAGGTTGCCGATTTCTAGTAGCATTTTTGATCCCTATTTCCTAGCTTTATTGAAATTGAAAATTTTTATATTTAATCTATACTTAATAAGTAGCACACCAATGTGCTCTCAGAAACCTCTAACATTAAACTAATCACAATAGGTGATCATATCATGTGTAATACTGCCATATTATTGTTACTAGATACAGATCAATTGACTACAGGAATTAACAGCTGTGTTACATTATATATATAGAAGCTAGCTATATATAGCTACATGTATGCAACTCTCAAATTCCTACAACTACATACCGTATAACGGGTAATATTTGAAGCAGAAATTTTCGTAGAACAACTAATAAATTAAATTTTGAAGGTTTTATTTTGTATTCTTTCTAATCTTGTCAACAACATTTTCCGTATGCACGATATTTGCGAGTTTTATTTTCGTAGAAGGCATGCTGTTCGAAAAATTCGAAAATAAAACTCCTTCGAAAATAACCCAATTGATCATGATGATCTGTTTAAACAATAACAATATTATTGGCACAATAACATGATTGTGCATTAAATATGCTGTAATCAGCTTTCTTCCATTTTGTTAGAGGTTTTACTAAAGTAGGGGTCAGTATTAGAATTGGGCACTAATATAAGCATGTCTGTTAATTCAGTGAGCTCTAGACAAAACTATAGGTATAGCTATACAAAGTTTATAATCCTTATTCCAGGTGAGTTTGAGATCTAATCTGGAAGATGTTCTCTAGCTTGCTACCAGTGATGATCCTGCCAGGTTCTGTGCAGGCAAATTAAACAAAACCAGCCCAACAATAAACATGAATTTATTACCTAGCTTAATTATTTTGCAAAGTAGTTAGCTAAACAATTGAAAGTTGCAGGAGAAATTAGTTATTCCTTTGTCTTCTTAAAGATTTCATTCTGAATAACTGAAAATGAGAAATGTGATCTGAACTGAATCTATGCATGGAGAAATTGTATTTAAATATGGCTGTAGCTAGCTACATTTCTAAGCTGAAAATTATTTATACTGATGGTATTTGAAGGTCAGTGATTCTGTGATTTGTGATTTGCTAAATTGTGTTGCACTGATCTAAGTGGCGTACTGTACATTAATCCAAGCTATACGTATTAGCTATGTGTGCATGTAGTCATTCACAGAACTGCACATATAATTAAAGTGGCAATATACATGTGTAACTAATTGTCACAATATACAATGAAGCTACAGCTCTAGCTATATACATAAAAACTAAACTCTACCAAAATGAAGTAAAAAGGTAAGGGGCATACGTATTATTAACTCTTAATTGCTATTGTTAATAGGTAGCTACGTATGTATATGTACATATGTGACCAGATTTGCGAAAAGGGGTCTTATACACGCATCCAATTTTGCGACTTTAAGGATGTGTAACTTAGCTCATGTTTGACCTACAACTTTGAAATTTGGTACCTGGTCTTTCCTATCATTGTGGTTATACGAGAGAAAATTTCAGCTTAATAGCTCACTCACAAATGAAGTTATGCCTTTTCAAAGTTACAAAATTGGATGTGTGTATAAGACCCCTTTTTGCAAATCCGGTCACATATATTATTGAAGTTATATTAAGGGTTAGCTATAGCTATATGTATAAACTCTTGTTGTTATTGACTGGCTAGCTACACTATATAGTTACATACCTATGTATTTTTAAATTGTAGCATCAGCTATAGATCTGGTCTCTTTATGCTGTGGTAGGACTTCAGTATGTATTTGCTATTCAAACAGAAGTGCTATGGCTCCTGCCATAGGTTAAGTTACGTACATGGCTACATAGCAACAAATAAATGCTTTGGTTGTCATAGTTATAACTTTACATTGAAGCCTTCTGTACACATATACAAGTTCCAACTGACAGTTACAGCTACGTGTACATAATTAGCTAATACATAGGCGTAGGAAGCAGGGGTGCTTCGGGTGCTGGAGCACCCCCTGTTTTTACTGTCACTCCATAGGAATGTTATTTTCTCCATACAATGTTGACTTAATGATCGCCTATAGCACCCCTAGATCTGATATGGCACCCCCAGCTCTGAACAGCTTCCTACGCCTCTGTAATAGTACATAAACAAAATGTACTGGATTCGAACAAACCTTCGAATGCTAAATGTAACATTTACATTACCACATAATGGACTATGTTACAGATAACTTGTGAATGGCATTGTCACTTAATTACATGAGCAGCCGAAAAGGTGAATAATATTATTTATGTTAACTTTTTGGCTCTGCATTACAGCCATGTGTACCTTACAGCTTTAGTATATTAAAGGAAATATACTTTAGTACATCTGTACATATATTATCATCAATAGTGAATATACCTGTGACAAAGTAAAGGATTCTGTGCTGTAAGGAACATTTGTCAGAGCTTCAAAGGTTTCAGATGAAGGTTATAAATTGACATTCATTTATGCACTAGTATGCAGTGATTAACATAAGACCATCCAAACAGCAGTGTAGCTAGCATACACCAAAGAAAGAATCAAATTATAGTAATCTATAGCTACATTATAGTAATCTATAGCTACATTACGGTACAGGATACCATCAGTCCTTTGATGTATCAAGTCTAACATATTTTCTTGTAACAGTAATTGTAATGACTATTTTACATCATAAAGTTATTATCATCATTATTATTATTATTATTAAAATAGCTAGCTATATATATATGCATGCTCAAAATCATAATAGTAACTATGTTGAGTGGGTAGCTACATAATTAAACAAATGATGCAGCTGTACTGTTAGTTTTTGCCAATATAGCTGCTGCAAAAACTTTACTCATAGCTACACATACTGAGCTATGGACTGTGATAGTGATAGCTAAGCAGAATGATTTATTGGTTGCCCTACAAAAATGGTAAGCGATGTTATGTACCAATAGCTAATAGTACATAATGAAAACCAATAAATTAGCAACGAACTACCTACAATTATGCAGCAGCACTTATCACATTACATATATCATATAGCTGTGCATGTGTCACCTGGCATGAGGTGGATCAGATAACCTTTCCTGCATTCATCTATATAACTTTGCAACTATGCAATACTATTGATGTTAGAACTATAGTGATGCCTCACTTGTAGCTACAATACATAGCTTTGAATATAATATGCTACCATTGATCTAAATGAGTGTGTTAAATGTAGCATATATCAGTATTTACTATCTATTTAGCTAGCTAGCTAAATATAGCTGTACATATAGTGCTAAAGAAGCATTTGTTATGCTCTTTGAAAGCGCTATAGCTATATCTAAAATGCATAGCAGAATCTAAGCAGATTAGATATTTATTCATCTTGTATATTATTGGTGATTTTACAATGTAGCTATACTTAGCTAGCTAGCTAGACATTTTATAGTATTTTATCAACTGATATTTATCACAGCAGAACAATAAGAGTTACGTACATTAATACACTAAAACTACATGCATGCATATACCTATATATGCATCTAATGTAACATATTTCGGACATATTCAATTTTATTGATAAAATTTCACAAGATGACATAGCTATACTGTTTACATCTCAGGTAGCTACCTGTTAGCCATTCATGATGTGAGCCAGGTTGTCTAAGTATACATAGCTGTGAGTAATACGATAGTAGTGTTGCATTTGTTGGTTTACTATATATAGTTGATTAGTTCGTGTACTTACATATAAAATTATTTACAACTTTTGTACAGCAAAGTTCTTGATAGCCTGTAATCCAATAAATCATTCTGCACTCTATCATTGTCCATATCTGTATGTGTGAATACGCTTAAGGTAGCTATCACATTTCACTATAGCTATCTTAACAGTACATAGCTATGTAGTTAGTGATTAACACATCTACACAAATTATAGCTATATAGACTAAACAGCAAACAGCAGATCAAATATATCTAGCTTCTGTATAGGTAGCCATAGCTACACTATTGTAATATTTAGTTGTGGGTCATTTAACAAGCACGCTAGGAACACACTACAGATTTTAATAATCACTTATTGGAACTGAACAACAATGCATACAATAGCATATATATATATACGTATCACAAGTCCAGCTATTACATCATACATCATAATAATTAATAACAAAACTACAATCCTCTCTCCTATAAATAACACTTACATCAAAAACAAATTATTATACCTACTTACAAAACTCAATCAGTTCAAACCGCTTCACAGGTCTTCGATCTCGTTAAGGGTATCTGCAGCTAGGTGGCCTCGTCTCTATGGGATTATCAGCATGGCCACTTGAGGAACCAGTTTCACCTTGTGGTATCGCCAAAGGTGATTTGAAAGGAATTGTGTCCCAGTCATCGGCTGAACCCTTATCACTTAAATCACTGTTTGCTGCCATGAGATGATCCACATGAACTTTCTTTGTTTGATTACCAATTTTTCAATGGTCCCGACCTCTTAACCACAACAACTATGAATTATGCATATACGTAGCTACATGATTGCATATAGGGATTTCTAGTATCATTAAGTAAGGTAGTACTTAATAGTAGGGATTGGTAAGAAGTTGTATGGTTTCCCGATTTTTCGCACTTCATAAAACAACCTTCCAATAGGCTTTACCCGAAAAAACTGACTGGAAAGTCGAATATTTCGACTTACAGCCAACTTTGAAAATTTCGAAATTCACCTGTATTTCGTCTGCCAGCCTGCCGTAAGACCCGGTTGCGCTAGGTGTAGGACTCCAGAACTTTCACACAATAAAGGTAATGGCGGCGGATTTACAAAAATGTTGTTCCGAAGACGATTTACCCACTGCGCCATGGCGATTCCTTTTATCCTTCATTCACTTCCTTGTTCTTCTATATTCCTTTAGCAAGGTGTGAATCTCACCTTCGAAGGTGACGATAGCCTGTTACGGCTTCTGCTTATTACGTCACGCAAAATCCTGGCTTGCACGTGATATAATTAGTTACAGTGGCACCATGGCACGATGTTTTCGCGTGTACTTTATTACATCGTGAACTTCGAGATTATAGCCTTGGACAAATAGCTTTTGCTGTGTTATTTGCTATCACACAGCTGCTTTGCCATGTAAGCGCGTTGTTAATAAGCGCCTGTAAACAAGCATAATTATTACGTAAGCGCCCGTAACATTTGTGCGCCTGCTGAAAGATTATTATGAATGCTTAGCATGTATAAAAAGCAAACAAACTAGAATGATAAAAAAATTCAAAATTCAAAAGGTAAGTAGGGATTGAATTCAATAGTGCTACAAAAAGTAAGGAAACAAGGAATAAGATTTTGGGACGAGAGAACATTCTGGCATGAGATAATAAGTTTAATCCCTACTTTTGGCTCAGTAGGTTTGCCAAAAGTAGGGATTAAACTTTTATAAATTATCTCATGCCAGAATGTTCTCTCGTCCCAAAATCTTATTCCTTGTTTCCTTACTTTTTGTAGCACTATTGAATTCAATCCCTACTTGCCTTTGGAATTTTGAAGTTTTTTATCATTCTAGTGTTAATTCGTAGATGTAGTTATGTACATAGCGGCCATCAACAGAGATTCATGTTTATAATGATCTCTGTGTGTGTAAATATAATATAGCTATAGATAATTCTTGTGTTGACATGCAAAACTATGTATGCATGACAACCATTAAACTCATCTAACTATGGTGCAGCTATACGTTACTATTTATTATGATACTATTGATATTTGAATCATGTAGTACTTGACTTGCTATGGTAGATTTGGAATACAGGAAATTAGCCATACAAAAATGGCAAATAATGTTATGTAGCTACATGAACCAATTAATTGTACATAAATTACTTAAGGAAGCTGTAATTCCTAAATATCATATTCCTATATCAACTTTTGGGCTTAAGCAATGCTGACTGTTTAAAGTTATTATTATTATCAATGCTTTTCAGTACTTTATTGTATTTTGCGTGGGCGGGTCAAAGGGTTTAACAGTGCTATATATGCCATGAAGTGTCAGCAGGTAGTTATAGCACTGTGGTTGGGTAGTTATAGAATGATAGAGTAGTTATAGAATGGTAGCTCATTGACACTTTTCATCAATGAAAACCATTCATTTGTGTTTTATTCACACATGACACACATCAGTAGTATAAAATACAATAAAACACTTAAAGCACTGCTGCTTCATTTGTATGAAATATACAGCTCTTGGTGAGGTCTTGTGACAAATATAGCACTCGGCTTTGCCTTGTACTGTATTTGCCACTCAACTCTCACCTCGAGCTGTATATTTCATACAAACTGGCGGCAGTGCTTTAAGTAATACATACAGAATGAGTTAATTCACATTTCTATAAATTGATGTTGATTTTTAAAAATTTATTAATGTTATTAATGCTTATTTAGAAGTACATAAGTACATAGCTACATAGCTAGTAATTTTAATATATTAGTATGTAACTATGTATATTCTGTAACATGCAATATAATTATTATATAGCTATATAGACCTCATGACATGTGATATGAAAAATTTTATGCCATTAGCTAGCTATTTACATGGTATCCTTACAGCAGCATAGCTTACTAACTAAAATTCTTAAATATTAAAACACTGCATGTTTTCTCAGTACAATATGTCCATAATTATTTAATCTTTAGCATATGGGTAGCTAATAGCTAGCTATACAGTAGAGCCCTACCTTTCATTGTAGCGTTGATATCTAATAATAGCCTGATTGTGACTGATTTGTTTCCCCCTTTAGTGTTCCTGGATCAGCCCCTGAACATACGTAGCTACGTAACTAAGTTAAAAACTTTTCCATTATCAATACAAGATTTATTAAGCAGAATAAACAAGTGGTTAATGATTGATAGCATATTTTAATGCATTTTAGAGAACTAAATTTCCTCCATACCATGTTGTATGATACATTTAAGCACGTGTTTTCGCAAAAAACTGAAATACTTTTACATATATGTATGCTGTAGAAAATAATATAGTTACAAACTGCATGTACGTATGTGTGTGGCTGTGTGGCTTAGCTATGTACATGATAGCTAGACGACATGGCTACCAATGTACATCAAAACCAATATATATATTATCTATTTATCTACCTTACTGTAATAACATAGAAATATAATAAATTTATCCTTTTAAATTTGGGACTAAGCATACTTGTACTGCTTGAATGAATGCTGGGTTTGGCTATATAAACAATGTGAATGGTCACAGTTAACCATTGGCTCTTGCTAACAAGCAGCAGTTTACAGCAACTTGTAATTTAGCAGCAATAATGAAGACGTTCACTATCCTTGTAATCAGTTTGGTGTGCCTACTTTTTGATGTAAGTTATACTCTATCATTGATCTAGCTGTTCATTAACATGCGCTTCTTGTTTTACAGGTGCAAGCTCAAACTCCTATACGTAAGATTTAGCTACATACCACTATAGAAGTGATAACCTCACATGCCTATGGCTATATATTATATATATCTTTGCATAAATTCTTATGATCATCTGTTTTGTTGTTTAGCTTGTGGAGATGGTCAACGAGGAGGAATAGATTTAGTATTTGTACTTGATACATCGGGAAGTATTGGTAGAACTAGATTTCAACTCATAAGACAATTTGTTGCACAAATCAGTGGAGCATTGGATATTGGATTACAAAGAAGTTTGGTTGGTATCATATCATTTAGTAGTGTTGACCATTTACATTTTGGTGTAACCCAACACACTGATCAAGCCAGTCTTTTAACAGCCATTAACAAAATTTCATACAAGAAAGGTTTTACCAACACAGCAGCAGGTTTAGACCTTTTACATGATGCTGGTCTACCTAATGGTGATTTAAACTTAAGAGATGGATTTACTCATATCGCCATTTTGATAACGGATGGAAAATCAAACCGAGGAAATACTAGCAGGGCTGCCAGTGAACTTCACGCTGCTAATATTTACAGTGAGATTTATGCTGTTGGTATTGGAAATGCTGATGTTGATGAGCTTAAACTCATTGCCAGTGAACGTTCACTTGTATTCTTTCACAGTGATTTTGATAGCGCTGCTATTACATCATTAGAGGATAGTGTTACACAACAGTTGATGCCATGTGTTTGTAAGTTGTCAATTGTAGCTACCAGAACTAAAGCTATCATAAGCATTTATTCACAATAGATGCAGCCACAAGTATTTCAGGAGACCCACATTTCAGGGTTCCATTATTGTCTGATGACACACTGTGCTACTCCATACAAGGATATCCCGGACTGATATTTAACTTGATCTACAATGAGGATTTTGTCATTAATGCTCTCTTTATTGATAGCATTGGTGATAAAAAAGAGACAACATGGATTGGAAAATTAGCAGTCATTCCAAAACATGCTAACAAATCTCAAGCAGTTATCTTTGACTCTGTCAATCAAGAAGTTGTATTGGTAGATCAAGGAAATTTTAAAGCTTCCATAATTGACACAATATCTTATGATGAGAGTGGTAAAATGTCTGTGAAATTTACTCCAGGCATTACTAAACAAGCAGGGAACCCTACAGTGCATGTAAAATACGACAAGCCACTTGCAAGCTTTGATGTCACCTTCTACAGTAATCATCTTGATGTAAACTGGGACCTCAAATATGATAGTGTTCCTAAGATACATGGATTAATGGGTATGTTAGTTAGTAGATACATAGCTAGCTATACTGTTTATTGTAAAATTGTTTATCAGGTCAATTCATGGTGAAAGGAATGGCTATTGATCCAATAAGGAAGATCTTAACTTATCCTGACAATCATGATCCAGTGGCAGTTGAGATGGATGAAGTGATGACTGGCAAGAAATGCTGGAAAGCCATGAATCCTGGCCATCAAGGGGAAGGGCTCATCAAAGGATCTATTTTAGACTACATGGTATCCAACTTGTTGGAAGATGATTTTAGGTTCATGGACTTTTAGACAAAATGGATAGCTACTGGAAAAGAATGGCTATAACATTACACAAACTGTGCACACACAAAATTCTTTTTATATAGCTAGCTATGTATATATATATATACCATGTAACTACATAGCTGGCTTTTGTAGTAGTTATCATTGATGTATCATTAGCTATGCAGTCATAATGCTACGTAGTATACAATATTATAAAGATTATGGACTCTTAGCTTGTACATATTGTATCACATGCACATGTCATTAACACTGTATTTATCAACACATATAATCAATATATTTATGATACATAATTTCAGTTCGGTATGCCAGCAGTTCATTTATGGTACGGTCACTGCAGTGTTAGAATAAAACATACATAACTAATTATGTATATATCATAGGTATGAACATCTCTGTATGTGTATCTTTCAAAGCAGTCCTCCATCCATCCTATATATCACCTCTCAATATTTATATGTACGTATATTTAGCTAATAGCTAATATCTGCTGCAACCGGATAGCTATACACCTTGCAATTGCCATCTAATTTTACAAATAAGAAATAGAAAGTAGGGAGCAATGCCGGCACAGTTAACAATTGAAGGATATTTACAATTAAGTTAGAAGCACTCTAAATAGAATGCATACCAAGAATCAGCTAAATGTATAGTTACTGCATTTGATTCTAATAGGTTCCCATGGCTTTAGGTAAGAGCGCTAGCGTTCTACAAGCTTAACACCTTCTGTGTATCCCTTCCAGTGCCTAACTGGTAAAACTAGATAATAATAATAATACTGCTTGCATGGTCCAATGGATACTCTCGGCATTTTTAAAAGCAAATTGCAAATTTCTTTTGCAAATTGCCTACCAAATATTATACTGGGCTAGCTAAGTAGCTATATTGTAGAAGCCTCCATGGCAATTTGAAGGGATCAGTGTTTGTATGCACATACATGAGTTGTAGCAAATTTATAGTTAGGAATTGGGCAGCTATAATCACTGCTTCAAAAGCTCGACAATGTGAAATTCTTAATTTTGGAGGCTACAACTCACCCAGTCACCCGGACTCCTACAACTAAGGTTATATTTGTAGTTATGTGTTAGCTCATGATCTACGTATGTTATGCATGTATGTCTTGTACTAACTAGTAGGCTTATAGTTATATAATTATGAGCTACGGCTATATAGTACAGGCTATATATGCATACGTATATACAGCTACTATGCACTTGCATGCATTAAGTCAAAAATTAGCAACCTTCAATTGCAATGCATGTTAAACAGTAACAATTACATAACTGCATATGCATCACAAAGTTAACTACAACTGGAGTTCATGTTAGTTAACAAAAGTACATCCTCCTCTCAGACAGAACAGTTCACTATTAGTTTGATCCATTGCTGTTGCAGTTGCATTGTAGTTTCCCTGCACAAACAGTTAATATATATAGTAGCCATTTTTATTTTTCAAGATAGCTATGTAGGTGTCTTATAGCTACAAACTAGGGAAGGGGGTGTGGGGGCATGTTACCCCCCAACTTTTTATTCTTTTAAAGTTGGGGTGGAATTGCCTCTCTATACTTTCTTCTGAGCATGCACACTGACTTAATTAATATAAATAACAAAATTCTATTCATGACTTAGCTACAGTAGATAGCTAGCTACCTGTTTAGTGTAATATGTTATCTCAACCAAAAACACCCTGGCTGTAAAAAAGGAGCGCCAAGAACTAAAAAAGGCCTGGGTAAAAAAGAAGTGAAATCAAAATGGGCGGCCAAGGCCTGTGTAGTGTTACTGCTGATGGAAATAAAATTTTAATAATCACAAGTTAGGCCGCAAAACATCAAGTGTTAATGTTTTGCGGCCTGACTTGTGATTATTAAAATTTTATTTCCATCAGCAGTAACACTACGCCTTGGCCGCCCATTTTGATTTCACTTCTTTTTTACCCAGGCCTTTTTTAGTTCTTGGCCGCTCCATTTTTACAGCCAGGGTGTTTTTGGTTGAGATTTCACTTCTTTTTTTAGAAATAACAGGTCATTTATTAGTTACATATATGCAGAACATTAGTGATTGTTCTATTAGAGAGTATCGATCTATTGTTGCTACAATTACGGGTCACCAGGCTTTGTCACCAGGTCTAAACCAAGGCTCAGCGTGTCATCCAAGCATATATACTTATAAAGACGGCTTATTTCAACTATGTTGATATAAGCGCCTCTTTCAAAAATTTTCGTCAAAAATTACACATACTTGTTTTCGTGATCATAAAATCGGCTATGCTGCTCCGATTTACAAATCCATCAAATCGGTCCAGTTTTAACGTTAGATTAGTGCCTGATAAAAATTTCAGAACGATAGCACCAACAGTTTTTCCCGTTAGGCATGTCAACAAATTGGTTAAAATTTTTATCGACTATCGCTCATATTTTCCTCAATTTTACTGCAAATCGTACCAAATTTGTGGAGATGTAGCAGGGGCGGATCTAGGATATTTTGAGGGAGGGGGCTAAACCTAGAAGTGTATCTCTGAAGCAGGGGGTCTGGGGGGCGCAGCCCCCCAGAAGCTATAAGCTATTTGGTTTTTGAACTACCAAAATCAAGGATTTAGAGCACATTTGATGGATTTTTTAAAAAGGGCTAATAAAATGCATGTATGATTGAACCAGGGGTGTGGTGGGTGCAACCCCTCTGAGGGTATAGGTTATTTTATTTTGTAAAGTGTAAAAATGACACTTAATGCAAGAATTAATGTGTTTTAGTGCATTTTATATCAATACATAGAGTCGTCTATAATGTTCCTTGAGGTTGCAAGGAGGGGGGGGGCTATAGCCCCCCTAGCCCCCCCTAAATCCGCCACTGATGTAGGGTTTAGGTAGCGCTACTTGTGCACGTGCACAAGAACATACTTTGCGCACGAATTCAGTTATTGTTTGGTGCGAAGAAGAAAAATAAGAAGAAAATCCGACGAGTTTCAGGGACTCGTATCTCAGGAACTGCTGGGGCTATTTCTTTCAAATTTGGTATGTAAGGTACTGTATATGAAGACATTAAAATATGTAGATTTGGTAGAAATAGGTGCCATAGTTTTTGAGTTATGATAGGCTGAAATCGGCTACTTGACCGGTCGCGTAAATAACACATTGGTGTGCCCGCACGTCTTTCTTGGCCGCTGACACACGACCGTGTGTCTTAATTCAACCGCAATTGAATTGTTTGCAATACACATGTTTTTCACAAACTGTCACTTCTTTCATTGTCTCAAATTCAATCTCAGAGCATCAAAACTTTCCTGGGGGCATACCCCCAAACTCCCTAGAATAGGCATGCTTTGTTTGCCTGCAGTGTGCGCATATAGCTACTGCGTGGTTTGCAATTGCCCCCCCAAACTAAAATATTTTTAAACCAGGCGCACGCCTGGTTTCTTGAAATCGTTTTCGTGAAAACGTCGGTAGCTATGTGTGTGTGTGTGTGTGGTCATTAATTACTATTACAATACACTGAATAGCAGTTGATTAACAGTGGTTTAACTTACACATCGCCTGGTTTTTAGATGGTAGAACATCAACTTGTTTCCTATATACTCCACTTGAGGGCCACTGCTAATTGTTGTGTGCAATTTATGTGTAGCTTACTGGAATAACAACCTCAGGGAGCATGTGTGACATTTCATAGTGTACATCATCTATAAAATTCATGTAGCATACAATTGTTAACTAGCCATAAACTTCTAACATAAATTATTGGCTATAACTTGCCTGCTCACAATGGACATTCTATTTCGACAAAATGTTACACAGATCATATATATACGTCTCTTTTATAGGAGGAAGGTTATTGTAGTTCACTTCCGTATACAGATAGCCACTTGTGACTTTCTCAGCTGTTGCATGTAAACACACATTATTAGTGCCAGCTAGTACATTAATCTACGTACTGATAGTGGCACTAACAGAAGCAGCTATGAGCTGACCAAGCACTGGAGGATTTGGTGAGTAGTCTATTCTTACATTTTGAAACTTTGCATCCTTTTTACCTATGCGTTAGCAATGTATACACCATGTACATATTATAGAGTTAGTTGTACACATTACCTAGGCTAGTAATCTATAGCTATGTAGCTCTATATGTATTCATAGTTAGTAGTATATATATATACCTATAGGTTGTCCATAATACAACTAAAATTCAATGCTGTACAATATAGCTACGAGTTATTAACAATTAACTAATAGTTAGCCATATCATTGTGCTTAACTGCAATTCTCTAAGTGGCATTTAAACTGAGCATCATTCTGTCCCACGAAGCATTTGCCTACTCCAAACAATTGTGTGGTTAAGATCAGTAAAGCAATGACTGCTTGTAGCACCTCCATTTTAAATAAAACTGGGACAGTAATACCTATATCAACTATTATAATTGCCTACGTATACATATATAGCTAGCCTACATGCATATGCATATATATGCAAGAATAAGCTGAATAGATGAATATCTATTATAAATGGATAGCATGCTTTTTACTTGTACTAGTTTGTATAGTCAAATACCTGCATGTGTACATGCACACTCAAACTGAAAACTCGTTGTAAACAAATTAAACACAATTTCTTATGACTATTTTTGGTATATCAATGGTACGTAGCCACCAAAAGTTACTTTAATACTGTAACTATATAATGACAGTGAGTTACTTGACATGGTGCATATTATCTGACTCGGCATGAGAAACCTGCATGGACTTATGTACACAAAATACACCCATTCATATTATTGTATGTATCTCCTATACTGTTTACGATTTTAGAAATTTGTAAACTGCATGAGATTCCTTATGAAAAGCTGCACAAATACTGTAAATTCTATTAGACTCCCATCCTTACTTATAAGTTTGAAATCCAAAAATGTGGTCAAATTTTATGTGCACATAAGCCCTGTTTACTCATGCCGGGTCACAATTATATGTATGCTCAAAATAT
This sequence comes from Spongia lamella, assembly GCA_963930835.1. Classification (NCBI taxonomy): domain Eukaryota; kingdom Metazoa; phylum Porifera; class Demospongiae; order Dictyoceratida; family Spongiidae; genus Spongia; species Spongia lamella. The sequence continues at coordinate 1,717,422 of OZ005754.1, forward strand.
GTGTTTAGCAATACAGTTGGCATCCACGAAGTGCATTCATCTACAAAGGTGAAGGAAACAGGAATAGTCATCATATGTGACCAGCATTAGAAAACCGGGCTTATGTACCTCCCTTCTAGATTCCCAAATCTGTAAGTTGCATTAGGTTCCCTATTAAACGCTGCATATGTGGTAAAAATGGTGTACGATGCTATGTTTATACAAAAAGTTATTTAATTTTTAAATCCAAATTTTATGTGTACATAAGCCCGCTAGGTCACATAGCTACATATGAGAACCTCCATAGACATACAGAGAAGCTATATACGTAGCTATATGTAGATACTCATTTAGAGTTCTTTTGTATGTTGTTATGTGTGCACTATTTTTTGTCTCGTAGTTATTTTCCTTGTATATTATTGTGTATGTATGTTTGTATTAGGGCACTGCTGAAAAGCGGTTCTTTGAACATACATATATATGTAAATGCACAAAAATTAGCTATATATATTTAGCTATATACATATCATTTATGGGTCTAAAAGAAGGTTCAATTGACAGTTTTATTAAAAGCGACTATTCTGTTAGGATAAATCATTGCAAGCCAATAACACCGGTGCGTTATTGACATAAAGGGACAATTCAGGTACTTGGACCTTGGAATTGGAGACCAATTTCTACCAAACTTATATGTTGTGTCCACAGTGCCCCATGCAGCCACTTGGCTAACTACCTTACATGTTTATCAGCCATCTCTAAGATATGCATCTTAAATCTTCCTTTTTGCAACTAACAAATAACCCTGAATGCTCATAGTTATGTAGCTAAATATATATAGTGTGGTATTCGGGACACAAATAGCACTAGCCCTATTTGATCTAAAAAGTTATAAGCATTGCTGCAGAATACTTCAGATCAGTTTTTGTATGGTTAATCCAAATTGATTCCTTTTCCATGCAGGCTTATCCTCCATTGAAAGTGGATCATCTTGAATGAATTATTTATGTATGTATGTATGTATGTAGCTATGTACGCCAGTATGTATGTATGTATGTATGGATGTATGTATGTATGTATGTATGTATGTATGTATGTATGTATGTGTGTATGTACAATGTATGTATGTATGTATGTATGTATGTATGTATGTATGTATGTATGTATGTATGTATGTATGTATGTATGTATGTATGTATGTATGTATGTATGTATGTATGTATGTATGTATGTATGTATGTATGTATGTATGTATGTATGTATGTATGTATGTATGTATGTATGTATGTATGTATGTATGTATGTACGTACGTACGTACGTACGTACGTACGTATGTATGTATGTTATGTTTTGTTTAATGTATACAATAGCATCCAAAAGTAGTATCCGGAAATTTACTATTATCATAACAAAAAATATTATCTTTATCACGATAATGGATAAATAATCTCAAAGCATGTGTTGAGGATTTATGTTCAACTGATAAAATGTAACAAAGGACAACTATACATACATACAAGAACAATAGAACACCTGTTGTAACTATTGTGCCTAGATAACCGAATTAGCTAATGCATGATGTAAGTGTGTGGTGAGTCATGTTGATTGATGGATCACGTGTTCCTCTACACATGTATGTATGTATGTATGTATGTATGTATGTATGTATGTATGTATGTCCATAGCTACTGTGTATTTGTGCATACATGTATGATCTATGTGTGTAATAAATCATGTCTGATCTGTGTATGTACGTACACAGATCATGAATATTTGATATACAAGTATTATTTGCCCTTCTTATAACCTCTTTGGTCTTGCATATGGTTTGATCACTGCCTCGGTGCAGATGATTGGTAACCCAAAATCCCCTGACCGTTAGTGTTGGTAGAAGCTCTTGCCCGTCAGAGCACCACCAGGTGGTTACCAGTTATGTTGACAACTTTCCAATGACATGCAGAAGTTTAAATATCTACATATACGTATGCATAGCAACCATTAAACTCATGTAACTAGGGCTGCAGCTATAGATTATACTAACTGATACTATTGATATTTGAACCAGTGCTTGACTTAATTGCTATGGTAGCTTTGGAATACATTGAGCTCAGTATCTCAGCATCTAAATAAACGTAGCTAACTAACTTAGTTATATAATACAAATATGCTCCTATGTATGTACATTATAATTATGATACTATCAATGGAGTATTTATTATATGCTCTTTGGATATTTCTAAATGGTGATGATGATTAAATTTTACAATATAATAATTTATATTTTAAGACCTGTATTAATTCTATAAGGTAAACATTCCTATAACAACTTTCGGACACATCTAGCTAATTATTGCATGGTGATGCTCTTCACAAAATCACATGTTGTTTACGTCCACTATATACGTACATAGCTCTACTGAATGTTGTAAAATTATTTTTACTCGTGCCAGTTGGCTGAGGTATGTAGCTATGAGTAATACGATATATTATTATTAATATACGATATATTATTATTAATAGCACTACACCTACCATTTTTGTATGGCCAATTTCCTGTAATTCAATAAATCATACTGCAAGCCATAATCATAAGTGTGAACTAGCTTGCTTAAGGTATCACAACAAGCAATAGATAATGTCACCTTTTTTAATTTTGGTGTAACCCAACACACTGATCAAGCCAGTCTTTTAACAGCCATTAACAACATTCCATACAGGAAAGGTTTTACCAACACTGCAGCAGGTTTAGACCTTTTACGTGATGCTGGTCAACCTAATGGTGATTTAAACTTAAGAGATGGATTTACTCATGATAACTGATGGAAAATTAAACTGAGGAAACACTAGCAGGGCAGCAAGTGAACTTCATGCTGCTAATGTTTACAGTGAAATTTATGCTGTTGGTATTGAAAATGCTGATCTTGATGAGCTTAATCTCATTGCCAGTGAACCTTCACTTGTATTCTTTGACAGTGATTTTGATAGTGCTGCTATTACATCATTGCAGCAAAATGTTACCCAACAGTTAATGCCATGTGTTGGTAAGTTGTCAATTGCACCAGAACTAAAGTTATTTGTGTTTATGTGTGCATAAAATTTGACCACATTTTGGATTTCAATATTAAATAACTTCGTATATAAACATAAGATTCTCTTCCTTATATAACACTGGATGTGTACATACAACTAGAGCATGCAAAGATTATAAGCTCTGAATTTTGATTGTAAAGAATTAAGGGGCATATTATAATAGGATGTCAACGTTGGTCAGTTTATTTTTTCTCAGTGACTGTCCCTGGGTTTTCCCTATCCTTCTTATCCATCCTCATACCACAAGCATCCATATATTATGTTCTAAATCTGCACACATCCAGCTAGTGTTGTATAAGGAAGTGTAATCTCCTAGTGATACAATACAAATGATATACTGATATGAGTGATATCAATTCCCTGTATTAATTCCATAGCCACCAAAGCTAAACTTTATTAGATGTAATGTTAGTAATTATTCATTTAAAGGTAAGAAATCTGTTTTACCACCTTGATTTGACTCATCATTAAGTACGGTAGTACTTAATAGTAGGGATTGGTAAGAAATTGTATGGTTTCCCGATTTTTCGCACTTCATAAAACAACCTTCCAATAGGCTTTACCCGAAAAAACCGACTGGAATGCATTGCTAAGGCTGTAATGATGCTGTACCTTGGTTAAACGAAGCAACAAGTCGAATATTTCGACCTACAGCCAACTTTGAAAATTTAGAAATTCACCTGTATTTCGTCTGCCTGCCTGCCAGCCAGCCTGCCTGCCGTAAGACCCGGTTGCGCTAGGTGTAGGGCTCCAGAACTTTCACACAATAAAGGTAATGGCGGCGGATTTACGAAAATGTTGTTCCGAAGACGATTTACCCACTGCGCCATGGCGATTCCTTTTATCCTTCATTCCCTTCCTTGTTCTTCTATATTCCTTTAACAAGGTGTGAATCTCACCTTCGAAGGTGACGATAGCCTGTTACGGCTTCTGCTTATTACGTCACGCAAAAACCTGGCTTACACGTGATATAATTAGTTACAGCATAGATATTATACGGTTACGCGTATAATATCTATGGTTACAGTAGCACCATGGCACGATGTTTTCACGTGTACTTTATTACATCGTGAACTTCGGGATTATAGCCTTGGACAAATAACTTTTGCTGTTTTTCGAGCGTTATTTGCTATCACACAGCTGCTTTGCCATGTAAGCGCGCAGTGCTTGGTATCTTTGGAATATATTGAGCTCAGTATCTCTGTAGCTATAACATCTAAATATAGCTGGCTAACTAACTTAGTTAATATATGCACCTATGTGTATGTACATTATAATTATGATACTATCATTGGAGTATTTATTATGCTCTTTGGATATTTCTAAACAGTGATGATGATTAAATTTTTACAATATAATAATTGATATTTTAGGACCTGTATTAATTCTATAAGGTAAACATTCCTATAACAACTTTCGGACACATCTAGCTAATTATTGCATGGCGATGCTCTTCACAAAATCACATGTTGTTTACGTCCACTATATACGTACGTAGTTCTACTGAATGTTGTAAAATCAAGACTCACGATAGTGAGTCGCGAGGCCAAGAAGAAGCAGCATACGCGACCACTGAGTGAGTTATTTACATGTAGCACCGCCCTCAAACTCGCAAACGCTCTAGCTAAGCCGCCATGAGAGCTATCGCTTAGTTATCACAGACCCACAACGTTCTTACTATATAGAATCAATAAACCGAGAATGGAGGAAGTCGGCGCCACCATTCCTAAGTACCAGCCATTGCGAGTTTTATGGCGCCGTTCGTGCGCCCACGTACGACGAACCATCCCTTCCCGCCCGATTTGCCCGTTACTCGAGAATTAGTACCTTCATTGTTTGAAGAATCAATAACCTGAAGTTCGTCGAAATCGGTTCAGCCAGTCTTCAGATACGGCCTTATAAAATCCTTCCTTCCACAAAAAATTTTTTGACGCGGCCGTCGTTTTTTTTTCTTCTAATACTACTACTTCTTCTTTCTTTCTTTCATTTTCATCGCACACCTTTTTCGTGGGCTTGCGGGAGCTTTTGTGAATCCCGGAAGTTTTTTTCAAACTCTCTTTTTGTACATTCACTTGTTTGTCTAATAACTCACTCATTTCTTCATGGATTTCAGCCAAATTTGTATCAGCACTTTTCCTATGTATGCTCTACCTGTCTTACTACTTTCAGCCTGAAGTAAACACTTGAATGTGTTTGAGAAAAGCTATTACACTGCAGGTTGATAGTTGCCATAACTTGGACCCCCTTGAAATGATTTGCATAAACTTTCAGATACACAATCTATATTGATGTATCACTCTGTAGTGAAAGTTTAAAAAAATTTGTAGGCTTGAGTTTTTCAAAATTCAGCTTCAAAGTTAAATTTACAATATTGTATGCTAAGCAATTACAAGTTATGCCCATGCAGCAGGGGCGTAGCCAGCCATTTCTTGATGGTCGGGCAACGGTTCAAGCATGCAACTAAGTATATTGTTATATGTTAATGCATACATATGCCCACTTTCATGTGAGCATTTACTTCTTTTGAAAAGTGTATGCACACTATCCTAGCTATGATGTAATGTATAACAAATGCTGCTGCATGAAGCTATAGGTACTCAATCAAAAGATCCAGGAAACTATCCAGCGATGATCATGACTATACGAGCTCACGTGCCTCTGGATTACTTGAATGGGCATCTACTAGACATTGAAAATATATATTAGTTATTATAATGTTTGAAATAATAATAATTTTTGCAACCACACAAAGATCGCATGTATACACAAGGCCAACAGTAAGGAGGCACCCTGTTTTTCACACAAGTGCTTAATTTTATAACCTGGCACACGTTTATACATGCATTGCTTAACCTTGATATCCAGCTGTCTCAAAGCTCCAGTCTGCATGCATGTTGAAGGCTGGAGGCTTCATCAGTAATTCTTCTATATGATCCTTGTAAATGATATTACTTTTGTCACGCGACTTGTCACCAGCGTAACAACACTGCTGATACCACTCCTCTCAGTGTATTTTAACAGAAGTATCTAATGCTGTATCAGTGACGGTCAGGCAAATTCCCTACCATGCCCACCCCTAGCTACGCCTCTGCCATGCAGTACTTCTCTGCTGCTTGCTAGTAATACGTAGCTAACATCTGTTTCCAAAAAAGTAGTGATATGCTAAACAAAAACACCTTGGGTGTAAAAAAAGTGCGAGACCAATCAGAAGCAGCATTGTAAACAGGTGCGACCAAAAACTTTGATATCAGTTGAGGCCAAGAAGTTACTTATCAAAATCTTTTTCACTACTTGAATGACATACAATAGTTTATAGCATATTTTCACAACTATGATTGGCTTTGTCACTTGGCCACCTTTTTCACACCATCATTATTAATAAAGGTGACCAAGTGACAAAGCCAATCATAGTTGTGAAAATATGCTATAAACTATTGTATGTCATTCAAGTAGTGAAAAAGATTTTGATAAGTAACTTCTTGGCCTCAACTGATATCAAAGTTTTTGGTCGCACCTGTTTACAATGCTGCTTCTGATTGGCCTCGCACTTTTTTTACACCCAAGGTGTTTTTGTTTAGCATTATTTTGACTCGTGCCAGTTGGCTGAGGTATGTAGCTATAGCTATGTAGCTATGAGTAATACGATATATTATTATTAACAGCACTACACCTACCATTTTTGTATGGCAAATTTCCTGTAATTTAATAAATCATACTGCAAGCCATAATCACAAGTGTGAACTAGCTTGCTTAAGGTATCACAATGATGTCATGTAGCTATAATTATTATTATATCATTACAGCTACTTTGGCCAACTGGGACAGTCAAATAATTTTACAGCATTCAGTAGTATAATTAATTCAATAATTAAGGTAAACATTCCTAGCTCTAACAACTTTTGGACTTAAGCAATGCTGACTGATTAAAGTTATTATTATTATCAATGCTTTTCAGTACTATACAGAATGAGTTAATTGTTATTTCTATAAATTGATGTTGATTTTTAAAAAGTAGTAATGTTATTAATGCTTATTTAGAAGTACATAGCTACATAGCTAGTAATTTTAATATGTTAGTATGTAGCTATGTATATTCCGTAACATGCAATATAATTATTATATAGCTATATAGACCTCATGACATGTGATATGAAAAATTTTATGCCATTAGCTAGCTATATAGGTAGCTAGCTACATGATATCCCTACAGCAGCATAGCTTACTAACTAAAATTCTTAAATATTAAAACACTGTTTTCTCAATACAATATGTCCATAATTATTTAATCTTTAGCTTATTGGGTAGCTAGCTATACTGTAGAGCCCTACATGTATAACCTTTCATTGTGACATTGATATCTAATAATAGCCTGATTGTGACTGATTTGTTCCCCTTTAGTGTTCCTGGATCAGCCCCTGAACATACGTAGCTAATTAACTAAGTTAACTTTTCCAAATACAAGATTTATTATGCAAAATAAACAAGTGGTTAATGATTGATAGCATATTTTAATGTATTTTAGAGAACTAAATTTCCTCCATATATTATATGATACATTTTTCGTAAGAAACTGAAATACTTTTATGTTACTTTACATATATGTATGCTGTAGAAAATACTATAGTTACAAACTACATGTATGTGTGTGTGTGTGTGGTTGTGTGGCTTAGCTATGTACATGATAGCTATAGATGACATGGCTGCCAATGTACATCAAAGCCAATTTATATATTAACTGTTTAGCTACCTTACTGTAATAACATAGAAATGTAATAAATTTTTCCTTTTAAATTTGGGACTAAGCATACTTGTACTGCTTGAATGAATGCTGGGTTTGGCTATATAAACAACATGAATGGTCACAGTAAACCATTGGCTCTAGCTAACAGGCAGCAGTTTACAGCAACTTGTAACTGAACTGAGTTTAGCAGCAATAATGAAGACATTTACTATCCTTGTAATCAGTTTGATGTGCCTACTTTTTGACGTAAGTTATACTCTATCATTGATCTAGCTGTCCATTATATGTGCTTCTTGTTTTGTACAGGTGCAAGCTCAAACTCCTAAACGTAAGATTTAGCTGTGTATATTATGCTATAGCAGTGATAACCTTACATGCAGGAAAATGTCTATCTATAGTTATGCATTAATTCTTATGATCATCTGTTTTGTTATTTAGCTTGCGGAGATGGTCAACGAGGAGGAATAGATTTAGTATTTGTACTTGATGAATCTGGAAGTATTGGTGCAGATAGATTTCAACTCATAAGAGAATTTGTTGCAAACATCAGTAAAGTATTGGATATTGGATTACAAAGAAGTTTGGTTGGTGTCATATCATTCAGTGATGATGCCTATTTTAATTTTGGTGTAACCCAACACACTGATCAAGCCAGTCTTTTAACAGCCATTAACAACATTCCATACAGGAAAGGTTTTACCAACACAGCAGCAGCTCTAGACCTTTTACGTACTGCTGGTCGATCTAATGGTGCATTAAACTTAAGAGATGGATTTACTCATATCGCCATTTTGATAACCGATGGAGAATCAAACCGAGGAAATACTGGCGGGGCTGCTAGTAGACTTCATGCTGCTAATATTTACAGTGAGATTTATGCTGTTGGTGTTGAAAACGCTGATCTTGATGAGCTTAATCTCATTGCCAGTGAACGTTCACTTGTATTCTTTGATAGTGATTTTGATAGCGCTGCTATATCATCATTGGAGCAAAGTGTTACCCAACAGTTAATGCCATGTGTTGGTAAGTTGTCAATTGTACCAGAACTAAAGTTATTATAAGTGTTTATTTATAATAGATGCAGTCACAAGTATTGCAGGAGACCCACATTTCAGGGTTCCATTATTGTCTGATGACACTCTGTGCTACTCCATACAAGGATATCCTGGACTGATGTTTAACTTGATCTACAATGAGGATTTTGTCATTAATGCTCTCTTTATTGATAGCATTGGTGATAAAAATCAGGCAACATGGATTGGAAAATTAGCAGTCATTCCAAAACATGCTAACAAATCTCAAGCAGTTATCTTTGACTCTGTCAATCAAGAAATTGTATTGGTAGATCAAGGAAATTTTAAAGCTTTCATAATTGACACAGTATCTTATGATGAGAGTGGTAAAATGTCTGTGAAGTTTACTCCAGGCATTACTAAACAAGCAGGGAATCCTACAGTACATGTAAAATATGACAAGCCACTTGCAAGCTTTGATGTCACCTTCTACAGTAATCATCTTGATGTAAACTGGGACCTCAAATATGATAGTGTTCCTAAGATACATGGATTAATGGGTATGTTAGTTAGTAGATACATAGCTAGCTATACTGTTTATTGTAAAATTGTTTATCAGGTCAATTCATGGTGAAAGGAATGGCTATTGATCCAATAAGGAAGATCTTAACTTATCCTGACAATCATGATCCAGTGGCAGTTGAGATGGATGAAGTGATGACTGGCAAGAAATGCTGGAAAGCCATGAATCCTGGCCATCAAGGGGAAGGGCTCATCAAAGGATCTATTTTAGACTACATGGTATCCAACTTGTTGGAAGATGATTTTAAGTTCATGGACTTTTAGACAAAATGGATAGCTACTGGAAAAGAATGGCTATAACATTATACAAACTGTGCACACACAAAATTCTTTTTATGTATATAGCTATGTACCATGTAACTACATAGCTGGCTTTTGTAGTAGTTATCATTAGCTATGCAGCCATAATGCTACATATACGTAGTATATATTATAAAGATTTTGGACTCTTAGCTTGTATGTATTGTATCACATGTCATTAACACTGTATTTATCAACATGTATAATCAATATATTTATGATACATAATTTCAGTTCGGTATGCTAGCAGTTCATTTATGGTATAGTCACTGCAGTGTTAGAATAAAACATACAAAACTAATTATGTATACATCATAGGTATGTACATCTCTACAATATAACTGAATAGCTATATTGTAGAAGCCTCCGCGGCAATTTGAAGGGATCAGTGTTTGTATGCACATGAGTTGGAGCAAATTTATAGTTAATAATTGGACAGCTATAATCACTGCTTCAAAAGCTCGACAATGCGAAATTCTTAATTTTGGAGGCTACGACTCACCCAGTCACCTAGACTCCTACAACTATGGTTGTATTTGTAGTTATGTGTTAGTTCATGATCTACATATGTTATGCGTGTATGTCTTGTACTAACTAGTAGGCTTACAGTTAGCTATATAATTATGAGCTATGGCTATATATAGGCTATATATACATATACGCGTATACAGCTACTATGCACTTGCATTAAGTCAAAAATTAGCTACCTTCAATTGCAATGCATGTTAAACAGTAAAAATTACATAATGCATATGCATCACAAAGTTAACTACAACTGGAGTTCGTGTTAGTTAACAAAAGTACATCCTCTTCTCAGACAGAACAGTTCACTATTCGTGTGATCCATTGCTGTTGTAGTTGCGCTGTAGTTTCCCTGCACAAACAGTTAATAGTTTAGCCATTTTTATTTTCCGGCCAAGATAGCTAGCTAGGTGTCTTATAGCTACAAACTAGGGAAGGGGGTGTGGGGGCATGTTACCCCCCAACTTTTTATTCTTTTTAAGTTGGGGTGGAATTGCCCCTCTAGCTATATACTTTCTTCTGAACATGCACACTGACTTAATTAATATAAGTAGCTAACAATATTCTATTCATGACTTAGCTACAGTAGATAGCTACTTGGTTATTGTAATCTGTTATTCAAATTTTTTGCAATACAGTGTCATTAAAGTATATTTTCCTTAAAGGTTAAGGCATACGTAGATTATAGCTAAACAAAAACACCCTGGGTGTAAAAAAAGTGCGAGGCCAATCAGAAGCAGCATTGCAAATAGGTATGTACGACCAAAAACTTTGATATCAGTTGAGGCCAAGAAATTACTTATCAAAAATCTTTTTAACTACTTGAATGACATACAATAGTTTATAGCATATTGTCACAACTATGATTGGCTTTGTCACTTGGCCACCTTTATTAATAATGATGGTGTGAAAAAGGTGGCCAAGTGACAAAGCCAATCATAGTTGTGACAATATGTTATAAATTATTGTGTCATTCAAGTAGTTAAAAAGATTTTTGATAAGTAATTTCTTGGCCTCAACTGATATCAAAGTTTTGGTCGTACATACCTATTTGCAATGCTGCTTCTGATTGGCCTCGCACTTTTTTTACACCCAGGGTGTTTTTGTTTAGCATATCACTACTTTTTTGGAAGTATAAACAGATGTTATTACTAGCAAGCAGCAGAGAAGTACTGCATGGGCATAACTTGTACTTGCCTAGCACACAATATTGCAAATTAAACTTTGAAGCTTAATTTTGAAAAACTCAAGCCCGAGATTTCTTTTTAACTTTCACTACAGAGTGATACATCAATATAGATTGTATATCTGAAAGTTTATGCAAATCATTCGAAGGGGGTCCAAGTTATGACAACTATCAACCTGCAGTGTAATAGCCCTCCTCAAATACATTCAAGTGTTTACTTCAGACTAATAATTGTATGACAGGTAGAGCATACATAGGAGAAGTGCTGATACAAATTTGGCTGAAATCCATGAAGAAATGAGTGAGTTATTAGATAAACAAGTGGATGTATAAAAAGATAGTTTGAAAATAACTTCCGGGGTTCACGAAAGCTCCCGCAAACCCCTGAAAAAGTGTGCGATGAAAATAAAAGAAAGAAACAAGAAAAAAACGACTGCCGCGTAAAAATTTTTGTGGTTACAGGAAGGCATTTATAAGGTTGTATCAGAAGAATGGCTGAATCGATGTCTATGAACTTCGGGGTATTGATTCTTCAAACAATGAAGGTACTAAATGTCTAGTAAACGGGCGAATTGGGCGGGAAAGGATGGTTCGTCGTGCGTAGTCGCACAACGGGCGCCATAAAACTCGCAATGGCTGGTACTTAGGAATGGTGGCGCCTATTTCCTCCATTCTCGGTTTGTTGATTCTATATAGTAAGAACGTTGTGGGTCGGTAATAACTAAGCGATAGCTTTAATGGCGGCTTAGCTAGAGCGTTTGCGAGTTTGAGGGCGGTGCTACGTGTAAATAACTCACTCAGTGGTCGCGTTGCTGCGCTTCTTCTTGGCCTCGCGACTCACTATCGTGAGTCTTGATACGCCCTATGGATGTGAAACAGCGGCGCGCGCCTATATATTCGTAATGGAATGCCAGTGTCTCTATGCTGGTTTCGCGCTTCTAAAAATTTCATTCGTGAATATCAGCAACGGTAGTTAGTTTGTTTCCATAAGTTTTAAGAGTGCATTTGTTAGGAATTGTTCGGTACTAAATCTTGGTAGGTCAAGCAAGGTTATTTCATCGTCAGTTCCAGAGGTTTTTACACAAAGGTGAAAAACTCGAATGTAATATGATGTTGCTTTATGGTTATTCAGTTCGAAGACTACTTGATGAAAGTATCGACTGGACGGGGCTGTGTTCCAGTTTTTAACAGTGCGGTGAAGTTTTTCGGCTCTTTCGAAGTTTTCTTCAGTGATTTTTGTAACACATATTCTCAGAAATCACTGGCTACATTCTTTTGAAAAGTAGTCATTGTGACCTGCTAATTTGACTGGTGTGGTTTAAATTTAGGGCGAAGTTTGTATGTAATTTTTATAGACTGTTTTATTAGAGTATATATTTTATAAACACAGTGACTGTACTATTAGAGTATATCGATTTCTTTGTATAAATTTCTAGCTGGACACAGACAGCTTTCTAACTTTTTTGCTTGATAAAAATCACACATTAGGCCTTTCAGGGATGGTTTTCGCTATGGACAGAGGGCAGTTATAAATTGGGGGCGCGAAACTAGGATATGACTGGTGGCGCTTATAAGTTTCATATCCATAGGGCGTATATAATCTATGGTTACGGTATAGTCATTAAATAATTTTATTGGCGCAAATTTTCATCGTCTTTAAAAGCAGCCTTACTGTGTTTTATACCAAGTGGCTTCATCACCGCCTTCAAATTACTGCATAAAGAGTCTACAGTCACTGTTGATAGGCGATAAATCAACCCTGCTGCAAAGCAAAGTGACGACAATGGCTTCCGTTTCTACACCGCAAACTCTGCCGCCACTTTTCAGGGATAATGACCAAGGTAACCCCCTTCTAGGGTTTCTCCTTAATAAGAGATATATTGTCGAGGACCTGTGGAAGAGTTTTTAGGAGTACAACGCTGAAGACTGAGAGACTTTATGAGTGTTAAAAGTTCAGAAATGACGTTATAAAAGTGCCTTTGTGAAGACATTTATTGGCTCAACTAGGCGTAAAAGCAGCTGAGCGCTAAAAACTCTTCCACAGGCCCTAGACAATATCTCTCTTATTAAAGAGAAACCCAAGAAATGGTCCTTACCTTGGCCGTTATCACTATAAATGGCGGCGAGGTTACGACGCCATTGTCGTCACTTTGCGCTGTAGAAGGCTTGATTGATGGCCTATCAACAGTGTCTACAGACTCTTTATGCAGTAATTTGAAGGCGGTGACAAGGCCACTTGATATAAAATACAGTAAGGCTGCTTTTAAAGACGATGAAAATTTGCGCCAATAAAATTATTTAATGACTATAGCTACCGTAACCTTAATACTAAAGTTGTAAGGTACACATGTAGCTAACAGTCTTGTGCATGCAGAGCCAACAAATATAGCTATATATATAAATTCATCTTTTTGGCTGCTCATGCATGTATGGGACAAGGACTGCACAAGTTATCTGCAACATACGTAGTCCATCAGTTTATGTAGTAAAGTATAAATATTTCTAATGTTACATTTAGCATTTGAAGGCTGGAACATTCAAAGGTTTGTTTGAATCCAGTACATTTGTTTAATCACTAGTTATATTAGCTAATTACCATACACGTAGCTATAACTGTCAATTGCAAGTTGTATATGTGTACAGAAGGCTTCAATGTAAAGTTATAACTATGACAACCAAAGCATTTATTTGTGGCTATGTACCTAAACATATGAAGCCATAGCAGGGGCATCAGAAGCAATTTTGGTTTGGTCTGGCGGAAGATCTGGGATTGCCATGCAGTAAGCGGGTTGGGAAATATATACATAGGCTCATTATGTGCGAAGCATACGCAAGCATGTGTAGCATGCTTAACTAGGGGGTCTGGGGGCATGCATGCTCCCCCAGAAAATTTTGAAAAATTGTACCCTCTGAGATTGAATTTGAGAACATTTTTGATGATTTGTAACCCTCCATGACTAATGGATGGACAGTAATGCTCCTCTATATATCTGTTGTTGCATGGATAATGATATGAAATGATGTGTAGCTATACTGGCTTGCACGTGATATAATTAGTTACAGTGGCACCATGCCACGATGTTTTCGCGTGTACTGTATTAGGCCACTCCAAATTGATTTCCTGTTTCCCGTCCTGGTCAAACAAACTTTGGCATGCGGGCGGCGGCAAATTCCATTATTCCATTATGTTAACTACTACACATGTACACAACTACACATGTTTTGTACATCTCTACAAGGAGGAAAATCCATGTTTTAACTACTACCTCAGTTGCACATGCAGCATTCTCGAGCATTTTAATATAGCTCAGGTTAACCATCGTGCTCGACTGCGCCATGCGTTCACTAGTATTTTAAAGAATCCGGACTTTAACAACCACGGTAGGGTCAAATTTACGGACCGGACCGAACGGACCAAGGATTTTACGGACCAGGGTGTTTTAGGTTATAAACACCAAAGGCCAGCTTTTCAGTCGAATTTCATTGTATCTAGGCTGATGAAAAGGCACCCAGACTGGTTTTCAGCGGGTAACTCAAGTCAATGAATTTAGGGGCGCTTACATGTTTAAGCCATTCGTATATACCTGAGGCGCTACACAGCTTGTTGTCAAGTGTTACCACGTGCTGTAAATATATCAGTGAAGTATGGATCAGGTATATACAAATGAGAAAGAGATGATGAATATAATAATGAGAAGAAATGAAGATCTTTTAGTTGAAGAGGCAGTTAAAATTTTGAAGAGTAACTAATTATCAACTATATAATCTTTTTGTTGTTTAGAGGATTGGAGATGTGACCAATATTGTTGGTACCAAAATGGCTCTAAGAAACTTCCAAGCTCTAAACCAGTTGTGCTTAAAACATATTTTGTGGCCATGACACCTCAAGGCAAAAATCTTGGATTTAAACGTCACATGTACCGACTGCTGGACTGTGAAGAAGATCTTGTTTTGTTGCATTATATTGGTGACCATAATATTGGGTCACCAATATAAGTATAGCCTCTATATATGGCTAATAAGTATAGCCACTACAGTATAAGTATAGCCAATATAAGTATAGCCACTATACAGTATAGCCTCTATATATGGCTATACTTTTGTTCAATTACAAATAACTATGCCACAACACTAGCTAAGTCTTATAACCAAGCTAACTTTAACCTGACTAGGTTGCTGAAAGCCCTTCCACAGAATGATTGTGGGCAACTGTTCAAATTCTTTATTTAGAATACATATTTATCTTATTTATTTAGAATACATATTTATCTTATTCTCTTATTTATCCGTATAGAGGCACCGGTAGCTATATGCCTGAAAAGGTTGTCTGTACTATCAATGGCCAGACAATATATAGACAAATACAATGCGTGTGTATAGACACTGTTTTCTGATCTTAATGTCCATTCGTCTGGAATATAGGCGCCCCTAAGTCGTGTGATGTGATCACCAAAAACCAGTCTGGGTGCCTTTTCATCAGCCTAGATACAATGAAATTCGACTGAAAAGCTGGCCTTTGGTGTTTATAACCTAAAACACCCTGGTCCGTAAAATCCTTGGTCCGTTCGGTCCGGTCCGTAAGTCATGAGTCGGTCCGTAAATTAGACCCTACCAACAACCACGTGATAGTTAGAAAACGTCAGTTTACGGAATAATGGAATTTTCTGGCTTGACAAAAAAAACCATGCGGGCGGAGGACGGGAAACAGGAAATCAATTTGGAGTGGCCTTACATCCTGAACTTCGAGATTATAGCCTTGGACAAATAGCTTTTGCTGTTTTTCGAGCGTTATTTGCTATCACACAGCTGCTTTGCCATGTA
Organism: Spongia lamella; assembly: GCA_963930835.1. NCBI lineage: Eukaryota > Metazoa > Porifera > Demospongiae > Dictyoceratida > Spongiidae > Spongia > Spongia lamella. The sequence goes on from OZ005754.1 coordinate 1,733,654, forward strand.
AGCGCATTGTTAACAAGCGCTTGTAAACAAGCATAATTATTATGTAAGCGCCTGTAACATTTGTGCGCCTGCTGAAAGATTATTATGAATGCTTAGCATGTATAAAAAGCAAACAAACTATATAGAATGATAAAAAAATTCAAAAGGCAGCTAAGTAAGGATTGAATTCAATAGTGTTACAAAAAGTAAGGAAACAAGGAATAAGACTTTGGGACGAGAGAACATTCTGGCATGAGATAATTTTATAAAAGTTTAATCCCTACTTTTGGCTCACTTCAGTAGGTTTGTCAAAAGTAGGGATTAAACTTTTATAAATTATCTCATGCCAGAATTTTCTCTCGTCCCAAAATCTTATTCCTTGTTTCCTTACTTTTTGTAGCACTATTGAATTCAATCCCTACTTACCTTTTTATCATTCTAGTACTGTTAGTTGTTGCCAATATAACTGTTGCAAAAACTTCACACATATATACATATAGCTATACACACAGCTATGGACTGTGATGGTAGCTAAGTAGAATGATTTATTGAAAAAATGGTAAGTGATGTTATGTACCAATAGCTAATAGTACATAACGAAAACCAATAAATTCAATGAACTATATAGCTACAGTTATGCAGCACTTAGTCTAATTAATATCACATTATGTATATGCATGGCAACTATTAAGTTCATCTAACTATGCAATACTATTGATGTCATGCTTCACTTGCATAATTATATAGTACGTAGCTTTGGAATATAGCTATACCATTGATCTAAATGAGTGTTAAATGTATAGCTAACTAACTCTTACATATTTACTATCTATCTATCTATCTATCTATCTATCTATCTATCTATCTATCTATCTATCTATCTATCTATCTATCTATCTATCTATCTATCTATCTATCTATCTATCTATCTATCTATCTATCTATCTATCTATCTATCTATCTATCTATCTATCTAGCTAGCTAGCTAGCTAGCTGCTAAATATATACATATATAGTGCTATAAAGAAGCATTTGTTATGCTCTTTGAAAGTGCTATATATAGCTATATCTAAAATGCATAGTAGATTAGATATTTATTCATCTTGGTGATTTTACAATATAGCTATATGCAGAGTTGGGGGTAACGCGTTACAATTGTAATGCGTTACGTAATATATTACTTTTCAAGTAACGAAGTAATATAACGCGTTACATGCTTTGTAACTAGTAATATGTAACTAGTTACAATTGCCCAACAAATAGCGCGTTACTTAATTCGTTACAATCGTTACTCCGACGTACTTTACGCGTAACAATAGCCAGTTACTCGCGGTCACTTTCGCCGCAATAGTTACTCGTTACTTAATGCATTACGATAGTTATGTTCCCCGTAGCTAGTTACCGGCCTGCGTTACAACATATAGATAATGCGCAGGCCCATATAGGAGTAAGACACAGGCCTGGTATTCAATGACGCACAAAGTAACTAGCTAGCTAAGTAGTAACAAAAATTAAAAAATGGGTCGCTAGCTAGTCACCAACTTACGTGAGTAAGGAGTTAGAAACCATGTGCACGTGTTTGTATCACGTTCAATTAATGGCAATTACTCTTATTAATGCACGTACATGCATGTTATATCGTGATCAGTCACGTGGTGACGTAATTTCAAAGAACATTGTAACTAGTAACGAAATAACTAGTTACTTGTACAGAAAGTAACTGTAACTATAACTAGTTACATTGGATGAATGTAACGAGTAACTAGTAACTAGTTACTTTGTAAAAGTAACGACCCCATCTCTGGCTATATGTATAGCTATAGCCAGACATTTTATAACAATTTATCAACTGATATTTATCACAGCAGAACAATAAGAGTTATGTACATTAATACACTAAGGTAAACTACGTGCATATATACGTATCTACATGCATCTATAACAGTGGCGTAGCTACACCAGGGCCCACCAGGGCCTGGGCCCTGGTAAAATCTCACAGGCCCTGGTAAAATATAACAGGCCCTGGTAAAATCTTACGGGGCCTTGATAACCTTTTATATGCATGGTCCTATAGCTTATTACTTACATTATCGTCTTCACGCGATTTACTAGCACTCCATACTCCACGAGAACATAGCCAGTATAGAGGTGGCATCAATTGGAGTTACATTGTAATTAACGCACAGTTTGGTAAGAACGTGATCTCATTATTTTGAAGGACAAAGGAATTGAACTAGGATTTAAATTCGAAACAAAGCATCCGGAGTTCGGCTGCACCAAGTTGGTTGTGGTGTTATACTGGCTGAGTGCAAAATATACTTTTGACTATTTGAATACTGCATGGACGCCGGGTCGTTTTTCTACTGTTTGAATACTGGACGGTCGATCGTGCCTTCTAGTATATCGGCGTGGAACGCCAATGCCTACCAATGAAGGATCTACACAGACTAGACTTACAAAGTTACGGCAAGTCTTAAACGTATAATATGGATACGGAGCATTACTGAAATATGCAGACTGACTCAGTAGCTATTCTAATACGAGAGAGTCAAAAGATAGGTCTGAGGACTCGGACGGAGATACACAGTAGCTAATTGGTAAGAAAACGTCTATATTCATCCTTACAGATTCATGTATGATAGTAGCTACTTATTTAAATATTTCACTTTATGAATATGAACGTGTTGTATATAAATTATAACAACTATTTTCTTTCTGAGTAGCAACTCCTGTAACGACTGGTAGTCTAACGTCTTGGATCAACTGGAGTCTGAAGTCATCACTGGCAATTCATCACCGGTGTGAAGCAAAAGATAAATAGAAGTTGTCATGCACCTAGGTATTATATTTTATTCACTTATAATAGGATAGCCATCTACTTAGTTAACATGCAGTTGTACACTTTTTCTATAAACACCGTATGTTGGCTAGCCCATATCAGAATGGGTCATTAGCCTAATTTTATTCATTGTTGTGGGAACCCATATGAAAATGGGTTTCTATTTATAGAGGTTTAAGATTGGCCCAGGTTGGGCCCTGGTAATGTCTTAAGGCTGGCTATGCCACTGATCTATAATGCAACATATTTCAGACATATTCAATTTTATTGGTAAAATTTCACAAAATGACATAGCTACCAGTAGCTATACCTGTTAGCCAGTCATGGTGTAAAGCTAGCCAGATTGTCTAAGTACATACATAGCTGTGAGTAATATGATATATTAGTGCTGCATTTGCAACTTTATTGCATTCTTAGCAAATTTATTGGTTTACTTTATGTAGCTACAGTTGATTAATTTGTGTACTTACATATAAAATTATTTACCATTTTTGTACAGCAAAGTTCTTGATAGCCTGTAATCCAATAAATCATTTTGCACTCTATCATGGTCCATATCTGTATGTGTGAATACACTTAAGGTAGCTATCACATTCTTACTGAAGCCTTCTGACCATTTTTTCAATAAATCATTCTACTTAGCTACCATCACAGTCCATAGCTGTGTGTATAGCTATATGTATATATGTGTGAAGTTTTTGCAACAGCTATATTGGCAACAATTAACAGTATAATTTTATGTAGCTAGCTATCCACTCAACATATAGTTACTATAATTTGAGCCTACATACGTAATTGCTATATACTTTTGTAATGTATATACCTTAAGCCGAGTAATATTAGCGATACACTAATTTTAGCGAGTGCCCTCACAAACGCTAAATTTTAACGCGTATAAAATATAAAAAATTATAATTAGCTATTTGCAAAGTTTTAATAATTTTTGTGAAATCGCTAAAATTGATATGCGCTAAATCCATGCTTACAAAAATCGCTAAAATTAGTGTATTGTTAAAATAACTCGGCTTAAGGTGTATATACATAGCTATAATTTGATTCCTTGGTGTATGCTAGCTACACTGCTGCATGTTTGGATGGTCTTATATTAATCACTGCATACTAGTGTATAATGAATGTCAATTTATAACCTTCATTTGAAACCTTTGAAGCTCTGACAAATGTTCCTTACAACGCAGATTCCTTTACTTTTGTCACAGGTATTCACTATTAGTGATAATACTGCATTAAAGTATATTTTCCTTAATACTAAAGTTGTAAGGTACACATGTAGCTAACAGTCTTGTGCATGCAGAGCCAACAAATATAGCTATATACGTATATATAAATTCATCTTTTTGGCTGCTCATGCATGTATGGGACAAGGACTGCACAAGTTATCTGCAACATAGTCCATTATGTAGTAAAGTATAAATATTTCAAATTTTATACATTTATCATTTGAAGGTTGGAACATTCGAAGATCTGTTTGAATCCAGTACATTTGTTTAATCACTAGCTATATTAGCTAATTACCATATATAACTGTCAGTTGCAAGTTGTATGTGTAAAGTGATGTTATGTACCAATAGCTAATAGTGCATAACGAAAACCAATAGATTCAATGAACTATATAGCTACAGTTATGCAGCACTTAGTCTAATATCACATTACGTATATGCATGGCAACTATTAAGTTCATCTAACTATGCAATACTATTGATGTCATGCTTCACTTGCATAATTATATAGTACGTAGCTTTGGAATATAGCTATACCATTGATCTAAATGAGTGTTAAATGTATAGCTAACTAACTCCTATATATTTACTATCTATCTATCTAGCTAGCTAGTTAAATATATACATATAGTGCTAAAGAAGCATTTGTTATGCTATTTGAAAGTGCTATAGCTATATCTAAAATGCATAGTAGCTATACGTAGATTAGATATTTATTCATCTTGGTGATTTTACAATATAGCTATATATGTAGCTACGTAGCTAGACATTTTATAACAATTTATCAACCGATATTTATCACAGCAGAACAATAAGAGTTATGTACATTAATACACTAAGGTGAACTACATGCACATATACGTATCTACATGCATCTAATGTAACATATTTCAGACATATTCAGTTTTAATGGTAAAATTTCACAAAATGACATAGTTACTGTTTACATCTCAGGTAGCTATACCTGTTAGCCATTCATGGTGTAAAGCTAGCCAGGTTGTCTAAGTACATATAGCTGTGAGTAATACGATATATTAGTGCTGCATTTGCAACTTCATTGCATTCTTAGCAAATTTATTGGTTTGCTTCATGTACAGTTGATTAATTTGTATAAAATTATTTACCATTTTTGTACAGCAAAGTTCTTGATAGCTTGTAATCCAATAAATCTATCATGGTCCATATCTGTACATGTGAATACGCTTAAGGTAGCTATCACATTCTTACTAGCTATATTGACACAACACTTACGAAACAGTATACATACGTAGCTAGTTATGCAGTGATTAACATATTGCAGAATTATCCACACAAAATTATATAGACTAAATCTATGACTAAACAGATCAAATAAATCTGCTGTATCTATAGCTACTACCAAGGTGCATTTATTATGCTCTTTGGAAATAGTATATATTGCAGTTACTCTGTAGCTATGCATATAGGGATGGGATGATACTCAAATGCAATACTCAACTAGACAGTACTGGTATTATTAGAACCTAGTGCTAAACAATAATATCAAAAAGACAATAAAATATTGGCATTACCATGCACTTGCAATATATTATTAGCCTTCTATGTTACAACTTTAATTTGTTTTTATTTGTCCAATTATAATATTATTATATCCATCTAAGCTATAGATATAGTAGCTACTAATGTACAGTTTAATATTTGAAATTTGCTTGCTTAATGGTTGCTATGCATATATGTATGGAGAGCTCAAAGTTGGCTTCTTAAGCCGGCTCTTTAAGAAAAACTTTAGTATAGTTAGCTAAGCAGCATGCATATAGTTGGGATTAAATTCTTTATGGCTATATAAAAGCTCTACGAACATTTTATCTCAATAGAATATGTCCATAATTAGCTATTTAATCTTTAGCCTATGGGTAGTAGCTAGCTACTGTATAGAGCCGTACATGTACGACCTTTCAATGTGGCATCTAATAATAACCTAATTGTGATTACTTCCCCCTTTAGCTAGCGTTCCTGGATCAGTGCCTGAACATAGCTACGTAATAAACTTTCGCTTTGTGATTTATTATGTAGCTAGAACAAGCAAGCGATTCTTATTTGATTGTACATTTTAATGCATATAATAGAAGAACTAAAATTGCTCCATACCTACTGTACGTATATGATACATTAACGACATATTTTCAAGATGTTGTAAAGAAACTGAAATACTTTTATGTTCTTTACATAGCTGTGTAGCTATATATGCTGTAGAAAATACTGTCATACTATGTTATAAGGTAAATTTCTGTGCATGTACATACGTGTGTGACTTAACTATGTGATGGTATAGACAACATGACTACAGATTTCATTGCCAATGCATATCATATTAATTAGCTACATGTGAACCAATTTATATATTACCTATTTACCTTATATAGATAAAGAAACATAATATTTTCCTTTTATAAATTGACTAAACATATATATATACTTGTACTGTTTGAATGGGTGCTGCATTTGGGTATATAAGCAACAAGAATGATCACAGTAAACCACTAGTTAGAAGCAGCAGTTTACAGCAACTTGTTACTGAACTGAATTTAGCAGCAATCATGAAGACGTTCACTGTTCTTGTAATCACTTTGATGTGTCTACTTTTTGACGTAAGTTATACTCTATCATTGATCCAGATGTTCATTAATATGTGCTTCTTGTTTTTTACAGGTGCAAGCTCAAACTCCTATACGTAAGATTTAGCTACGTACTATATTATGCTATAGCAGTGATAACCTTACATACAGGAAAATGTCTACCTATAGCTATGCATTAATTCTTTTGATCATCTGTTTTGTTATTTAGCTTGTGGCGATGGCCAACAAGGAGGAATAGATTTAGTATTTGTACTTGATCAATCTGGAAGTATTGGTGCAACTAGATTTCAACTCATAAGACAATTTGTTGCAAAAATCAGTGGAGTATTGGATATTGGATTACAAAGAAGTTTGGTTGGTGTCATATCATTCAGCACTTCTGTCAATTTTAATTTTGCTGTAACCACATACACTAATGAAGCCAGTCTTTTATCAGCCATTGACAGAATTCCATACAGGGGAGGTTATACCAACACAGCAGCAGGTTTAGACCTTTTACGTGATGCTGGTCAACCTAGTGGTCCATTAAACTTGAGAGATGGGTTTACTCATATCGCCATTTTGATAACTGATGGAAAATCAAACCGAGGAAATACTAGCAGGGCTGTTAGTGAACTTCATGCTGCTAATATTTATAGTGAGATTTATGCTGTTGGTGTTGAAAACGCTGATGTTGATGAGCTTAATCTCATTGCCAGTGAACCTTCACTTGTATTCTTTCACAGTGATTTTGATAGTGCTGCCATATCATCATTGGAGGATAGTGTTACCAAACAGTTGATGCCATGTGTTGGTAAGTTGTCAATTGTAGCTACCAGATCTAGAACTAAAGCTATTATAGGTGTTTATTTACAATAGACGCAGTCACAAGTATTGCAGGAGACCCACATTTCAGGGTTCCATTATTGTCTGATGACACTCTGTGCTACTCCATACAAGGATATCCCGGACTGATATTTAACTTGATCTACAATGAGGATTTTGTCATTAATGCTCTCTTTATTGATAGCATTGATGATAAAAAGGAGGCAACATGGATTGGAAAATTAGCAGTCATTCCAAAACATGCTAACAAATCTCAAGCAGTTATCTTTGACTCTGTCAATCAAGAAGTTGTATTGGTAGATCAAGGAAATTTTAAAGCTTCCATAATTGACACAATATCTTATGATGAGAGTGGTAAAATGTCTGTGAAGTTTACTCCAGGCATTACTAAACAAGCAGGAAATCCTACAGTGCATGTAAAATATGACAAGCCATTTGCAAGCTTTGATGTCACCTTCTACAGTAATCATCTTGATGTAAACTGGGACCTCAAATATGATAGTGTTCCTAAGATACATGGATTAATGGGTATGTTAGTTAGTAGATACATAGCTAGCTATAATACTGTTTATTGTAAAATTGTTTATCAGGTCAATTCATGGTGAAAGGAATGGCTATTGATCCAATAAGGAAGATCTTAACTTATCCTGACAATCATGATCCAGTAGCAGTTGAGATGGATGAAGTGATGACTGGCAAGAAATGCTGGAAAGCCATGAACCCTGGCCACCAAGGAGAAGGACTCATCAAAGGATCTATTTTAGACTACATGGTATCCAACTTATTGGAAAATGATTTTAAGTTCAAAGACTTTTAGACAAAACGGATAGCTACTGGAAAAGAATGGCTATCACATTATACAAACTGTGCATACACAAAATTCTTTATATATAGCTAGCTACGTAGCTACCATGTAACTACATAGTTGGTTTATGTAGTAGTTATCATTGATGATGTACCATAGCTATGTAGTTATAATGCTACGTAGTATTATCAAGATTATGGACTCTTAGTACAACAAGTTGTTACTGTATTCATATAACTGTATCACATGTCATTAACACCTATTTATCAACACGTATATATATATAATTATACGATACATAACTTCAGTTCGGTATGCCAGTAGTTTATTTATGGTACAGTCACTACGGCCGGTGTCAAATGAAACATACATAGCAGGGGCGGATCCAGGAGGATCTTTGGGGTCTCGAGACCCCCCTCCAGAAATATATCTAAGAAGCCAAAAGAATGATGTATTGGTATAAAACACACTAAAATGCATTATTTCTTGAAATAAGTGTCATTTTAGCACTTTATATAATAAAACAACCTATATTTTCCAAGGGGTTGCACCCACCACACCCCCTACTCCATATTTGGCTAAATCCTTCATTGTATTTACTTATTATATGCTCTATATCTTACAATAAGCATGATTTTGGTGTTGTAATAACAAAAAATCCTATAGCTTCTGGGGGGCTGTGTCCCCCAGATACCCTGCTTCAGAGATACATCTCTGTGTTCAGACCCCCTCTCAAAAAATCCTGGATCCGCCCCTGCATAGCGATAATGTATACATCATATGTATGTACATCAGATCTCTGTATAAGTATCTTTCAAAACAGTCCTCCATTCATCTTCATCTCTCAATATATATACGTACATATAGCTAATATTTGCTGTGAGTGAATGCCACAAATTTGCCACTAGATAGCTACACCTCACAATTGCCATCTACTTTTAGCTACCAAGAATCAGCTTAAATGTAGTTACTACTTAGTTCAATGGATACTCTTGTAGCTATTATATTGACATTTTAAAACCAACAGACTCAATTGCAAGGTAGCTAGCTATGTAACTAAAGCTTCACCATTTTGCAAATTGCCTATAGCTACCAAATATTATCATATCAATATGACTATAGCTAAATATACTATTAAAATTAATATTTGAAACCTCCCTGGCAATTTGAAGGGATGTTGCATGCACATATGTTAGAGCAGATTTACAGTTGGGTGGCCTCTATAATAACAGCTTAACGATGAAAATATCACCCTGGCTCCTATTGTTTTTATATGGTAGCTCATGATCTATGTGTACATATGTAGCTATGTATATGTCTTGTATTTATTTGCTATAGCTAGTAGTTATATAGTTATGTAGCTATAGTTTATGTCTATAGCTACTATGCAACTTGCATTTAGCCATATTACCTTCAATTGCAATGCGTATTAAACAGTAATAATTACATAATGCATATGCATCACAAAGTTAACCACAACTGGAGTTCATGTTAGTTAACAAAAGTACACTCTCCTCTCAGACAGAATAGTTCGGTATTAGTTTGGTCCGTTGCTGTTACTGTTGCACTGTAGTTTCCCTGTACAAACAGTTAATAGCCATTTTCTGATTTTCCAGGTAGCTACACATATGCATGGCTACTGTGAGTATTTGCCTTGCATATACAAACCAGGATAGTAGGAAAAGGGGAGATGCTGCCCCCAACTTTTTATTCTTTTAAAGTTGGGGTGGCATAGTGCCTGGAGTAAACTTCACAGACATTTTACCACCCTCATCATAAGATACTGTGTCAGCTATGGAAGCTTTAAAATTTCCTTGATCTACCAATACAACTTCTTGATTGACAGAGTCAAAGATAACTGCTTGAGATTTGTTAGCATGTTTTGGAATGACTGCTAATTTTCCAATCCATGTTGCCTCCTTTTCATCACCAATGCTATCAATAAAGAGAGCATTAATGACAAAATCCTCATTGTAGATCAAGTTAAATATCAGTCCGGGATATCCTTGTATGGAGTAGCACAGATTGTCATCAGACAATATAATGGAACCCTGAAATGTGGGTCTCCTGAAATACTTGTGACTGCATCTATTGTAAATAAACATTTAATGGCTTTACTGAGCTCTTGTAGCTACAATTGACAACTTACCAACACATGGCATCAATTGTTGGGTAACACTTTGCTCCAATGATGTAATAGCAGCACTATCAAAATCATTCTGAAAGAATACAAGTGAAAGTTCACTGGCAATGAGTTTCAGCTCATCAACATCAGCATTTCCAACACCAACAGCATAAATCTCACTGTAAATATTAGCAGCATGAAGTTCACTGGCAGCCCTGCTAGTATTTCCTCGGTTTGATTTTCCATCCATTATCAAAATGGTGATATGAGTAAACCCATCTCTTAAGTTTAGATCACCATTAGGTAGACCAGCAGTACGTAAAAGGTCTAAACCTGCTGCTGTGTTGGTAAAACCTTTCTTGTATGGAAGGCTGTTAATGGCTGTTAAAAGACTGGCTTGATCAGTGTGTTCAGTTACACCAAAATGAAAATGGTTATCAGTACTAAATGTTATGACACCGACCAAACTTCTTTGTAATCCAATATCCAATACTCCACTGATTTGTGCAACAAATTGTCTTATGAGTTGAAATCTAGTTGCACCAATACTTCAAGATTCATCAAGTACAAATACTAAATCTATTCCTCCTCGTTGACCATCTCCGCAAGCTAAACAACAAAACAGATGATCATAAGAATTTATGCATAACTATATACACACACATATATATAGACATGTAAGGTTATCACTTCTATAGCATAATATGGTATGTAGCTAGATCTTACGTATAGGAGTTTGAGCTTGCACCTGTACAAAACAAGTAGCACATATTAATGGACAGCTAGATCAATGATAGAGTATAACTTACATCAAAAAGTAAGCACATCAAACTGATTACAAGGATAGTGAACGTCTTCATTATTGCTGCTAAATTCAGTTCAGTTACAAGCTGCTGTAAACTGCTGCTTGTTAGCAAGAGCCAATGGTTTACTGTGACCATTCATGTTGTTTATATAGCCAAACACGGCATTTATTCAAGCAGTACAAGTATGCTTAGTCCCAAATTTAAAAGGATAAATTTATTACATTTCTATGTTGTTACAGTAAGGTAGATAAATAGGTAATATATATATTGGTTTTGATGTACATTGGTAGCCTTGTCGTCTAGCTATCATGTACATAGCTAAGCCACACAACCACACACACACACACACACACACACACACACACACACACACACACACACACACACACATACACACACACACACACACACACACATACACACATACATGCAGTTTGTAACTATAGTATTCTCTACAGCATAAAGTAACATAAAAGTATTTCAGTTTTTTACGAAAACACATGCTTAAATATATCATACAATATGGTATGGAGGAAATTTAGTTCTCTAAAATGCATTAAAATATGCTATCAATCATTAACCACTTGTTTATTGTGCTTAATGAATCTTGTATTGATAATGGAAAAGTTTTTAACTTAGTTAGCTACGTATGTTCAGGGGCTGATCCAGGTATAGCTATACCTACGTATGTACAGTAGCTAGATATAATTATTTGATCTGCTGTTTAGTCTATAGCTATAATTATGTAGATATATTAATCACTGCATTAACTGCATAGCCATGTACTGTTAAGATAGCTAGTGAAATGTGATAGCTACCTTAAGCGTATTCACACATACAGATATGGACCATGATAGAGTGCAGAATGATTTATTGGATTACAGGCTATCAAGAACTTTGCTGTATATACGAAAATGGTATATGTAAGTACACGAACTAATCAACTGTAAGCTTAATGGTTTCCATAGCTATTTAAATGTCTACATGATTATCAACAGAATTATGTACTACATGAATCAAACAGGTGATATTGTTAGCTAACATATATACATAGCTAGCTAGTTTACAAAATAAATAATTATCACATAATTATAAATTAAGGCTTACACTATGTAGTGTGAACATATAGAAATTATATGTAGCTAATAGTAAGCTATATGTGTTGTTTACATCATAGCTTGCTACTTGCTAAATAGCCATATAATGCTGGAAATGTTATCCGATCCACCCCATGCCAGGTGACACAGCTATATGATACATGTAATGTGATAGATATTAATTAAATTCTGCTGCATGACTGTAGCTGGGTAGTTCATTGCATTCTTAGCTAATTTATTGGTTTTCATTATGTACTATTAGCTATTGGTACATAACATCGTTTACCATTTTTGTAGGGCAACAATAAATCATTCTATTTAGCTATCACTATCACAGTCCATAGCTCAGTATGTGTAGCTATGAGTGAAGTTTTTGCAACAGCTATAATATTGGCAACAACTAACAGTACAGCTGCATCATTTGTTTAATTATGTAGCTACCCTATTATGATTTTGAGCATACATATAATTGTGACCCGGCATGAGTAAACAGGGCTTATGTGCACATAAAATTTGACCACATTTTTGGATTTCAAACTTATAAGTAAGGATGGGAGTCTAATAGAATTTACAATATTTGTGCAGCTTTTCATGAGGAATCTCATGCAGTTTACAAATTTCTAAAATTGTAAACAGTATAGGAGATACATACAATAATATGAATGGGTGTATTTTGTGTACATAAGTCCATGCAGGTTTCTCATACTGGGTCAGATAATATACACCATGTCCAGTAACTCACTGTCATTGTATTAAAGTAACTTTTGGTAGCTATGTACCATTGATATACCAAAAATAGTCATAAGAAATTGTGTTTAATTTGTTTGCAACGAGTTTTCAGTTTCATTCAGACTGAATGTGAACACAGGTATTTGATTATGGTACGGTCACTGCAGTGTTAGAATAAAACATACATAACTAATTATGCATACATCATACGTATGTACATCTCTGTATGTGTATCTTTCAAAACAGTCCTCCATCCATCCTATCACCTCTCAATTATTTATACATACATAGCTATATTTAGCTATATAGCTAATATTTGCTGCAACCAGATAGCTATACACCTTGCAATTGTCTTCTAATTTTACAAAATTAATAAGGAATAGAAAGTAGGGAGCAATGCTGACACAGTTAACAGTTGAAGGATATTTACGATTAAGTTAGAAGCACTCTAAATAGAATGCATGCCAAGAATCAGCTAAATGTATAATTACTGCTTAGTCCAATGGATACTCTCGGCATTTTTAAAAGCAAATTGCAAATTACCTACCAAATATTATGCTGGGCTATATAGCTAAATAGCTATATTGTAGAAGCCTCCACAACAATTTGAAGGGATCAGTGTTTGTATGCACATACATGAGTTGGAGCAAATTTATAGTTAGGAATTGGGCAGCTATAATCACTGCTTCAAAAGTTAGACCATGCGAAATTCTTAATTTTGGAGGCTACAACTCACCCAGTCACCCAGACTCCTACGACTATGGTTGTATTTGTAGTTATGTGTTAGCTCATGATCTACGTATGTTATTTGTACTAACTAGTAGGCTTACAGTTAGCTATATAATTATGAGCTATGGCTATATAGTACAGCACTAAGTCAAAAATTAGCTACCTTCAATTGCAATGCATGTTAAACAGTAACAATTACATAATGCATATGCATCACAAAGCTACATAACTACAACTGAAGTTCATGTTAGTTAACAAAAGTACATCCTGCTCTCAGACAGAACAGTTCACTATTAGTTTGATCCACTGCTGTTGCAGTTGCACTGTAGTTTCCCTGCACAAACAGTTAATAGTAGCCATTTTTATTTTCCAAGATAGCTAGCTACGTAGGTGTCTTATAGCTACAATACAGGGAAGGGGGTGTTGGGGCATATTACCCCCCAACTTTTTATTCTTTTAAAGTTGGGGTGGAATTGCCTCTATGCTTTCTTCTGAGCATGCACACTGACTTAATTAATATACGTAAGTAACAAAATTCTATATTCATGACTTAGCTACAGTAGATATATAGCTACCTGGTTACTGTAATCTATTATTCAACCATAATTGAATTGTTTGCAATACACATGTTTTTCACAAACTGTCACTTCTTTCATTGCTTCAGATGCAATCTCAGAGCAACAAAACTTTCCTGGGGGCATGCCCCCAGACTCCCTAGAATAGGCATGCTTTGCTTGCCTGTAGTGTGCTCTGCATAGCTACTGGTTTGCAATTGCCCCCCCAAACTAAAATATTTTTTCCTATATACTCCACTTGAGGGCCACTGCTAATTGTTGTGTGCAATTTATATACAGCTTACTGGAATAACAACCTCAGGGAGCATGCGTGACCCTTCATAGTGTAAATCATCTGTAAAATTCATGTAGCATACAATTAGTAACTAGTCATGCACTAACTTCTAACATATTAGCTATAACTTGCCTGCTTGCAATGGACATTCTATTTCTGTAGTAGACGACAAAATGTAACACAGATCATACGTCTCTTTTATAGGAGGAAGGTCATTGTAGTTTATTTCAGTATACACATAGCCACCTGTAACTTTCTCAGCTGTTGCATGTAAACACACATTATTAGCACCAGCTAGTACATTAATCTACGTACTGATAGTGGCACTAACAGAAGCAGTTATGAGCTGGCCAAGCTTTGGAGGATTTGGCGAGTAGTCTATTCTTAAATTTTGAAACTTTGCATCCTTTTTACCTATGCATTAACAATGTATACACCATGTACATATTATAGAGTTAGTTGTACACATTTCCTAGGCTAGTAATCTATAGCTAGTAATCTATAGCTATGTAGCTCTATTAGCTCTATATGTATTCATAGTTAGTAGTATATATATACACCTATAGGTTGTCCATAATACAACTAAAATTAATGTATTAACAGAATTAACAGTTAACTAATACTTAGCCATATCGTTGTGCTTAACTGCAAATCTCTAAGTGGCATTTAAGCTGAGCATCATTCTGTCCCGTGAAGCATTTGCCTACTCCAAACAATTGCGTAGTTAAGATCAGTAAAGCAATGGCTGTTTGTAGCATCTCCATTTTAAATAAAACTGGGACAGTAATATCTATATCAACTGTTATAATTGCGTATGCATGTGTATATATGTAGCTAGTCTACATGCATGCATACAATAGCTATGCAAGAATAAGCTGAATAGATGAATATCTATTACATGTTTTTAGTGTGTATAGTCAAATACCTGTGTACACACTCAGTCTGAATAAAACTGAAATTCGTTGCAAACAAATTAAACACAATTTCTTATGACTATTTCTGGTATATCAATGGTACGTAGCTACCAAAAGTTACTTTAATACTGTAACTATACATAATGACAGTGAGTTACTGGATATGGTGCATATTAGCTATCATCCCCTGAAACTGGAAAGTTATTTTTTATGGCTACTTATATAAAGCTTTATGAACATTTTAACAACTTATTTGATTTGTTGCTTTCTTCACCATTGATGCAGTCAAAACACTGTTATCTCCATACAATGCATCCTTGTAATGATTGTGTGTAACACTTCCGCATTGCGGGTAGCTATGCACTAATTGTGTGTGGGTGAACATAAGCTCAATATGTTACCTGTTTACTTTACTGTAGCTACACAGAAACACATGTATAAGTTATAACACAGGCAAGAGCGCTTTGCCTGATATATATGCACGATGCCCGAGGGCGCGCGCGGAGGGCAAGTGCATATGATTATATATCAGGCAAAGCACGAGTGCCTGTGTTATAACTTATATATTCCACTTCCAGCACTCTAAAAATCTGCCCAAAACTCAATAGAAATATTTTGGCCTCTTTATATAGTAGCAGGTGCTCGTTGTGATTGTGGGACTCTATTTTATCGTTGCCATGACGTTCTTGCAAGGTAGTACTGGTGATTGTGGGTTTACCTTAACTTTTTATAAAGCTACAGGACTTGTAAATGGGCAAATAACCACTTATCATTGCTTCAAAAGGATAAACTAATGGTGAGTGTTGTAAATAAAATAGATTAGAGTATGTTAATATACATAAACTCACACAGTAGATAGATTATTTTATCACATGAGAAACTCACCTCAAATGTCGTCCTTTGGCTTTAATCAGCTTATAAACGTCCATAGACAACAAATACAAACATTGTTAAACTAGTAACAAAGTTATTTTTCAACTATAATAAGATTAAATTTAGAAAACTAAAACCCACAATCAATATCACATTCATGCACCTATATAAAAGAGTGGTAGTTTCATTTCCTGCATCAAAGCATTGTAACAATTAATGCACTAACAAGATATCAGCACACCTAAGTGTGCGATATTTTTTATATCACACACTTAACCTACGTGTGCGATATGACATTTTTATACACTGGCTTTTCCCTTTGATCTGAGGTGTTAAAGTGGTATATTATATATTATATTTTCATGTACTTGATGTCTTTGATGCCACCTTCTACAGTAATCATCTTGATGTAAACTGGCACCTCAAATATGAGATTCATGGTTTGATGGTTATGTTAGTTATTAGACACATAGTTATACTGTTTACTTATTTATTGTCTATCAAGTCAATTCATGGTGGGCTATTGATCTTATAAGGAAGATCTTTAACTTATCCTGACAATCATGATCCAGTAGCAGTTGAGATGGATGAAGTGATGACTGGCAAGAAATGCTGGAAAGCCATGAATTCTGGTCACCAAGGGGAAGGGGTCATCAAAGGATCTATTTTAGACTCAACTTGTTGGAAAAGACAAAACGGATATACTATAACATTATACTGCAACCTGTGCACACACAAAACTCTTTTAATATAACTACGTACATAGCTTTCATGTAACTACATAGTGGGCTTATGTAGTAGTTATCATTGATGTACCATAGCTATGTAATTAGTTATGATGCTACGTATAGTAGCTACCATTATCAAGATTATGGACTCTTAGTACCACAAGCTGTTACTGTATTCATATAACTGTATCACATGTCATTAACACTGTAAGTATATACCATGGATACATGAATTCAGTTCGGTATGCCAGCAGTTTATTTATGGTACGATCACTACAGTGTCAAAATATAATGTATACATCATACATAGCTACGTATGTTATGTATCTTTCAAAACTGATACTTATGGATCCACTATGCAAGCTCATGCTTAGCTAATATGCAAGCTGCTTATTATACTAAACAATTTTCTGAAAGAGGCCAAGAAGCCAACTTTGAGCTCTCCTACATATGCATTAGCAAATTTGTGGTATTCACTCACAGCAAATATTAGCTATAAAGATGGATGGAGGACTAACAAAGTAAAACAAATAATAAGTTTTTGTGGCTACTTACGTATATAAAGCTCTATATGAACATTTTAACAACTATTTGATTTGATGCTAATTCTTCACCATGCAGTCAATTTTTGTGAGCTGTAAAACGCTGTTATCTCAATACAATACATCTATGTATGTAAATGGTTGTGTGTATAACACTTCCGTATTGCAGGTGTGCACTAATTGTGCATGGACCAACATCAACTCATCATCAGCTCATCATCAGCTCATCAATATCATCAGCAAAATATGTTATATGTTTGCTTTACTGTAGCTACACAGAAACATAAAAGATTATTATTTTAAAAATCCTAAACATACATACTTGCATTTGGCTATATAAACACCATGAATGATCACATTAAACCATTGGCTCTAGCTAACAAGCAGCAGTTTACAGCAACTTATAAGTAAATTAGCAGCATCAATGAAGACGTTCGCTATTCTTGTAATCATTTTGATGTGTCTACTTTTTGACGTAAGTTGTACTCTATCATTGATCCAGCTGTCCATTAATATGTGCTTCTTGTTTTGTACAGGTGCAAGCTCAAACTGCAATACGTAAGATTTAGCTACGTACTATATTAGTGATAACATCACATGCAGGAAAATGTATTATATATAGTTATGCATAAATTCTTTTGATCATCTGTTTTGCTATTTAGCTTGCGGCAAAGGTCAATGAGGAGGAATAGATTTAGTGTTTGTACTTGATGAATCTGGAAGTATTGGTGCAACTAAATTTCAACTCATAAGACAATTTGTTGCACAAATCAGTGGAGTATTGGATATTGGATTACAAAGAAGTTTGGTTGGTGTCATATCATTTAGTACTGTTAACTATTTTCATTTTGGTGTAACCGAATACACTGATCAAGCCAGTCTTTTATTAGCCATTGACAACATTCCATACTGGCAAGGTTTTACCAACACAGCAGCAGGTTTAGACCTTTTACGTACTGCTGGTCTACCTAATGGTGCATTAAACTTAAGAGATGGATTTACTCATATCGCCATTTTGATAACGGATGGACAATCAAATCGAGGAGATACTAGCAGGGCTGCCAGTGAACTTCATGCTGCTAATATTTACAGTGAGATTTATGCTGTTGGAGTTGAAAATGCTGATGTTGATGAGCTTAATCTCATTGCCAGTGAACCTTTGCTTGTATTCTTTGACAGTGATTTTGATAGTGCTGCTATTACATCATTGGAGCAAAGTGTTACCCAACAGTTGATAGCATGTGTTGGTAAGTTGTCAACTCATTGTAGCTACGTAGCTACCAGAACTAAAGCTATTATAAAATGTTTATTTACAATAGATGCAGCCACAAGTATTTCAGGAGACCCACATTTCAGGGTTCCATTATTGTCTGATGACACTCTGTGCTACTCCATACAAGGATATCCCGGACTGATATTTAACTTGATCTACAATGAGGATTTTGTCATTAATGCTCTCTTTATTGATAGCATTGGTGATGAAAAGGAGGCAACGTGGATTGGAAAGTTAGCAGTCATTCCACAACATTCTAATACATCTCAAGCAGTTATCTTTGACTCTGTCAATCAAGAAATTGTAATGGTAGATCAAGGAAATTTTAAAGCTTTCATAATTGACACAGTATCTTATGATGAGAGTGGTAAAATGTCTGTGAAGTTTACTCCAGGCATTACTAAACAACCAGGGAACCCTACAGTGCATGTAAAATATGACAAGCCACTTGCAAGCTTTGATGTCACCTTCTACAGTAATTATCTTGATGTAAATGGGAACCTCAAATATGATAGTATTCCTAAGATACATGGATTAATGGGTATGTTAGTTAGTAGATACATAGCTAGCTATACTGTTTATTGTAAAATTGTTTATCAGGTCAATTCATGGTGAAAGGAATGGCTATTGATCCAATAAGGAAGATCTTAACTTATCCTGACAATCATGATCCAGTAGCAGTTGAGATGAATGAAGTGATGACTGGTAAGAAATGTTGGAAAGCTATGAATCCTGGCCACCAAGGAGAAGGGCTCATCAAAGGATCTATTTTAGACTACATGGTATCTAACTTGTTGGAAAATGATTTTAAGTTCAAATTTTAGACAAAATGGATAGCTACTGGAAAAGAATGGCTATAACATTATAAAAAATGTACCACATAAAATTCTTTTTCTATAGCTAGCTACATACCATGTAACTACATAGTTGGCTTTTGTAGTAGTTATCATTGATGTACGTATATACTATAGCTATGCAGTTATAATGCTACGTAGTATTATCAAGATTATGGACTCTTAGTACTGCAAGCTGTTACTATATTCATATAACTGTATCACATGTCATTAATACCTATTTATTAACACATACGTATATATTATATTATATTATACGTAATATATGATACATAACTTTAGTTCAAGTATGCCAGCAGTTAATTTACACTATACATGAATTGCAGTGTCAAATAAAACATACGTAACAATAATTTATACATCATACATATGTACATCAGATCTCTGTATAAATATCTTTCAAAACAATCCTTCACCACTCAGTATAATATATTTACTGTGAGTGAATGCCACAAATTCGCCACTAGATACATCTCGCAATTGCCATCTAATTTTAGCGACCAAGAATCAGCTTAAACTGATGTAGTTACTGCTTAGTCCAATGGATACTCTTACGTATTATATTGACATTTTAAAACCAACAGACTCAATTGTAAGGTAGCTAGCTATGTAACTAAAGCTTCACCATTTTGCAAATTGCCTATAGCTACCAAATATTATCATATCAATATGACTATAGCTAAATATACTGTTAAAATTAATATTTGAAACTTCCCTGGCAATTTGAAGGGATGTTGCATGCACATGTGTTAGAGCAGATTTACAGTTGGGTGGCTTCTGTTAACGGCTTGACAATGCAAATTATCTTAATTTTGGGGGCCACAACTCACCCCGGCTCCTATTGTTTTTATACAGTAACTCGTGATCTATGTATACATTACGTAACCATGTCTTGTATTTATATATAGTTATGTATCTATAGCCATATATAGTCATATGATGTATGTCTATATATAGCTACTACATACACTTGCATTTAGCCATATTAGCTACTTGTGAATTACAATACATGTTGAACAGTAAAAATTACATAATGCATATTATGCCGGCATAATAAAATTAACTATAGCTATGCAATTGTAGTTCATGTTAGTCAACAAAAGTGCATCCTCCTCTCATACAGAATAGTTCACTATTAGTTTGGTCCATTGCTGTTACAGTTGCGTTGTAGTTTCCCTGTACAAACAGTTAATAGTAGCCATTTTTATTTTCCAGGTAGCTACGTATGGCTACTGTGAGTAGGTGTCTTGCATACAAACCAGGGTAGTGGGGATAGGGGCATGCTACCCCCAACCTTTTGTTCTTTTAAAGTTGGGGTGGCATTGCCAGCCCCTAACTTTCTTCTGAACATGCATGCTGTATGTGGTTAATAAATCATAATTACAAAAATTGAATTCCTGGTTTTTGTGACTTACATTATGTGGCTAATATCTTTATATAATTGTATGTATGTAACAGTTAGCTATGTATTATCAAGAATCATGATAGTGAGTCGCGACTGAGGCCAAGAAGAATTAGTATACACGACCACTGAGTGAGTTATTTACTCTTTCTTTAATTTCTTTCATTTTCATCGCACACTTTTTGTGGGCTTGCAGGAACTTGCGTGAACCCTGGAACCCCAACTCTCATTTGTACATTCACTTGTTTGTCTAATAACTCACTCATTTCTTCATGGATTTCAGCCAACTTTGTATCAACACTTCTCCCATGTATGCTCTACCTGTCATACTATTATCAGTCTGAAGTAAACACTTGAATGTATTTGAGAAAGGCTATTACACTACAGGTTGATAGTTTCTATAACTTGGACCACCCTCAAATGATTTGCATAAAATTTCAGATACACAATCTATATTGATGTATTAATCTTTAGTAAAAGTTTTAAAATATTGTGGGACTGAGTTTTTCAAAATTAAGCTTCAAAACCTTTAATTTGCAATATTGTGGGCCTCAACTGATATCAAAGTTTTTGGTCGCACATACCTATTTACAATGCTACTTCTGATTGGTCTTGCACTTTTCTACACCCAGGGTGTTTTTATTTAGCATTAATATATATAGCTATACATAGTGAAACTATCACTTCTTTCAGTGAAAATTGTCTTAGATTCAATCTCATAATTTTCCTGGGGTATGCCCCAACTCCCCTAGAATAGCCGGCATGCTTTGCATGCCTGCAGTGTGCTCTGTATACTGATTTGCTCCCCAAACTAAAAATATCTTCCTATTCCACTGCAAACTGTTAATATTTTCAATTTATATGCAGCTTACTGGAATAATAACCTCAGGGAGCATGTGTGACATTTCATAGTGTACATCACCTGTAAAATTCATAACTAGCCACTAGCTTCTAACATACTATATAACTTGCCTGCTCGTAATGGACATTCTATTTCTGTAGCAGATGACAAAATGTAACACATATCATACGTCTCTTTTATAGGAGGAAGGTTATTGTAGTTCAATTCCGTATACAGATAGCCACCTGTAACTTTCTCAGCTGTTACATGTAAACACACATTGTTAGCACCAGCTAGTACATTAATCTACGTACTGATAGTGGCACTAACAGAAGCAGTCATGAGCTGACCAAGCACTGGAGGATTTGGCGAGTAGTCTATTATTAAATTTTGAAACTTTGCATCCTTTTTACCTATGCATTAACAATGTATACACCATGTACATATTATAGAGTTAGTTGTACACATTTCCTAGGCTAGTAATCTATAGCTATGTAGCTCTATATGTATTCATAGTTAGTAGTATATAATATTATATACACCTATAGGTTGTCCATAATACAGCTAAAATTCAATGCTGTACAATATACATATTAACAGTTAACTAATAGTTAGTCATATCATTGTGCTTAACTGCAATTCTCTAGGTGGCATTTAAACTGAGCATCATTCTGTCCCGCGAAGCATTTGTCTACTCCAAACAATTGCATAGTTAAGATCAATAAAGCAATCACTGCTTGTAGCACCTCCATATTTAATAAAACTGGGACAGTAGCTAATACCTATATTAACTGTTATAATCATACATGTGTGTATATATATATATGCGTATGTATATATAGCCTACGTACATGCATACATATATGCAAGAATAGGGTGAATAGTTCAATATCTAATGATTATAAATGGATGACATGTTTCTACTTGTACTATAGAGTGTATAGCCAAATACGTGTGTACACACTAAGTCTGAATAAAACTGAAAACTCATTGCAAGCAAACACAATGTCTTATGAAGAGTGAATAACTTTAGCTATATATGTAATAACAGCGAGTTACTGGAGTAACTGGACATGCATTGGTGCATAACTGCATATTATTATCCCCTGAAACTGAAAAGTTATATATCTCTGTTTACATGTATACGCAGATATATCACTGTTATAATAACAGACTTACGCACATACGTTACGTAACTACATCAATCTACATGTTACATTTTGTAATCAGCTAGCTATAGCTAGCTACTTGTAACTGCATGGTGTAGATGTTAAACTAGTGGGCGCTAATGATTAAATCCATGAACATTAGGAACACTTTGTTAAAGTTTACATCTAGCTATACATCTAAGGTAATATCAAGGCTCAAGCTTGCACCTGTACATGTACTATCAAAGTCACAACGGTGAATGCAGAAGCTACATATGCAGAACTATAGGTCACTGTAAAGATCACTTGGGCACATTTACATATACGTAGCTACAGAAAATGGGATGCCAGGTTTTAGAGTCCCCGCTATGTATGTATACATCAATGATTGAATACTATTCTCTATAGACATTTCACCACTCAGCTATGGAATACCTTGGTCTACTGATGCGGCAACCTTTTGTGTCAATTAGTCAGCAGATTCATTGTAATCGTTGACCTGCAAAACTGAGATATCTGCATTCTAAGCAAGTTGCTGTAAAATTCATTAAGACAACCAGTTGCATAATTATATATAGCCAATATGTTTTTGGTGAATGCTCTATTAGAAAGTGTAGGTAAATTAAAATTCATAGCTAGCTACATTCCACTTAGTCTGACGTAGCCGACCCAAGCGCGAGGCGTAAGGGTCTGATGACAGTCGTATCATGCACTTGTACAGATGGAATGCAATTAATTTCCAAGCGTCATATTAAATATTACTTCTGGCGTACATCGACTTCTTGTTTCCTTTAGTATGAAGTAAAGTTTGCTGCACTGACTTTTGGGCACTTCGCTAAAGCCGATCCAGAAAAAGTCGCTCGCGCATTCAACCGCCTCAGTTCAGTACCAGGCGGCGTACGTAATAATTAGCTACAACAAACTATCAGCGAGCAGCTACACCGAAAACTCCACTTAATGAAGACTTGGGTCGTTTTCGTGCTAGTAATCGCGCATCAGTCGCTTGTTACTGTAAGTTAACTTCTTCAAGTCTTACTGTTATAGCGGCTCAGTATACTGAGACTGAATGCGGATGCGTGACATTACTTGTTATTTTTATTTTCTATTTGTACAGGCTCAGGAAAACCAAGGTATGTAGCTAGCTAGCTACTTGCACTTAGCAACTATTGTTACTAACTACTCCAATATCATGATAATTATAAACACCTGCATAAACACTGAAATATCTTGTAATAAATTAGAGCTATACTGTATATTGCTGTTTGGTACTGATAGCTAATTGCACAGTTGGAGGAACAGATTTGGTGTTTGTGCTGGATGAATCTAGCAGTATTGGTGCCAGTGGATTTCAACTGATACGAGAGTTTGCTGAAGAAATTAGTAGATCGCTGGATATTGATCTGCAAAAATGTTTAGTGGGTGTGATGCTATTTGGTGATTCAGCCAGGGTATACTTCCCTGTAACCCAGTACACTGATGCTGCTACTCTTTTACCGGCCCTTAACAGTCTACCATACAAGGAAGGAGATACTGATACAGCAGCTGCTCTAAACCTTTTGCGTGCAGCTGGACAAACCGGTGGAGCATTAAGATTGAGATCAAGATTCAATCACATTGCTATCATTGTGACTGATGGAGAATCAAACAACGAAGCAGCCACGTTTGCTGCTGCAGATGCACTTCATATGTCTGGCATCTATAGTCAAGTTTACGCTGTTGGTATCAGTGGGGCTGATGCTACTGAACTCAGTGTAATTGCCAGCGACCCTACATTGGTGTTCTTTACTGGCGATTTTAGTAGCATACCTACTACAACATTGGAGAAAAGCATCGCTGAGCATTTGCCATGTGAAAGTATGTTATTACATGCGTACATATGATAGCACTGAATTTATACATACATAGGTATCATAGTAACTGGAGACCCACATTTCTTAATTCCATTGTTTTCCAATGACCTACTATGTTACTCCATACAAGGATATTCTGGACTGGCGTTCAATTTGATCTATACAGAGAATTACATCGTAAATGCTCTTTTTATCGATAGTGTTGATGATAAAAAGGAAGCAACATGGATTGCAAAACTAGCAGTGATTCCCCAACATACCAGCATGTTTGACCAGGTTGTAATTCTAGACTCAATCAAGCAAGAAGTTGTGATGGCAACGCAAGGGAATTTTAAAGCCTCAATATAGTTAATAAGATAAGTTTTTACAAAAGTGGCAAAGTATTTGTAAAGTTGACTCAAGGCATTGCTGAGCAAGCAGGAAACCCTACAGTTGATATTGAATATGATAAACCATTTGCAAGATTTCATGTTACATTCTACAGAAATCATCTTGATGTAAACTGGGATATGAACTATGATAGTGTTTCTAAAATTAATGGATTAATGGGTTTGTAAATGTATGTACAGTATGTATAAATATGTACACTTTTAGTCGAGGGGTCTGACACTGTGAATTTTCTTCAACATATTGGCTTGATTCCTAGATTCCAAAACCTTGCAATCGGCAGCCATCGACACGATGTCAGACCCCTCTACATTAAATTGTTACATGCACATGTTAATTATTTTCCAGGTCAATTCATGGTGAAAGGAATGGCTATTGATCCAATAAGGAAGATCTTAACTTATCCTGACAATCATGATCCAGTAGCAGTTGAGATGGATGAAGTGATGACTGGCAAGAAATGCTGGAAAGCCATGAATCCTGGCCACCAAGGAGAAGGACTCATCAAAGGATCTATTTTAGACTACATGGTATCCAACTTGTTGGAAGATGATTTTAAGCTCAAAAACTCAATGGAAAACATTGCATAAAAATCACACTATACAGTAATATAGCTAGCTAGCTATAGGTTCATGCACAAATTGGTATAGTTTGGCTAAGTTGTGGTCATTTTAATTAAGCGTTCATGCTAACTATATACGTATAGCTATAGCTATCCTTTAGTAAGTCATTACTTTATAGAGAATGGACCTATTGTGATATTAGCTATTCACGTATACTAGCTAGCTAGCCATTTTTATGATGATGACTGTTGCATGGATTATGTACATTATGTCTAAGCATTTGTGGACGGGACCCTACACACTTGTCTACTAGTTAGCTTTTACATTTTAATACCCAGTTGCAATGTTGCATACACTTATTATATTGCTATTATTTATACCGTGTTATTTATGGGATTGAAGGGAGTATGTACCACAAACACTGTATAATCTGTGGGTGACATGTAGAATTGGATTAAAGAATGTATGGCATTCTAATGGAGTATGTACATAATTGCATGGCTGACACTGTATAACTATTATTAAAAACAAGGAAAAATGCAGATGGACAGATGAACATACGGCTTTAATATAGTAGATCATTGCTTGTACAGTTCAAAATCATTGTTTCTATTTTATGATGAATCTCCATTTTTGTTGTAAATGTGAAGAAAGCATTTATATAACTACATCAATGTAGTATATAAATTTGAAATTAACTTGCAAGAAAATATATTTTTCCTGTCTCCACATTAACCACATACAATAACTTGTGAAAAAATTCATGACAGCTGCTGACTAAAATGCACAACACACAAAGGTTTCAGAAGTTAGCTGGCTACCGTGTTACACTGTTACAATACAGTTAACCATGTCGCAGAATATTTGAACACCGTTTTGATCAGTAGCATTGGCATATACACCATAGGTGCCCTGTTAAACGTTTAGTTTATTTGTTCACAGGTACACAAATCATTATCAACTTACTGGTATAATATAAGGAATATGAAAGACCACTGAAACTTTTAGTGGACCTAAAATCAAAAGAAAACATTAATAATACTTTAATCTAGCTGGACATGAAGACCACAGAATTGATGTAGCTATGTATAAGTGAAAAGAAAAAAATTTACTCTTTGCAAGATTATATGAAACATGAAATAAAATGTAATGTACGTATAGTAGTGCTATCATGAACCAAAATCACAGTGGTTCTTGGTTGAAAATTTTGAATAGAATGCATGCTAAATGAACTTTTTAATTCTAGCACATACACATATACGTAGCTACCCGATATAAAACACTCTGAGAAGGTATGAGCAAGAAGCTGTGAAGGAAAGATGGTGGGCTATGGGGCTATCTATTAGAGTTGTGAAAATAATCTAACAACCAGTTAACTGATTAGTCATTTTTAAAATTTCAGTTAGCTACCAGTTATTTTTAACGGGGTAACTGGTTTTTAATATTTTCATGCAAAAATGAATGGCACATGCTTCTATTTAGTGTGTTAACACATTGATATCATGCTTGTGGTAGGATATGACTACATTTAAAAACAACATGGCTGATATTGTGGGACACACTTTCAAGTTTTAACAATGGTTTTGTGTACTTATATGCATAAATTATGTATTTAAGTAAGATGTAATTACTAACTCTAAACAACTGAATAGTATCAAAAGTGCGTATTTATGATCAATTGCATAGAACTACTGCTAACTACCTGGTTGAAGAGGACAAGTGAGATTCGCCATTGCAATCCGAGTACAAAAATCAGCATTTCGAAAATGTCTTTTTATCTGTCCATCAATCACATATCCTGCTCCTATTTTGCTTCCTTTTGTTATTTGCTTAGCTATAAGGAGTACAATATAATTTACGGTATGTAACTCTATAATAGTCATCACTATGCAGGGATGTACCCACAGTGGTTGGCAGTGTTCGGCAGCAACCACTACTCAGATAAAATGACCGAACTCACTGACCAGTACTAAATATCTACACAAATAAAAATGCTAGTCACTTTAATTAATCTCTAGGGCTGCAGTTATCATGCCGTAACATAATGCAAAGAATTGTAATTCTAGTATTATACTGAAATTTTGCAAATAAATAGAAAAACAGTCAAACACTCTATTAAAGCAGTCAGGTTTACTTAGGCTACTCTAATAGAGCAGTCAGTTACTGGAAAACAGTAGATTTATAAACATCAGAGCATAATGCAGACAAATTTATTTCAAAAATTTTGAGCATATTTACTTACTTCACACACAAAACAAAGTGTCTAGCTATCTAGACACAATTTGAGCATAGACAGGTTCACTAAGTAATCAACTTATGCTAGCAATCATGTACTGCATATATAGATCTCTAGTGAGCTTGTATTTGTAAACCCTGAAATTACGGAATCCTTACCAAGGCACCTCTTGTAATATATGGTTCTGCATGCTCTAGGGCATCTTTCACACACACACACACACACACACACACACACACACACACACACACACACACACACACACACACACACACACACACACACACACACACACACACACACACACACACACACACACACACACACACACACACACACACACACACACACACACACACACACACACACACACACACACACACACACACACACACACACACACACACACACACACACCAACGCACACACCAACGCACACACCAACGCACACACCAACGCACACACCAACGCACACACCAACGCACACACCAACGCACACACCAACGCACACACCAACGCACACACCAACGCACACACCAACGCACACACCAACGCACACACCAACGCACACACCAACGCACACACCAACGCACACACCAACGCACACACCAACGCACACACCAACGCACACACCAACGCACACACCAACGCACACACCAACGCACACACCAACGCACACACCAACGCACACACCAACGCACACACCAACGCACACACCAACGCACACACCAACGCACACACCAACGCACACACCAACGCACACACCAACGCACACACCAACGCACACACCAACGCACACACCAACGCACACACCAACGCACACACCAACGCACACACCAACGCACACACCAACGCACACACCAACGCACACACCAACGCACACACCAACGCACACACCAACGCACACACCAACGCACACACCAACGCACACACCAACGCACACACCAACGCACACACCAACGCACACACCAACGCACACACCAACGCACACACCAACGCACACACCAACGCACACACCAACGCACACACCAACGCACACACCAACGCACACACCAACGCACACACCAACGCACACACCAACGCACACACCAACGCACACACCAACGCACACACCAACGCACACACCAACGCACACACCAACGCACACACCAACGCACACACCAACGCACACACCAACGCACACACCAACGCACACACCAACGCACACACCAACGCACACACCAACGCACACACCAACGCACACACACACACACACACACACACACACACACACACACACAATATTCCCATATTTAAATTACTCTGCTGAAGTCTTTCATGCAATGGCAGTCCCTACCTAGTAAGAAATATGTAAGAGGTATTTACTTGACTACCTTGTTTCAATGACTCTTGTGAATAAAGTTATTGTATAAGTGTGCCCTTCAGTGTGCGTAAGTGGGCATGCAAGCATAACTGACGTCACAAGTGTTCTTATGTCCACGCTTTCTCTGTTTTTCTTTACCTTTCACCATGGCGTTATCACTTTCCTCATCAGCCGGTCAGTTACTTAAGTATGCATGCATGTATGTCTAATTGGGTATATATAATATTACATGCCTTGTGACTATGAATTACATCTACCATAATGCTATCAAATGAACATTAACTATTTAAAAGGAGTACTAACAAAGATACCAGATCTGTTCATAATGATAATGATGATATAACCACTGTGATATTTTTATTAGAATGATGATGGTGCAGTCAGTGTGGCTGAAGAATTAATTTAGCATGACTATTCAGACTGTAGAAATGCTGTTGGAGAGTAAGCCTTATAGGGCATTTTGGTATTGATTTGTAATTAGGTTAAAGTACCTAACCCACAAAATTTGGATGTATGCTAAAGCATAACCAAAATTATGATAAAAATTAAATTAAGATTATAAGCACCCCCTTTCCAGGGGGCACTTATAATCTCCAATTGATAAGCGCCATCCCCAAGGAAAGTGGTTTGGTTCACGAGACTAATCTATGTTTGTATATGCATGTACATATGAGTTCAACAACAATGATAACACATGAGTGGGTGTTAAATATACAAATCTAATTAGCTTGCATGTGATATTCATAGGTTAAATAGCCACTAAAAGGGGTAAATCCCTACAGCACAGATGGCACAGGTGGCTTGAGTGCTGATTATGCATTATCATATATCTAGTTATACAGCATTGACACTAGTACTGTATTATATATAAACACTCACTGATATCTGCATTTAAAGTAACGGTGAGGTTTTTCTCCAACCGAGGTGGATTAGGACTCCATGTAACCTTTACGTTTTGCATTACGTCATTCTTTCCACCTATGTAGTAATCGTAAAACTATCCTCTCGTATCTATCAGGGCTTCGACCCGCAGGGGGCCGGTTTGAACGAGTACTGAACAGATTATATCTAGCTCAGTAACTATGAGGTAACTTACCGCATGAATGAGAATTACAAGAAACCCCTTCAGGCTCGCCTTGAGGTGCCGTCCACTCAAATGAATAAGCGCAAATCGTCAATAGATGAACTGCACAAGCTGCAAGGGATACAGAGAACTTCATCCTTCAAGTATTTGTGCTCGTGTTCTCGGTGTTCTATTTTCTCAGGTAATGCGTTTGCTCGGTTTGTTCTCAAAGAGCCCAACTCGAACTCTAATTACGAAGCGCGTATATTAAAATTTAATCACGCGAGTTTTATTATTTAAGGGGCGCAAATTAAAGGCATAAAGATCAACGCAGATTATTACTTTACATTATTGTATGCTGTTATTACTGCTACTATAGCTAGCTACGTAGCCACGAAAATGTGTTAGCTATACTTTACATTTTAAATTTGACCTATCAGTTCAGTTAGCTACTATTAGCTAATTCCAGCAGGGTGGAAGGTAGCATGCTCTGTAGCTCAGTGCTGTGGTAGATGAGTATTCGATTGGAAAATGTTTAACTAGAATAGCTAGCTACACGAATAAACAATTAACAAAACATGATAACTATAGATATGAAAAGCTAACTATTAGCTATAACCAAACATATTAGGAGGTAGCTATGTAGATCAAGTGAACTTCTAATTTGCTTCTGAGTGTGAGTAACCACCAACTCTGATATTACGACAATAACGCGGTAATCTACCACCATCTGAATAACGGTGGCATTACGAAAATTATGATGTTCACTTAATTGATTGCCATTGCCTGAGGGCTGAGGGTTTAAGTATATACATAGCTAAGTCTATAAGCTTACATTAGCAGTAGCGTTTTTAACTTTGTTATCAGAAAATACTAGAGAGTTTAAAGGCAGCTAGCTAAGTGTTTTGTAAACTACAGAGATTATTCCCAAAGTTATTCTGGCATAGATAGATAGATAATAGGCGCAGGCCTAATTGATATATTGAAGGTGAATTCACATGAAATAACATGAAAACTCAATTGATAGCTATTTCTGTGAAAAACTTTTCACAGCGTTTTCATTTAGTTAGCTAGCTATGATTTTCATTGAGTTTTCATGTTAACCATGAAACATGTTTCATGGGTCTAGCTATATCAGTGAAAACTTGACATGCCATGAAAAGATCGCATAGCAAAGCCATCCAATATATAGTGGTAAGTTGATATTTAGCCAGTCACTGGCTTTCATTATTCAGCCGGTCACCCTCATAATGCATGATATACAGACTGAGGCGATTATGTTATATGCATATGGTTGGCAATTGTCCGAGGGGTCCGAAACTTTATATTAAGTGGTCTTCTCATGCAACAATTAGCTAGGAGTAAACTATAATATGTCCACTAAGATCAGTATAACTTTAATAATAGATACCATTCCATGTAGTATATTTGGCAGTGATCAGTTAACTTGTGAATTTAATTTGGTGAATTTTAAGCGAAATAATGTTCAAAATTCTATTCAGAATTTCACTCCAATATTCATAACAATTATTCTTAAAAATAGATGTAAAAGTCACCATGCACTTTCAATATCTGAGTGCTCTATTAGAGTAGCCCAGATAAACCTGACTGCTTTAATAGAATGCCTGACTGTTCTATTAGAGTATATCAATCTGCTTGTGTGACATGACCAATTGCAATTTACTTGCAAAATGCCAGCATACTGCTAGAATTACAATTCTTTGCATTGAGCTAAAAACAGCCCTAATCAGCAGATGTTTGCCATAATCTACTTGAACTAGCAAGTACATAGCTATAGCTATATACGCATGCTTTTCATAAATAATGTTTTAAGAGACACTCAATAATGGAAATGATTATAATAGGCATCTACTTTAACTAACTTTACCTTACAAGAAAATAATTGCTTTGTCTCTACATTAACTGCATCTACAGTAACTTGTGCAAATAATAACAACAGGAGCAGCTGATGACTGAAATGCAAGAGTTCTAACCTTAGCTAGCTAACTAGCTATGTTACTATACAGTTAGTACTGATGCAGAACATTGGAACGCCATTTTGATCAGTAGCATTGGCATATACACCATAGTTGCCCTATATAAGAGTAGTAGCATGTTATAAACAAAATGTTTACTTTGCTTGTTCATGGGTAATTAAATCAACTTACTGCAGAAAGCTCAGGAATAGGAAAGACCACTGGCACATGTAGCAGACCTAAAATTAAAGAAAATGTTAAACAAATAGTTACTGCATTCAAGACATGAAACAACAGAAGGTCACAGGATTACTTAAACCATAAATAATATACTCCCCTTATGGATATGAAACTGCGGCGCGCACCCATACATTTTCCATTGAAGGTCATGGTAACATGCAGGTTTCGCGCCTCCATGAAGATAGTTGTCGATAAGCTACCCAGCGTGTAATATCTCTTCTCTTTTTGTTCATTTCTGCCTTCAACGTTTTGTAAAATTATTGTTTTACCCCGAAATTTTGTTCTTTTCGCGTGAGTAGACATGTTCTTCAGTTCCATGGTGAAATAAGGTTTGTGCACATATACAGCTCTATCAATCATTTATACAAGGTATGTTGTGGTTCTTATATGTGGGCGTAAAGTGTAGAATGCATTGAGCAAGCAATTGAGTCCTTATTGGTAGAGAATCATAAGTTTTCCATGTTTAAATGTAAATTGACCCTGGTGTCTTTTGGGCACATATTCTCGAAGAGTGTACAGGCCACGCTGTTCAAAACAACATGGATTACTATTTACACTATACTGTGTGCAATGCTATATATTATAAAACACAATATCCTTTGAAGAGAATGGCATAGCACTCGAAATGAGCGACAACATTGTGTGCTGTTAGCATCATTTGTTTCCTCGTTTGTTCAAAAAACCTCGCATAGTAGTTCACAAGTTCACTGTTTCTTGAAATATTTCTGGCAGTAAAGTAACTAAAGTTCTTTCGAGTCTTTGTAGGGATTCTCGAATCAATAACTGCCATTTTGTCTGGCCGGCTGTACACATACTGGAAAGGGGGGAGCGAAACCAGGTTAGTTCTGGTGGCGCTTAGCAGTTTCATATCCATAAGGGGAGTATATTATCTATGCTTAAACCACATGTACAGTGAGTTTTATAAAGAGCCAAGTTACAAAGCCATATCCAAGACAAGCTAGAGTAGTACATTGTAATGTAACTAGCTACGTACCATGAACCACTATTGTGGTTCATAATAGGGATCAGTCTAAAATTTGTAAAAATTCTATACTAAGTGATTTAACTCAGTCTTGATAGCAGCTTACTAGATGTTTTGGGCCTATTGCATCCCTCATACAACTAAACAGGTAAATAGTATCACAAGACTATATCACTATATAGCTACCTGGTTGAAGAGGACAAGTGAGATTTACAACTGGAATCAGAGTACAAAAATCCGTGTCTGGAAAAGGTCTTTTAATTTGTCCATCAATGGAATATCTTGCTCCTATTGTACTTCCTTTTGTTATCTCTTTAACTATAAGGAGCACAAGATATCATATGGTATGTACGTAACTATGTATGTATGTCATAACTATGTAGCTGTGCAATAATTCAGACACACATATTGGGCCGGGGTGATCCGTGTAAGCCTCTGCACTGGAAGATATGCATGTTTAATATGTATGTATGTATGTATGTATGTATGTATGTATGTATGTATGTATGTATGTATGTATGTATGTATGTATGTATGTATGTATGTATGTATGTATGTATGTATGTATGTATGTATGTATGTATGTATGTATGTATGTATGTATGTATGTATGTATGTATGTATGTATGTATGTATGTATGTATGTATGTATGTATGTATGTACGTACGTACGTACGTACGTACGTATGTATGTATGTATTTATGCTTGTGTGACACAATAGAATAATGTTACATAAATCAAATGACAAATTTAATCATAATTAGCTTGCATGTGATATTCATATGCCTGGGATAAGTAGGTTAAGTCCCTACAGATGGCACACTGGCTTGTAACTCATTTAGTCATCTATGTTAATTTAATTTTAGCAATATGGGACAATATCATAATATCATAGATAATATATACTATGATAATATTATGCTTGAATAGCAAGGAATCTTATGTTTCAGTTTCAATGAAACCAAAGTCCTATTGGTATACTGTTGCTAACGAGCACAGATCATGTGTATGGAGAATATGCCATCTACGCAACAAGCTGCAATGGCTCCATGATAAAACATACTAAAAGTTGCAGGAGGTACAACTTCCACTATTGGTCACAGAAATACACTTTTTTGTCATGGAGTTCTATAAATGAATGTTGTGTTTATATGCATGCGTAATGTGCCTAATGGCATGCAATTATGACAGCTTCACAAAATGATGCAGTGAATGAAAGGCCGGCATGTGGGCTGTAGATGAGAATCTAACGTTCACCAAATAGCTAAGAGCCTTAGTCAAGTGCTGATTATGCATTACCATGCATGTACCGGTAGTTATCTAGTTACACACAACATTTATATACATAAAACTGTATCATAAAACTCACCGATATCTGCATCAATAGTGATAGTGAGGTTTTTCCCCAACTGAGATGGATTAGGACTCAATGTAACCTTCACGTTTTGCATTGCATCATCCTTTCCACCTATGTAATTATAAAACTGGTCTTTCCATCCTCTCGTATCCGCCTAGGTCGATTTGAGAGAGTACTATGAGTTACTGTGACTTACCACATGCGGATGCCTGAAAGTGACTACAAGACATGACCCCTTGAGAGTATCGTCCACTCAGCGCAAATCGTCAAAAGGCAAATTGTATTTGCTACAAAAGATGCAGAGAACTTCATGCTTCAATTACTGTGCTCGTGTTCTATCTTCTCAGTAGTCAGGTTATGCAGCGAGCTAGCTTTATACATGTAATGTTCTGGCGCGAGCCCAACTCTAACTATGAAGCGCGCATATATTAAAATTTTATCGTGCGAATTAATTTAGCTTTCTTAATTTTATCGTCCGACACAATTCCAAATCTCGTACAAGGCTGCTGGATTCTGGAATCATAAATCAAAACCTTTATTACTGTTCTTGTAAATTTTTGTATTTCTCCGTATACTATTAGTCACGAGATACGATTGCCTAATTTGGTAAACAGGAATCAAGTCATAAATCAATAAATCGAGTCATAAATCAATAAATCACACCAAGATTCCAAATCTCGTACAAAATATTTGGTAGTGTCGGACCCCTCGGCTTCAGCAATTAGCTAGCAGTTCATGATCAGCTATAGCATATATAGATGGAGAGTAGAATATCTATGGCTACTTTGTCTTTTATGATTTTGATCATGAATGTTGATAAGTTGACTTTACTGATCAGTTGTGTTCATGCCGGCCGGATACGGCAGTATAGCTATGGCGCTAGCCGATCAGTATATATAGCGCTAGCTAGCTAGGAGACAACTGATTTTGCTATGAAAACCTTTTCCCTGTAAGTTTTCACTGATTGATATTAGGCCTAGGGCTGCGCTTAATAATAAATTTGAACTTACTGAGTAGCTGGGCGCTTTGACAGTAAGAATTTCTCAGTACAAAGAATCTTTGTAGAAATTCTTTTAAAACTTTACCTAACTATTATAACTATAACAAAACATGATAACTATTATAGCCATCATCATCTTGATTACGATCTTGTAGCTACTGAATCAGTGGTGATCTTGATCTCAGGCTACCAAAAGTTGATAGCACCGCTCCAGCACAACTGCATGGAGGTGGATGAGGTTGACCAGCAGTAGCTGGTAGAGTTCCATGATGTGAGTACATGTTACTTGACCATTGACTAATGGTGCATGGCATTACGACCATTAGCTATGATGTTTACCTGACTGTTTAGTAGCCTGATCCCGTTGTGGTTTAAGTTTACATAGCTAAGCCCAAGCTCGTGCACATTAGCAGCAGCGTTTATAGATTCCGAATCCCAGCTGTGTGGCTCCTTTGGCTCTCGCCTAGATAGCGTGATGCCTGGGGTTCAAGTCACTGCCGGTCTGGGATTTTTTCTTCATTCAATCGTTAAAGTTTGGGTTAAGTTAATAGTTCTGACTCCCTGTCCACAGGCTTATAGCCTTCTTACAGGTCTCTAGTGGGATAGTGTACATGATATAATGGTATGATTATCTATAGAGTTTAAAGGTAAGTATTTTGTAAACTAGATATGTAGATTGGTTTTATAGCTATAATGCATGCATAAGATAAATTTGTCCTATATAAAGCTAGCTATGGTAAGCTATATAGCTATTCCACACCCTGATTTCCTGAGTCATAATGCATGATATATGGAAGGATTACGTTATATGGTTAGCAATTGTCTAATATTCCTGATCACTGTGTTTGTGGGTCTAATCAAGGGTGTAGCTAAAAGAGGCAGATTCAACAGCACAAACACGGTCTCCATATTCTTTTTTCTGGGTGTGTTACAGTGCATGAGCGGATCAAAGGCGCCCCCAGCTTGTGTTCAATATTATATAAGCTAAGTGTTTTATATAGCTCGTGCTTTATTGCTGCATGGTGTTGTGTGTATAGCGTGGAATCAACAGCCTTAATCGTGTTTCATGCCATTAGGTTAGAATGCATGCATGTAATGATTTGTCGGCATGGTGGGTTTACCTTTGTTCACCATAATGAACTCACAACGGCATGGTTGCAGGAGGATAAATATAGCTATAGCTAGCTCTATAAATGCAATTAATTAATGTCCAAGAATCATGTTGAATTGTGTAAATTGAAAGCTACAGTAACTTGTGAAAAAATCTATTAATGATAACCAAAATCCAGAGCTTCAAAAATAAGCAAGTAGTTTTACAGTACCCAACAATTTGCTCTGAAACACATCAACGGATCGTTGTCTTGGTCAGTGGAATTGGTAAATGCACCATAGTTGCCCTATATACAAAATTTATATAGCTATGTCATAGACAAAATGGCTACACAGTTTATCTACACATATCAAGACACACGGTAGTGTGTCAGCGGCCAAGAAACAAAAATACGCGTGGGCACATCAGTGTGTTATTTACACGACCAGTCAAGTAGCTGATTTCAGCCTATCATAACTCAAAAACTATGGCACCTATTTCTACCAAATCTACATATTTTAGTGTCTTCATATACAGTACTTTACATACCAAATTTGAAAGAAATAGCCTCAGCAGTTCCTGAGATACGAGTCCCTGAAACTCGTCAGATTTTCTTCGTATTTTTCTTATTATTCTTATTCGCACCAAACAATAAAAGCATACGGAAACTATGTTCTTGTGCACCAATTTCAACGAAATTTGGTGCACAAGTAGCACTACCTAAACTCTACAGCACAGATGGCACAGATGGCACAGGTGGCTTGAATGCTGATTATGCATTATCATATGTCTAGCTATAGCTACAGCATTGACACTAGTACTGTATTATATATAAACACTCACTGATATCTGCATTTAAAGTAACGGTGAGGTTTTTCTCCAACCGAGGTGGATTAGGACTCCATGTAACCTTTACGTTTTGCATTACGTCATTCTTTCCACCTATGTAGTAATCGTAAAACTATCCTCTCGTATCCATCAGGACTTCGACCCGCAGGGGGCCGGTTTGAACGAGTACTGAACAGATTATATCTAGCTCAGTAACTATGAGGTAACTTACCGCATGAATGAGAATTACAAGAAACCCCTTCAGGCTCGCCTTGAGGTGCCGTCCACTCAAATGAATAAGCGCAAATCGTCAATAGATGAACTGTGCGCAAGCTGCAAGGGATACAGAGAAAACTTCATCCTTCAAGTATTTGTGCTCGTGTTCTCGGTGTTCTATTTTCTCAGACAATGCGTTTGCTCGGTTTGTTCTCAACGAGCCCAACTCGAACTCTAATTACGAAGCGCGTATATTAAAATTTAATCACGCGAATTTTATTATTTAAGGGGCGCAAATTAAAGGCATAAGGATCAACGCAAATTATTACTTTACATTATTGTATGTTGTTATTACTTTAGCTACTATAGCTAGCTAGGCCTACGTAGCCACGAAAATATGTTAGCTATACTTTACATTTTAAATCTACAGTCCCTCGGCATATAGCTAACCAATCATGATAATCTATACCACCATCTTGATTATGATCTTGTAGCTAATGGTAATTTTGATCAGTCTACCAAGCTACCAAGCTATCCTTCTTACTAACAACTGGAGGTGGATGAGGTTGACCGGCAGTAGCTGGTAGAGCTCCATGATGTGAGTTTACACATGTTACTTAATTGACCACTGAATAATGGTGGCATTACGAAAATTATGATGTTCACTTGATTGCCCGTAGCCTGAGGGCTGATCCCATTGTGGGTTTAACTATACATAGCCATAGATTATAAAATCTATGGTCTAGCTATATCAGTGAAAACTTGATATGCTATGAAAAGATTGCATGGCAAAACGATCCAGTATAGTGATAAATATTTGCTGTTGATATTTAGCCAGTCACTGGCTTTCATTATTCAGCTGGTCACCCTCATAATGCATGATATACGGAAGGATTATGTTATATGCATATGGTTGGCAATTGTCCGACGGGTCCGAAACTTTATATTAAGTGGTCTTCTCGTGCAACAATTAGCTATAGGAGTAAACTATAATATATGTCTACTAATATCAATAATATAGATACCATTCCATGTAGTATATTTGGCAATGATTAACTTGTGAATTTAATTTGGTGAATTTTTAAGTGAATCGCCAGTAGGGCTGAGTTCAAAATTCTATTCAGAATTTCACTCCAATATTCGTAACAATCATTCTTAAAATAGATGTAACAGTCACCATGCACTTTCAATATCTGACTGCTCTATTAGAGTAGCCCAGATAAACCTGACTGCTTTAATAGAATGTTTGACTGTTTTATTAGAGTATGCCAATCTGCTTGTGTGACATGACCAATTTACTTGCAAAATGCCAGCATAATGCTATAGAATTACAATTCTTTGCATTGAGCTAAAAACAGCCCTAATCAGCAGATGTTTGCCATAATCTACTTGAATCTTTATTCACTAGCAAGTACATAGCTATGGTTATATATGCATGCTTTTCATAAATAATGTTTTAAGAGACACTCAATAATGGAAATGATTATAATAGGCATCAACTTTAACTAACTATACCACAAGAAAATATTTGCTTTGTCTCTACATTAACTGCATCTACAGTAACTTGTGCAAAGAATAACAACGGCAGCAGCTGATGACTAAAATGCAAGAGTTCTAACCTTAGCTAGCTAACTAGCTATGTTACTATACAGTTAGCACTGATGCAGAACATTGGAACACCATTTTGATCAGTAGCATTGGCATATGCACCATAGCTGCCCTATACAAGCATGTTATAAACAAAAGGTATACTTTGCTTGTTCATGGGTACTTAAATCAACTTACTGCAGAAATCTCAGGAATAGGAAAGATCACTGGTATATGTAGCGGACCTAAAATTAAAGAAAATGTTAAAGCTATATTCAAGACATGAAACAAGAGAAGGTCACAGGATTACTTAAACCACATGTACAGTGAGTTTTATAAAGAGCCAAGTTACAAAGCCATATCCAAGACAAGCTAGAGTAGTACATTGTAATGTAACTAGCTACGTACCATGAACCACAATAGTGGTTCATAATAGGGATCAGTCTAAAATTTGTAAAAATTCTATACTAAGTGATTTAACTCAGTTTTGATAAAAAAGTTGATGTTGATGAGTGATTACTGTAGCTAGCAATTTGCTAGTTCCACCTTAGGTTGGAATCTGTTTTCTCTTTTTAATTTAAAAACTTAGCTACCTAGCATATATTATAGCTAGCTACCCGATACAAAACACTCTACTTGGCTGAAGGAAGGCCGATAGGGTTATATTCTATGGAGTAGCTACGCACATATAGCATATTAGATTTTTTTCAGCCAAATCCAGAAAATGATTCATGGCTGACCACTAATAATTGGATTAGCATTAGGATATACCCTGTATAATAATTGGTTAATTTTTGCATATCAGTATCTTTGTCAAATGGTTTGGTGGTGGCCAGGAAGCCATACCTTAATTATGCAAACACTAAAAACAGCAGCTTATTAGATGTTTTGGGCCTATTGCATCTCTCATACAACTAAACAGCTGAGTAGTATCACAAGACTATATCACTATATAGCTACCTGGTTGAAGAGGACAAGTGAGATTTACAAATGGAATCAGAGTACAAAAATCTGTGTCTGGAAAAGGTCTTTTAATTTGTCCATCAATGGAATATCTTGCTCCTATTGTACTTCCTTTTGTTATCTCTTTAACTATAAGGAGCACAAGATATCATATGGTATGTACGTAACTATGTATGTATGTCATAACTATGTAGCTGTGCAATAATTCAGACACACATATTGGGCCGGGGTGATCTGTGTAAGCCTCTGCACTGGAAGATATGTATGTGTGTATGCATGTGTATATATATGTTTAATATGTATGTATGTATGTGTGTATGTGTGTGTGTGTGTGTGTGTGTGTGTGTGTGTGTGTGTGTGTGTGTGTGTGTGTGTGTGTGTGTGTGTGTGTGTGTGTGTGTGTGTGTGTGTGTGTGTGTGTATGTATGTATGTATGTATGTAGCAATGTACGTATGTATGTATGTATGTATGTATGTATGTATGTATGTATGTATGTATGTATGTATGTATGTATGTATGTATGTATGTATGTATGTATGTATGTATGTATGTATGTATGTATGTATGTATGTATTCATGCTTGTGTGACACAATAGAATAATGTTACACAAATCACATGACAAATTTAATCATCATTAGCTTGCATGTGATATTCATATGCCTGGGATAAGTAGGTTAAGTCCCTACAGATGGCACAATGGCTTGTAACTCATTTAGTCATCTAAGTTAGTTTTTTAGCAATATGGGACAATATCATAATATCATAGATAATATATACTATGATAATATTATGCTTGAATAGCAAGGAATCTTATGTTTCAGTTTCAGTGAAACCAAAGTCCTATTGATATACTGTTGCTAACGAGCACAGATCATGTGTATGGAGAATATGCCATCTACGCAACAAGCTGCAATGGCTCCATGATAAAACATACTAAAAGTTGCAGGAGGTACAACTTCCACTATTGGTCGCAGGAATACACTTTTTTGTCATGGAGAGTCAAGTGCTGATTATGCATTACCATATACTGGTAGTTATCTAGTTACACACAACATTTATATACATAAAACTGTATCATAAAACTCACCGATATCTGCATCAATAGTGATAGTGAGGTTTTTCCCCAACTGAGGTGGATTAGGACTCAATGTAACCTTCACGTTTTGCATTGCATCATCCTTTCCACCTATGTAATTATAAAACTGGTCTTTCCATTCTCTCGTATCCGCCTAGGTCGATTTGAGAGAGCACTATGAGTTACT
This sequence comes from Spongia lamella, assembly GCA_963930835.1. Classification (NCBI taxonomy): domain Eukaryota; kingdom Metazoa; phylum Porifera; class Demospongiae; order Dictyoceratida; family Spongiidae; genus Spongia; species Spongia lamella. The sequence goes on from OZ005754.1 coordinate 1,775,831, forward strand.
GTGATTTACCACACGCGGATGCCTGAACGTGACTACAAGATACGGCCCCTTGAGATGTCGTCCACTCAGCGCAAATCGTCAAAAGGCAAATTGCATTTGCTGCAAAAGATGCAGAGAACTTCATGCTTCACGGTGCTCGTGTTCTATCTTCTCAGTAGTCAGGTTATGCCGTGGGCTAACTATATATGCAATGTTCTGGCGCGAGCCCAACTCTAACTATGAAGCGCGCATATATTAAATTTTTGTCGCGCAAATTATAGCTTCATCATGCAATTAGCTATGATCAGCTATAGCATAGATGGAGAGTAGAATATCTATGGCCACTTTGTCTTATCTCTAGAGAATTTCATAATTTTAATCATGAATGTTGATAGACTAAGTTGACTTTTGGTGGGCTTACCCATAGATCCTTAACCAGTGGTTAAGGATCTATGGCTTACCTTTGTTTAGTCTCGCGCCGCATAGGGTCTGGTGAAACTCTGTACAAAACTTTTGTGCTATGGAATTTACCCATTACGTCACTCACCGGCCTAATCGATGTATCGAATGGTCTTTCATCAGTGCTACCGGCAATGGACTTACTAACACCACTACTCTTTGTTTCCCATTAAGTGAGTCAAATACGCATGGTAAACACGAGTAACAGAACGATTTACTGGTAGCAGGTAGGCACTGAGCGATACGAAAATATGCCTGCCTGAACTAATTATTTAAATGCACCTTCTTCATTTCTGTGTGTAAAAATCGCAGAATTATGGCAGTAGACAATCTGTTTTCATTAAAACTACATCGAAACCATAAAAGAACGGATTGATGAATTCGATAATTACTGTAGAAATGGAGCGATCTGATTGGAGCCACCTAAATTCCTGCAGCGCCAATTTTTTTCTACCGAGTTTCATCAGACCCTATATTTTTAGGGGCGGGCGGCGCGAGACTAACCTTTGTCCATAATGAACTGCTTGATCTCACACCGGCATGGTTGCAGGAGGATCATGTATAGCTAGCTAGCTCTATAAATGCAATTAATTGATAAAAAATTGAAAGCTACAGTAACTTGTGAAAAAATGAATGATAACCAAAATCCAGAGTTTCAAAAATAAGCTATAGTAGCTAGTTTTATAGTACCAAACATTTTGCTATGAAACACATCAACGGATCATTGTCTTGGTCAGTGGAATTGGTAAATGCACCATAGTTGCCCTATATACAAAATTTATATATGTCATAGACAAAATGGCTAAACAGTTTTATCTTACACATATATAAACTTACTGGATCAACATGAGGAATGTACAAGACCACTGGGATATGTAATGGACCTAAAATCCGAGAAGTATAATCATATAATATAGCTAGCTAGTTTGAAGTGACCTAACTATAGCTAGGTCACTTATTATTAATTATATGTTTCGGATCAGGAAGTTACCCTGTGACTAATGCGGGTGGGTTCATTATTCATTACAAGTCTTCTGACCACAAAAGACAATGTTTATTACATTTGAGGTCATCGTAGAAAGTAAAACACGAGTTTCAACAAAAGCACACAATTCATGCAGTACTACCCACACTGCTTTGGTCATTGTCGTGCCTATTTTCACCATTATTGGATTATTTCAATTAACATACTAAACTTTATTTTTATGTAAGTTATTAAATACAGAAACTGCAGCTGATAGCTAGCTACCTGGTTGAAGTGGGCAAGAGAGATTCACCCTGGTAATCACATCACAAAAATCACCAGTTTCCATTCTTTTTATGACACCATCAATAGAATATCCTCCTGATATTTTACTTCCTTTTGTTACCTCTTTAGCTATATAAAGAATATAGTACAGTATACGTAGATAGATGTAATAGTCTTATAAAATTTACTATGTAGCTAGCTATAGCTATTAGCTATTACAAACTTGAACATATCAGGACTCATGGTAGTGAGTTGCGTGGCCGCAGCTCATGCAATGACTATATACCGAGAGTCCTTTACACGTAACAAGTGTTAAAAAAATGGAAATCATAACTGCGTAACCTTTCCACAACTTGAATCGCTTCCTTATCACTGCTGCTAAACTATATCAGTTTTCCATTAATCAGTAAAACAAGATTTAGTCCTATCGGTATAGGGAATCCAAAGATGGTTTTGTGAAGTCTGCATTACAAGAATATTATGTTCGTTTACTTTGTCACAGGTTTTTTGGTCTAACAATTATACTTATTATATTACTTGAATCTCATTCACAAATGCACTTAGATTGGCAATTGTTCACAATGTTTACTGAGCTAGTAGAGGTATTTTATTACTCATTCAAAAGTGCAATGCACTCTGATGGACAAAGAAAATTATGAAAGCCACAAGAAGCTATACATGATATGATCAACAGGTTTACACAAAAGCACCTATTACTATTCTTGAAATTGTACAGTCCAAACCTCTCAATTTTGCATTCATGATAACTTGTTAATCAAACGCAAGCTTTAGCCAAACAAGGCACAGAAAGCATAAGGGCCAACCTATCATTAGGCAACTAGTACAAAGGAAAGAAGCGTTAAGAAGGGATACAAGGTAGTACGTAGGAAATTTATGAATTCTATTGATATAATACCTGATTCCAAAAATGTTAAGACACGAAACTACTTGATATTATATACGTAGGTAGTTAATGTACACAGCTTAACAATCGCTACCCAGCCACAGGCACCACCAAAATTCTAACTCGGATCTGCTACACTAAGATTGAGCATCTGAATATACTAGGGTCTGGATTAGTGATAACTTACTCCAGCTATAGCTAGTATAGGTGGCCAAGTGACAAAGCCATGCAATCATAGTTGAAGATGCCCTGTAAACTATTGTACAGGCTATATCCTGCAGGATTTTTGAATAGCTACTACTTGATATCAAAAATGTGGCTGTCCGAGCGAAAACCAGCCTAGTTCACACTTCCAAATTTGCCACTTTAGTGCTTTATAACTTTTGTTGAGTAAGGTCTACAAACTTCCAATTTACAGGATTAGTAGAACAAACATCACTTTAGCATTGCTGAAAATTTGAGCTTTGTGTAGCATTCTAATAAGATTTTATGGACCATTAACTAGGCTGGTTTTCGCTCGGACAGTCACAAATAATCCCTAGTGACTTGTAACTCCTTATTTAGTCAAGAGCATTGCAGAGTTACGTATTGTTACCATACTGAGATAGTTTCATTATGTATTATCTGTACTAATGTCTCTGCTGTAACTGAAAAAACTCACTGAGATTTCCATCGAGAGTGATGGTGAGATTTTGTTTCATCTGAGGTGGATCAGGGTTTAATGTGTACTTTATGTTTTGAAAAACTTCATCCTTTCCACCTATGCAATTGCAAAACTCACCATCCTGCTATGATCTGCCAGTCACTAGAACTTACCGCATATACTAATGGTACAAGACACTTGAGGCTCTGTCCACTCAAGTGAATGAGCGAAAATCATCAAAAAGTAAATGATGCTAGTTGCAAGGCATACACGAACGGGGAACTCCATCCCTTCAGTCAATCGTAGGAGAATTGCAAGACTACGCTGTTACGTAAATTCTCCGTAAGTTAACGTTTATAGGCGCGTGTAGATATAAATTTAGTTAATTATTAAGAGGGGCGGACAAATCATGGACAAATGATGATGGAGAATGCATGGTGGAGAAGATATCAAGGCCAGACTAAATGGTATGATTACGTAGATGCTTTCAATTATTATTTAATAATCGTGACCATGCCTTGAATTTGATTGATCAATGCTCGAGTCAATGGTAGATTTTTCACTTAATAATATTGACCGAGATAATCGACGTAATAAAAATTAGCTATCTATGAATAAGGGGTACATTTTTTATTATATAACTCTCGAAACAACAGTTTCATGGAGGAAAACACATACATAACTAAAATACACATTGTTTCGTCCATCAGTTATTAATACTGAGCGCTGAGAAAGCAATATAGGATCATAAATGATTGGAACACTCTCCCATGTGATGGTAATGCACCTACCACTGCCTGTTTTTGGATAAACATTGGTGTAATAACATGTTTGATCTGTAACCAGGTCTGTAACTTAAATAATTAATTAATTGTACCTTGTATATTATTCAGGTATACAGGCTTTGCCTTTTTTTTACCTATACAAGAGACTTTTAAATGAATTTTAATTTGATTTGCCATCTAATGAGTCCAAGCCAAGGCCAAGGCCGTGGTTGGTACAAGACTATTTTTGTCTTGCCCAAAAGTACTACACAATAATACAATAACGCAAGACTCTTATAATAGTCACTTCTCCTGGCTGCTTGCCCATTAGGGACGTGTTGGAAGGCTACGCCAGCGGTGACTTGAACCCCAGGCATTCTGACCCATTGTTTTACTCTTGGTTTTACTGTAAATGTGTGTATGCATTACTGAATGACCCAATCTTTTAAGATACTGCATATCTCAGCTATCATATAGTCCATGACTTCAAATCCTAGGATACCAGTATGGATGATAATATTTAGTATATATGTCGTTTACAAGCCTTACTTCTAGTAGAGACTTACTACTCTAACTAATTCATGCAGTTGGTAGAGCACTAGTTGGTATGTGTGATTAAGCCCACCTAAAGTTTACCAAATAAGAAGATTCACATAGTCCATATATAGTCACCCCTCTGCCTACACAATTGATACAAGTAATTACAGCATGAATCCTATCAGAAGCCATAGTGATTTGTAATGTAACACAATAATGTAATTTATTTTGTACACAATATATCTGCTGTTATTATGTGTGTTACAGTATATATACATAGAGGTGTAGGAAGCTCTGCATAACGGGCATAACAACACATTTGTATGTCTATAGAACGACAGTAAAAACTGGGGGATATGTCCCCTTGCCCCCTTGTCTTCGTTGCCTGTTCATATAGAAATTGTTCATTGTGTATGTTATGTAGCTTAGCTTGTATATATTTTTATTATACCAGATCGTCCTTCTCTCAAGGACTTTAATAATCTTGTCAATCCAAAGATATCAACAAAATGGTACGAGTTGGGTATAGAATTAGGAATTGAAGATTGTACACTGGATGAGATAAAATATAACAATCCTGGTGATGCCAGAACTTGCTGTCGTGAAACTATCAAGTATTGGCTTCAAAATGCTACCGATGCCAGCTGGAATAGCCTCATACAGGCCTTGGAATCAGACAGTCTTAGCCAAAAGGCCTTGGCTAAAGAAATTCGGGAGAAACTTCTGCCAGCTGCAGGTAAGGTGTTATCTTTCTATGGACCATAAAAGTTTCAAGGAGAAGAAAGTTTTGCAGTTTACTAGACATAATCTGAATGTACAAAAAGATACTGTTTTTACTGTTTAGTGTTACTGTTTTCTGTAGAAATTGTAGGGAAAAACTTTTGCGTAGCACGTGAAATCCACAAAAACTGCAAAACTTTTTGTATAGTACAAAAATGTCATTAGAAGCACTGGGTGATACGTATGTGTATTTTGCTGTAGAAGATACCAAACAGCAAGACTGCCATGAAGAAGTGGGAAAAGAGCATAAACCAAGTTAGTATGTACAATAAGGCCAGGCAAAAATCGATCCACAGTTTATTGTTGCTGCCCTTCAAACACTATCACCTCAACATTCATTACCGGGCAATACTGGGATATAAATTATACAAATTTTTAAATGGCTTTCAAAAAATTAAATGATGTCCCACTTGTGTGCTTTTTGACGCAACTTTGCTTGACCTAATATACGATTATTAGGTGAATTCTGTATTAGAGTATATTGTATTGATACGTAGGTTTGCAAACAGTAGGTGTACCAGCAGACAGTAGTGTGGAGGATACTCTCTCTTCACTATTACAAAGCAGTATCACTTCTGAAGGAGAAAATGTTAGTTTAGAACATAACAAAGTGACTTCTTGTCAATCACAAGTTATGCCAGATATAATCAAGAGTCGATCTGCTTCCACAGGTAATCTTCCACAGTTATATATGTTCATAATTTACTTCATTGTTTATTTGTAGGAATGGATTTTGTTGATTTGTATCCTGGTAGAAGTGATTTTGAAATCCAACTTACTGATGGCGGTGCTATTCGTGAGTATCAGAAAGAACTAGCTGCTCCCGGAATACAAGGAAGGAATTGTATCATTGTTGCTCCAACTGGTACAGGGAAAACTTTGGTAGCCTGCATGATCATCTCAGCCAGTTTGAAACGTCACAGCAGTGGCAGGAAGGTGATTTTTCTTGCTAATACTAACCCCCTGGCGGTGCAACAAAGGCGAAAGCTAAGCAATCAAATTAAAGGAGTTAAAGTGATGTGCCTCACGGGAGAAATCAGTGATGCTTTAGCGTTATCTTCACTTCTTAAGACAAATGATATTGTTGTCTGTACGCCACAGATCTTACTAAATGATCTCACACACAAGAAAATCAGCTTAGAAAATATTTCATTGATAGTCTTTGATGAGTGTCACCGATGCAAAGGCCAATCTCCATATGCTGAAGTGATGATAGAATATCTGAAAAAGAAACTGAGGCAAGGAGTGATGCAGTTACCGCAGATAATCGGATTAACTGCTTCACCCGGTGCTGGTGACAGCCGCAAACCTGACCTCCACAAAACCATTGAGCACTTGAAGAACTTGGCCTCCCGAATGGACTCTGATGTTGGATTTGTTACTGTGAAGGAGAACAAAACTGAACTAGATCATTACACAAATAAAACAGAAGTTTCTGTGGTTCCCATGCATGGCCGCAATTCGAATGATGACTTTCAGATTTTGCTGTACAAGTACATCACAAAATTAGACAAAATTGTTCAAGTAATCACAGAAAAGTCTGCTTCACACTGTTACACTGATCAGGGTTACATCACTTTCTTGTCGGGTTGTCTCCACGAGTCAAAACTCAGGTCGGAAGACCCAGAGAAGGAAAGGAGCATCCGCTCCATTCTTGAGCATCTTCAATACTACATCAAAATTCTCCACTATTATATTGATTATGAGTTTGAGGATTCGTTGTCCCTGAAGCACAAATTGAGAAATCCCAGTCCAGACAAAATCATTCCAGTGGAGAAGCAGCTGTTAGAATTACTGCAAGATTTTGAGGAGGAAGCATCAAGTGTTTCTAGTACTGCCAACCCCAAATTGCTACAGCTCAAGAAATTGCTTCTAGATAGCTTCCAGCATAACACAGACACAAAAGCGATGATTTTTGTCACAGAAGTAGAGAGTGCCTACAAGATGAAAGACTGGATTGAGAGACAGGCTGAACTAAAGGATATTCATCCAGGCATTGTTATTGGCCAAGGGCATGGGCATGAGTCACTGAAAATGTCTCAAGCTGAGCAAGAATACAACATAAAGTGTTTTCGTGAAGGCAAATTAAATCTTCTTGTTGCTACTTCAGTACTTGAAGAAGGAATTGATGTTCCCGCTTGCAATCTTGTGGTGCGTTATCAACATGTCACCAATGAAATCAGTCTGGTTCAATCAAAAGGTCGAGCTCGAGCAACCGGTAGTAAATGTTATGCCATTATTGGCAAAGGTACGCTGAAAGAGTTTCAGGAACTGCAGAATGAGGAGAAGAATCATCTGGTCAACTTGGCCATTGACTACCATCTTCCACCACAAACAGAATGGCTTCCACAGATGTATGAAATTCAACAGAAGCTATTGAAAGCAATAGAAATGAATGAGATGTATGCCGCAATGCAGAAGAGTAACGATACCAGTGAAGTTGCCTTGCTATGCAGCACATGTGACAATTTTGTTTGCCGTGGTGAAGACGTGTATCTTAACAAGGGCCAATACGTGGTTCTTTCAGAAGATATTAAGAGTAGATATGTCATTCATAAACATGAAAAGCCAAGAATAAAAAGTGATGTTCACATTAAGGATAGAATACATTGCAAAGAGTGTGATCAAAGATGGGGTGTGATCACTCACTGGCCACAAAGGAAACAGACCTTACCGTGTTTGAGCTGCGAGAAATTTGCATTTTCAATAAAAGGAGAGAAGCATTTCTTCAAGAAATGGAAGGATGTCACGTTTCCTGTGCAGGATATCACAGATCATGCCGTATAGTAACTTGTAGGGCTTTATATAAAGTTATACGGAAAATTACGGGGATGATTGTAAAGCCATATCCTTTCGTACTTATAATTGAGAAGTAATAGTTGAAAACAATCCCACATTAAAATGGCTGAATAGTTTCCTGTAGGTACTACCGAACAGAATTACTAATCGAGCAGCGCTACTATTTATCAAGATTATATTCCGTACTAGTACGTTAAAAATGGCTGGATCCAGTTCGGCGTCTTATATGAACTATGATCCGCGGATAGTGGAGATAAAATCCAAGGTGAGAATGCATCGCTGCCGTGAATGTGACAGGTGATAACCTGAGCACTTGTTTCTACGCACGCACGATATAGGCCCACTTTCATGTCATGTTTATTGTGTTAAACCATGGTTGTTATGATGTGGTACGTATTATTATTAGTAGTATTGAGTTTCCCTGGGATTGGAGTCAATAAACGTATCGGGTGACAATATTCCTGCATGGATCTATTGCTGTTCTATCGCCCCATAATGTAATGGGTGGATTTCAAAAAGGAGTTTAGTCTTATATCACATAAGATACTATTAAGTCATAATGTAGTTTGTGGTATGTGTGTAGCCTTGTTTTCACATCTCACTAAGGCAATCTTGTAGTTAACATATAGGCACCTGACCACAAATTTACTTTTTTGTTTTGTATACTTCATTTTTTGTAGTTTGAATGCGAGTTTCGGAGGTTTAGCGTAGACCGAGCTAAGCTGAAGCAGTTCCCCGAGTTCCACTTGCTTATTAAAGACCTCCACTGCTTACCAGATGAAATTAACTTTACAATTTCATACACGGATCCTCGTAATGGTGATCTTTTGCCCATCAACAATGACGACAACTTACTAAGGGCGTATACTACAGCCATGCCATTCCTAAGACTATTCATCTACAGAGAGCAAGGTTAGAAATCAGAAATATTCAGTAAACATTTACTTTTGCTATAATGACTTCCATGATTGTGTGGGATGAATAGTGTAACATCTAATAAGATCTTTGACAATTCTATGCCTATTATCACTTGTTTTGTATTACATCTATGTATATTATAGACATTTTATTTTTATTTGTCTGTGCTTACAGATTTAATGTTGGAGGACATGTCGGCTAGACAGCGTCGGACAAAGGGGCGTTACATCAATGAACAGAAAAATAAAAATCCACTCACCATCGGCACCCCACAAGATTTTAGAAGGGTCTCGTCAATCGTTGATGCTGACTTGCTACCAGAAACTCTTCGACGGGTGAAACTCTTGAAACATTCATCAGACAGACCATTAGGTTTTTACATACGAGATGGAACAAGTGTTCGAGTAACTCCGTATGGTTTGGAAAAAGTACCAGGTATATTTATATCACGGCTGGTCCCCGGTGGGCTAGCTGAAGGCACGGGCCTGTTAGCTGTTAATGATGAAATATTGGAAGTGAATGGTATTGATGTTACTGGTAAATCCTTAGACCAAGTCACAGACATGATGGTAGCAAACAGTCATAATTTAATAATTACTGTAAGGCCGGCTCAGCAGCCTGCAGCGACGCCTCGGGCACAGAGCATGGCTAACTTGTCGGGAAAACCTAAACCGACATCCAAGGGAAGTCGGAAAATGGATGGGATTACACAGTCGTTGAAACAGACGAGTAGAAGTCAAGGCGATATTCCTTCTGCTGTCACCACTGCCGGTAACACCAAGTCCTCAAAGAAGAACGACCCCGACCGACATTCTAAAAATTCTCCCCTACATGATTATACCGATAGCAGTCATGTCGATAAGAATCACATTGACGCAAGCCGGTCAAAAGGTACTCATGATGGAGCAGAGACACCACCACTAACCAATGACAACGGTATCCGTCACAATGCAAAGCACAAGACAAATGCAGACCAGTTGTCTTTAACACATAGTCAAAGTGGAGTACCCACTGCAACACATGAAACGTCGTAGCAGCAGATTATCCTTATCTGGTTGTCATATTTTTACAGATAGACATTCACCCTAATAACTTGAGCTGTCATTATTATATATGATATATATATATAATAATTTATTTACAGAGTGGAGTATATGCATACATTGTACATGGTGTTATGTATAATATTATATATTTCATATTATTTTTTAAAAAAAGTACTCCACATTGTATTGCCGTATAAGTATACAATGACTGGCTTTTACAGTTGAATTTTCTCCACTCTGAACTCTACTTAACCATAGATTTATATACAGTACCATGGATATACTAAGTACCTGGGATTAGTCTATCTACGTAGTAACAGTGGCACTTGTAATAATGAAGTGCGCATGCGCTGTGTTCTTGTTAGAGCGCATTCGGATGGTGGGTTTGTGATTGTGGGTCGAAGGCTCGTTATGGCTATCGTGGCGCAAGTTGGGGCCTCGCAGATAGAAGGTACGTTTGTTGTTTATGCATTTCAAACGCTAACGGGATCATTTTAATGCTTGTTTCATGTATTTGAGGCCCCTTGCGATTATAAAAATTGGTCACGTGGTATATTTCCTTTTCAATTGCTGGGCACGTTGCAAACAAGATCGTTTGCAAGTGTTTTTGAGCAATTGATAATACACACAATTTTTTGCAGGTCTCACGGAAGCGCTGGTGGATTCGTTTTTTGATCGCTCGGAGACGGTGGCCCAAGCCATCTCGAAGGCGTTGAAGGATATTGCTAGAAAGAAGCCAATTATTGTACTGAAGACCAGCGGTACTTACCTGACAAAGCATGTCAAGGTTTGCATTCATTTCAATTGTGTATTCTACTAAAAATGCAGTGTCATCTGAAAATAATTATGTAATTATAATTCTTTTTATTTGAAATACAGTAAGTTATAATTATCATCATTATGAAACTATAAATACTACAATGTGTTTGTATTACAATGAATAGATATCTATTCAGTTATTGAAGTTGTAATGGTTTTTTCTCTTTGTAGTTGCATCGTACACATCGTATCTTGATCCTACGAGTGATGGAGAACATCACAAAGGAATACATTGATGTTTTCGATGATGACATGGCCAAGGAAATCATTGCTCTTGGCTCCCGTGAACTAACCTTGGCAAACGTAAATTCACTAATCCCAATTCTGTATATGTACTCTTGATAGCATGCAAAGCAAATTTTAACAAATTATCATTGGTAAAATTTTGACCAATGGGCATAATTCTCTGTATATTGATGCCTGTATATTGCTCTATATTATACGACACCCACATTTATGCTATATAGTATTTATAACTGTACAGTATTTATAATTATACAGTATTTATAATTATATATGTGTAATTCACACTGATTGATAGCTAAAAAGCTAAGGTTGTTTGAATCTTCTATAGGGAATTTCAAAGTCTTATTTTTCACTGAGTGCTACAAATATTTTTGTAGGATGTTATTCCAGAGTGGCAGACAGTGGCATCTGAGTTACTAAGTACGATTGGTCGACGGTATGCCACAGAAGTCATGAAGGAGTTACTGAGCAAGTTCCGGTCTGGTGTGATGCCTCATTTCTTTGTTGTCAAGACCCTGGGTACCTTGGCAATCTCTAATGGTAAGATTATGATATAATACACATGTAGTGTAGTATTAGCTCTAAAGCTCTCCCTATAGGATACAGTGTAATAGTAGCTCTAACAGGTCTCCCTATAGGATACAGTGTAATAGTAGCTCTAACAGGTCTCCCTATAGGATACAGTGTAATAGTAGCTCTAACAGGTCTCCCTATAGGATACAGTGTAATAGTAGCTCTAACAGGTCTCCCTATAGGATACAGTGTAATAGTAGCTCTAACAGGTCTCCCTATAGGATACAGTGTAATAGTAGCTCTAACAGGTCTCCCTATAGGATACAGTGTAATAGTAGCTCTAACAGGTCTCCCTATAGGATACAGTGTAATAGTAGCTCTAACAGGTCTCCCTATAGGATACAGTGTAATAGTAGCTCTAACAGGTCTCCCTATAGGATACAGTGTAGTAGTAGCTCTAACAGGTCTCCCTATAGGATACAGTGTAATAGTAGCTCTAACAGGTCTCCCTATAGGATATGTATTAGTAGCTCTAACAGCTGCAGGTCTCCCTATAGGATATGTATAACATACATACATACTGTATTACAACTCTACAAGTGCTTTCAAAAGTCATTATACTTTTGTTAATTTTTAGTTGAAGCGATGGTCCCACATTTGAGAGAAGTTATCGCTCGGATGCTGCCACTACTCGGCATAGCTAAGCATGACAATATGCAGTGGGTGTTTTCCATCAGTAAGTGTCACAGTTGATCTACTGTTCTGTAATGTGTGTACACCTACAAAAAGCCTTTTTATATAAAATAGATCGGCTCTACTCTTTTACACACACATGTACATGTGTGCACGCACACACACACACACACACAAAGTTTTATTTATTTATATGATATCATATGTTCTTATTATTGTTGCTCCAACATTAGCACTTGTTAGAGTTATCAACTATTGAAGTGTTACTGCTTGCTAGATGCTGTTCTGTTGTCATGGAATACCATGACTGTAGTTGTGTGACAGTGAATTGGCTGCTTTAATGTTGTCTGCTGCTAATGCACACACACACACACACACACACACACACACACACACACACACACACACACACACACACACACACACACACACACACACACACACACACACACACACACACACACACACACACACACACACACACACACACACACACATAAACATATACAAACATACATAATTAAATTTGTAAGGAGTTGTCAGTTTGATTGTACTGTATATGAGAAAATAAACATATGGTAGTATAATTAAATTGTATGGTACAAAAGCAAAACACTCCACTACATTTCTTATCCACACAACAGCAATTGCTAGACTCTGTGAGAGTATAGTCGACTTCTATGCTGACGAGCAACGAGGGGGCAAGGCTGAGTTGAACATAGAAGATTATGCCGGAGAGGTCTATTCTGCTTATGACATCCTCTTCAACAATTGGCTGAAAACCTCCAAGGAGACACGGGTCAGCCGGTATACAAATACTTAACCCAATGTCCTAGTGTGAACAATTAATGCATAAATTTACAAAATGCATGTAAAATAAATTTTATCAAATCTAGAGAGCAAACTTACCACTACACATGCTCTCTACAATATTATGCTGTGCTAGTTCAATACATTTTTTTACCTTTTCTCTTCTGGGCCTTTTTCCTTTGTTCTTTAGATGAAGGTTACCCTTTTGGATTTCCATGTGAATTTATGTACATGCAACAATATATTATTATCATATAATATTATAATGTAGGGGATTTACCCAATTGTGTCCTATATAAATATTCTGACCATCCTATTGTGATGTGGTCTTGTGTGTGTATATGGTGAGTATTTGTTGTGAAACCCTTTAAGTTTGCAAACTTTTTATACGCTCCAGTAAAATATATCTGCTTGTACAATTTTGTCTACGCACACATATCACAATGATCACATCCTAAGCTCTTATAATCATGTGATACATATGTTGGATCAAAGTTCATTATTTTAAACTTATGATAAAAGATGTTCTTCCTGTTTCTGTAGATACGGTTGGCTGTGGCTGAAGCCATAGGATTTGCAGTACACCTGTTATCTCAAGAACAGCTTAATGCTCAGCTGCCATCACTGGTTCACTGTGTACTAGGCCTGTACAAGAAACACAATGACCATTACTATATATCACAGGTACGTTATGTGGCTTTACTGCAGTTTTAAATTTGAAGTGAATTTGAAGTAGTTTTTTCAATGTTTATCATCACAAAAATTTATTGTATGCAGGAAAATGGGTTGGATGAAGTGTGAGTTTATCAACATTATTTCATAGTACATTAATTATCAGTAATGAGTTGTGTAGATGAGATGACCGTTTGTTTGTGTCTCTTTCAATGAAATAGTTTGTATAGTTTTTTCTTAGACACTCACTGTTGTTCAAGCACTTGTTGTTGCTAGAGACAGATTGAGCAGTAAAAATTTCAGGTGTCCAGCTACAAGTTATGGTTGATGGTGGCTTCTGACAAGACGAAGCCTTACATCAATCATGCAATAGATTTCTCTGGTTACTTGTTGTACATCAGTGTGTGCATGGTAGCCTTGTGTCCATCTGTCATCGTAGTGGTTGTTACAAACATGGAGGCAATAAAAGCAGCGCTTGAGTAGACAAGGCTAAATGTACAATATCAATAGTTAAATAGTGTCGCTGTGTTCCTTGTAAGTTATTGACAATCAAGTGAAATATTCCTATGCAGGGGAGTAGGAATGGGGGAGGGGGGCACAGGGACAGCCCCCTAGTTTACAGTATAAGCACTACTATTTAAGCCTTAGACTACAATCTGTGGCCCCCTACAACTATTCATCTTCCTACACCTCTGTTGTGTATATTCTCTAAATCTGTCAAGTGTCTGCACTAATCACGGTATTGAATAATCCATTAACTGAAGCATCAACATGCCAAACAATGTTTTACAAGTGCCTATATATGTTAAATCTTAAGGAATGTGTTATAAGTGATACTCTAAAACTATGAAGCCATTGTTGATCTTTTGTGATTAAATATTTCAAATGTTTTGTGTATGGACATCCGTTAAAAGAGGTCTTATTAAGACATTCAAAGCATTTTTAATTCACTTGTATTGTTTCTGATAATGTTATGTTTTACAAGCTGTAATTATTGGTACTTTGATTAAACTTGTTATATCCTTATATGGTTAAAGTATTATATTTAACCCAAACCTTACAAGAAAATTTATGTGTGGTTTCATACATGTTAGGCATATCATATTGTGTTGCCTAGGGATTTGTGTGCGTGTGTGCGTGTGTTTAAGTGAGCATGCGTATCTGTGTGTTAAACACAATTTCCCTTTATCCAGTGTATGTGTATGATAGTCGAGGCCGCCATCAAGAAGGAGTGCATTCACCTGACCGGTCTGATGAATAACATTTTAGTCACCATGCACCATTTCGTGAGTTTATTCAGTCTTGTTACCATTATCAAGTAGCATATCAAAGGTTAACTTGACGTAATCGTGATTTCGATTCCACATAATAAATATGTGATATAATATATTGTCATTAAGAGTTAGACCTTAGTAATTCCATACTATTCACTTTTACTTAGTTAAATTGTCAGTTTAACTATAACCTCATAGCATTAATAGCATTAACTGACATCATCATAGAATATTCTAGTACTAAGTACAAATCTTACTTGTTTTTGAATAATAATTGTAATTGTGATATGCAGTTCCCAATTTTGTGACATGTTGTGGTTGTAGAACTTTACAGTTACACAATTAGCCAGTAGCCATACTATTGTCATATTTCCTTGTATTGTAGGCTTGTGTTCCAGTTGATACTTCTAATTCCATTTCCATCAAGAATAATCATGAGTTATTGAGATGTTTTGCTGTGGCTGGTGTGTGTGTCTGTGTGTGCGTGCGTGTGTGCATGCATGCATGTGTGTATGTGTATACATATGTGTCTGTCTGTCTGTCTGTCTGTCTGTCTGTCTGCCTGCCTGCCTGCCTGCCTGCCTGCCTGCCTGCCTGCCTGCCTGCCTGCCTGCCTGCCTGCCTGCCTGCCTGCCTGCCTGCCTGCCTGCCTGCCTGCCTGCCTGCCTGCCTGCCTGCCTGCCTGCCTGCCTGCCTGCCTGCCTGCCTGCCTGCCTGCCTGCCTGTCTGTCTGTCTGTCTGTGTAAATTATGTAAATGTATGATTATGGGATTTGTGTGTATATACAATATTTGTCATTAATCTCAGTCATACATGTGGTAATGTAGGACACATCAACACATGGCACACCCTTAGTGAATATACGTGTAAACAAGAGTTTGATCATTTGTTTGTTTACGTATTATGTGGTCTTGCATGGCTGATGTACACATGCATACATACTCATACACGCGTGCGCGCACAAACACACACGCTTTACATCATACACCCGTACTAATGTGCATATGTTGTATGAGTACGTATGTGTGTGTATAATGCAGTAAAAAAAGATTAACAAATTTGGAAGAGATAAGTGGCCAAATGTGGTACTGTATGCCACCAAATTTTCATAGCACTAAAATTGAAAGACTTCAGCTACGTATACCATAATTTTCGTAATTTCTGAATATTTATGTAATTTCATTATTCAGTCTTTATTGATGCGTAGTGCATGAAAGAAAGGACGTGACAGTTACTGAAGTTGCAGAAATTGTTTTTATTCTTGTATCAGTATAATGTGTCTGTCAAAGCGAAAACCGGCCTGTTATGGATGCAAGCAGTATCAAGGGATATCGAGGGGGATATAGCTAGAACAAGATGGTGATGATAATGTAACCAGTGGCGATGTTGATGACTGACCTTACATTATATAGACTTAACTGATCTTGATCACTAAATCTTCATAGGAAAAATTTGTTAGCGCATGCTTATTATAGAAATTTTATGCTATGCGGCATATGTTACCACATGGAAAGTTTTTTTGGTTAGGTACATACTACGTGCATTAGGGCAACTGTTGTTTTACTAACCTATTCTAATATAGCATCCAGAGTATATTATGTAGGCCTTAAACGAATAGTGATTTTGATATTCGAATATTCTGTAATGACAACTAACCGAATACTTTTTGGCTTTTTGTGGTTGCTATGAACTTCATTAGAATAAAATATCTTAATTCACTTATGATCAAGCATTGTAAAGCCATTGTACACACTGGTGAGACAATATAATGGTGTCATTATATATGAATATTCGAATACTTAAAATTGTATTCGAATATTCCTGAATATGAATATTTGCCGAATATTCGTTTGAGCCATAATATTATGCAATGCCTGCTTGTCATTATTAACTTGAGAAGTAAGTATTATCTTCTACTCTAATATGCTGCTTATGATAAGGATCAAAAAATTGTCCAGACATTCATTTTAGATGCAAAAACCAACTGTATTGTTCAATAACTAAAATTCATTTTATTGCTTAGCCATTCCCAATGAGCTCAAGGATGCTCATATGGACACAGGAGTGCTCACATGAGCACTGTAGCATTAAACATAATGTCACGTGTGTCTCAATCTTGTTTCAGCCAATGGATTTGCCCATCAAGTGATCGCCTTTCTGTTGTCAAGGTTGGAACCTACTCCGGAGAGGGGTCGTATAGCAACCCTTCACATCATGAAACACCTCATCAACTCGTGTGGTATGTGCGTACATTACAGTATGTGTACACAACTTATTGTTACAAACCTCAGCGCCACCTGTAGGATTTTGCAAACTTTGTGTCATAAAGCAGAAAGTTAAAAATAAAACATATTTAAAGCTTTTAGCTAAAAACTAAAATATGTCATACTGATACTCCATTGGGTAGTACCATTTGATGGTGAATATTGTAATGTTAAAATATGTATATGTACGTAAAAATATCAAGGTACGTTTCTCCAAGATCTTTCTAGGTGCAGGAATCTTGTGCATAAAATGTCCGTTTTCTTGTAAAATTTGTGAAAGTTACAAGTACGTGTGTGCAAGGTGATTTTGCGTATTGAGTAATCAAAATTTAACACTCAAATTTATAGCCATTGGCTCTAATTGCGATTTGTAATAAACTGAACATGAAACAATACGTATGTGTGTTATTTATGTAAACAATAAACACTTGTGTGTTTATTGTAATGTAAACATCATTGTTGTATATGTTGTTTATTGTAGTGGATGCTCTACTGGAAGAACAACCATTGATTGTGAGTGGCTTAAAGATCATACTGAATGAACCAAGTTTGAAGGTACGTGCGACCTGTAATTGGAACAGTGTTGTATCAATTAGTGGATGAGTGAAAATTAAGAAACTAATAAAGCAACTTGTTTGATCCATTTTGCATTGTGAAAGATTTAGTGTGTATTTTAGGTACTTGTTGTACGGTACTGTTGTGATTGGCAAAAATTGATTCATATGGCTGTGTAGACATATTATGCAGTCGCTATCAAATAACAGGAATTATCAGCTATCCCTTCAAACCACGAAGGTGGCTAATGATGACTTTGAAAAAGTTGCAATACACGTATAAAGCTTTATAAATATTCTCCATATAGAGCCAATAAAAATTTTGTTCTTCATTTGAATGCTGACACTTTCTAATAGAGCATTCACAATACAATTAATTTTGTTAGTAATGGGTATAGTTGGTGGATGGATTTGCTGATGGTTAATTTTGTTGCATAAAGTGAATTATTTTAATACGTACGAGTATATTATGTGTATGTGTTATTAGGTGCGGAGTATGTTTAGTCAGGTGATCATCGCCATGTCACATCATCAATACCTGGCACATGAAGGTGGTAACATGTTGATAGAGTTCATTGTCCGCCAGTGTGGCATTAACACTGCACTGATACCCAAGGTGATTTGTTCGTCCGTCTGTCTGTTTAATGTTGGTTGGAGAGACAATGTATATAATACTGGATACTGTATGATGCTATTGCATCATGGGCGAGCCGATTTGTGCAAGGCCATATATAGGCATATACCAAAATTTCTGTGCATTTTTAGCTATATATAACTTAGTTTATGCATGGTGTAGACTAAACAAATTTTAAGGTAGTGAGACTAATATGATTAGCACTATAATAATTCTTGCATTCCTTCGACAGTTCTCGTTCGTTCTCCTCTTTTCGTTAGCCTCCTCTTTCATCGGTGTTCTCTCTAGCCGTTCTTTGTGCCAGCTACCTCTTTTTCAGTCTCTCTTGCTGTCGCTCTAGCCTTTAGGAACGCTATTGCAATACTTCTGCAGGTCTATTCATTTTGATTTTCACATCAATCATTTCTTCATTGACCGAGTCACTGACCTTTTGAAGCATTGCTGTTTGGTTTAATCCACGAAGCCATAAAGCAATTCTCCAGAGGGTCGTCAGCACGATCGCTTCGTTTCTGTCCGCGTTTGTTTGAATCATGAATCATGGAACCTTGTCCAGCAAAACAGTGGGGGGTCGGCACGTGATGATCGTTACTGTCTGTTCGTGTTTGTTTGATTTATGAACCATGGAACCATTGTCCATACATAATAGTGGGTGGCACGTGCGATGCTCGATTCTGTGTCTTCTCGTATTGGTTTCGGACATGAACCATGAAATCATCTCTAATCGCCAAATCGTATGGTGGGGCTCGCTCAGGCTCGCCCCAATTATTTGCTTGTTTATTTTGTTAAATATCCTAATAGAACGCTCAGCATCATTGTATTCCAGTGTACACTAGAGTTGTAATGATACACAATTTGGATACATCGATTAGTGATGCACCGATATGATGAGATTTTGCCGATGTTCCGATTAACCAATATTGCTTTTCTAACATTGGCCGGTACCGATAACCGATCCGATATCAACATAGCTTTCAGATCTGCTAACAACAGGCATCATTATGCTATGAAATAGTCATTAAACATGTCTAAGCATAGCATCCTCATTAAAATTAAGACTGAAATATGTAGCAAATAATTTATCACTAAAACGATGATGTCATTTGTTATGAATAAATATGAAATATCTGCTAAAGAAAAACCGATACCGATATTTCAAATCGAAGGCCGATAAACCGATTTCCAATGTTGAGCTGATTAATCGGTGCATCACTAGTATTGATATATTGCTGACAATACAGCGAGAC